>OX103971.1:83101375-83327307 GCA_944470395.2 Schistosoma turkestanicum | reverse complement strand
ACCTTATAAATCAAGAAATATCTTACTGAACTTAAATGTTTTATACAGCGTAGTAAAATGAAGTAATAGTTTGTGGAGTGACACATAAAATCTCAATCCATCAACTTCAGTTGCACAGACAAAGTAATATCACTGGCCATCATAAAAAAATTCTAAAATCAAAGCCTTTTACTCACGTCTCTGTTACTCCCAATAGGCCCCTGACCGAAAATCAACAACCTACTACGTCCTCAACCTTCCTCTCTAGTTCTGTTGAGTCGTTGTACATTCTTCTCATATCTGTCTCCATATTTCGGTGTTGTGGTGTGGTTTTCGGTCCTTCTCTTCCCCTTTGACCTTGAGGATTCCAAGTAAAGGTTTGTCTTGTGACAGACACATTTGGGTGCTTACCTCAGAATATGCTGTATCCAAGTCCAGCGCATCTGCCTCCACTGGAATCTGGTTTGTGCTCTCAAACAATAGGTTGTGGCTGAATAGTGTCGACAACTGCCAATAAACACTTGTATCTTCTGGGTGGTGGCTTTGGTAGTTCTCCAAGTTTCCGCTTCATGCTGACATTTGCATGAAAATTTCTGACTTGGGACCAGCAGTAGCCCCAGAGGGGCTCCTAGAAGAGTTCAACCCTACTACACAAAGATTTATTTGGTTAATGTGTTTCAGTATGTAATATATATGATTAGTGACACTGACCAGCTGTCTTGAACCAAAGTACATTGTGTTAACCTATAAACATGAGGCTTATGATTTCCAATCAATCTATAAAGTTATTGAGTGGTATTGTACTATTCGATAACTTTAAGTATAAGTAATTTAATCATATATTCACAAATAAAATCAACTTGTTATTTCGACCGCATTATAAACTAGTAAAGAACGTTTAGGAGAAACTAGATTGTAACTGTTCAACATTCACTTACAACGTAACACAATATTGAACTAAGAGCCTTCAAGTTACATGAGAGCATGATAATATTCAATCACTTTCCACAAACAATTAGAATTTTTAAATTTAATTATTCAACGAAATGAAATGTTTCTCATCTGTTATTCTTGGTAATCAACTATTGTATAGATTTTTAAATTTCATTGCGATTACGAATCAAACAATGTTAGACAATCTTGACAGCACTTGAAAGCACTGAACGGTCGTTTCATTCTAGTATAGAACTCAACAGCGAGCATCGACCAACCAACTAAGAATCGGACTCAGGATCTCTAGTCTCGTGAACAAACACTTAACCCACAGGCTAATGGACCGGAATTCATTGGTTTACAAGTCAACCGGTGGTTCACAATACTGCATGATCACCTTCCATGTTCATCAGTGATTATTAACTTACACACAATATGAATTATCTCCACTGACTACGTCTTCTCGAGGCTAGTCAAATGATAATTTTCAGTATGAAGTTGTTGAAATGGTTGAGTTTTATTTCTCGACATTTCTAGAATCTGCTATTGTGATGGTTTCCCAAGTACGTCTTGGTTTACAAGTAAACATTCTTGAACTATCATCATTTTGATTAACAATCTCCATGAAAGTATGTCATCAAATCATTCTCTACTGTTTAAACCTTTACCTTAGAATGCTAGTAAAATTCATGGAGTCCCCTTAAAATTTACTGCCATCTGCCTTCCAGTATTTTTGTGAATTCGATGGATTATTGAAACTTATGGTTGGTTATCTAGACAATGTAAAAACTAAGCTATACATTCGTTGGTATAGAACTGATACTGACCAATGGTTGGATTGTAGTGTATGAATTTTATGTATAAGTGTCGGTGTTTCGTTCTCTGAACTGGCTGGATGTTTTCGTTGTGGAGCTTTCATTGTTCTTCTGCTGCTGAACAACATCATCAGCAAAAACTTCAGTTAGGAGAAGTGAAGCATTCGAATTTCTCCACGTTTGACCTGTAGATTGTTTTGTTAACCTCGATCTTGATTGGTTGCTGTCGACCTTAAACTTGTCGTTGTTTGCAACTTTGTTTTGATTGCCTCCCCCTTTTTGATCTGTTTCTTGATCCTATGTCACCAATGAGAACGAAACACCTGAACTACAAATTTTCTCCACCATCTCAAAATGTATGTTTTAGTATTCGAATCCCGGAATGAATTCACCAAATTCAAATGAATCAAAAGAATGATATTTATCAGTAACTATTTGATATTAAAATATATTGTATACAATGATAGCCAAAGTGAAACTTAACCGATATAATTGGAGAGTCACTTAAGGCAGACATAGTACTACCGAGTAAGTTTAGACGAATCGTTTACTGAAAGTGAAGTCAATTGAAATTATTCTTAGATAACATGTTACTTCAAACTTTCATTGCTCTTCTGATACTTCATTTCTACCTAAAGTTTGTACTGATGATGTTGTTCAGAAAAATAATAAAGGCTCCATAACCAAATTATCCAGCTCAGAGAACGAAATTCCATCACAATCATCTATCTATCTGAGCCGCTAATTTTCTTCACCATCTCAATGTTACTTAAAAATTGGTATTTTGAATCATTATCTGTCTCCTGTTTAGCAAACATGACATACGTAACTTTGTTCATTTTCCAACATTAGTAGAAACACAAGCCATTTAGTCAGAATATTTCTCTAAGTATAGTGATAAACTTTCAATGCCAGGCAAAGTCTTCAGCAGGGTATTATTGGTAAACAAAACGAAGGACAGCTAACAGACACTTTTGAGGTGAAGACTGGTGTCAGGCAAGGTTGCTTACTCTCACCCTTTCTACTTCTCCTGGTGATCAACTAGATTATGAAGACGTCGACGTCTGGAGAGAAGCACGGTATCAACTGGACAGCTAGGACGCAGATGGACGATCTGGACTTCGCAGATGACACGGCTCTTCTGTCTCACACGCAACAACAAATGCAAGAGAAGACGACCAGTGTAGCAGCAGCCTCTGCAGCAGCAGGTCTCAACATACATAAAGGAAAAAGCAAAATTCTCCGATGCAACACAACATGCACCAACCAAATCACTCTTCATGGAGATGCCTTGGAAGACGTGAACACCTTTACATATCTGGGCAGCATCATCGACGAGAAAGGTGGATCCGATGCAGATGTGAGGGCACGGATTGGCAAAGCAAGGGCTGCATTTCTACATACAGTTGAAAAATATCTGGAACTCCAAACAACTTTCAAACAAAACCAAAATCAGGATTTTCAATACAAATGTCAAGACAGTTCTACTGTATGAGGTGGAAACTTGGCGAACTACAAAATCTATCATCCACAAGATACAAGTGTTTATGAACAGTTGTCTACGCAAAATACCTCGGATTCGTTGGCCAGACACCATCAGCAACAACATACTGTGGGAGAGAACAAACCAGATTCTAGTGGATGAGGAAATCAGGAAGAAGAGTTGGAAGTGGATAGGACACACACTACGAAAATCGTCCAACTGCGTCACAAGACAAGCCCTCACATGGAACCCTCAAGGTCAAAGGAAAAGAGGAAGGCCAAGATACACAATACGCTTGCAAATAGAGAAGGATATGAGAGGAATGAACAAACATTGGACAGAATTGGAAATGGAAGCCCAGGACAGAGTTGGCTGGAGAAAAGTGGTGGGCGGCCTATGCTCCATTGGGGGTAACAGGCGTAAGTAAGTAAGTGATAAGCTTTTAACTCCAGCTGGGGTACCTCTAGGACTACTGCCGATCCTATGCCTGGATAAAGGTAGGAGATTCGGCTTGTGGTTAGCGATCTTATCGCGTACAGAACTCACTCGCTGAAGAAACACTAACCAGAAGAAATAAGTAAGTTAGTCAATTATAAGCTTTTATCGTTTATAAATGAATTTCCATGATATTTTTTTCATATTTCAAAATATACACTCCTTAGTTTCAGTTGATGGTTATTTCGCTTTAAAAATTAAACTATGATTGAAGAACTTTGAGCGGAACTGAAAAAGAATTCTGTAAGCTGTCAAATAAGGTCTTAAACCTGGAAAATTGTCTATAATCTTTTCATCATTCATAGAGGATATATTTTGCATTCTAAAAACGTTCATTGTTTCTCCGAAAAATATATGTTTGATTAACTATAATTGTATGTGAGAATTCTAATAAATAGATGCAAGGTTTTAGGACATTGTTACTCACAGAATAGATAGAATGTGGTTAGAAGTGGTGTAAGGATCTTTCTCCTTCTAAATTTATTTAACACTACTACTACTACTGTGGTGTGAGCTACTTATAAGTAGTATATAACGTGAGTGTCAACGTAATGTCTGGCAGCAGAAGATGGGGGGGGGGGAAGATCAAGAAAGGAAGAGTTAGAAGAACACAATGGAATTTGTGTATGAAACGCATGAATAGTAGTGACAATGGATTGATGTTTTGCATCAGGAACAGTCCAGTTCGATATGATGATGGACTGATATTTTGCAACTGAACGATTTACGATATGGTTTTTTTATTTTACTGAGTAACTCTGTAATTTTCGTTAAATACAATTCGGTTGCCCCACCTGTGTTCTCCTTCACTACGCTACTACTGTGGGGTTTAAATTGATAATTGCATCTCTTTGTGCTAATGTGGTATGGCGACTTGAACTGATGTTCGCACATACGAAGTTCCACGTTGTAGTTGACTGACTGCAGTGGAATTCAGGCGGTTCGTCTCGTCCTATTTGCGACTCATCAGCTAGATGGGCCTGAATCTCATATTTGATGTTCACTTATGTCATGTTGACTACCTCGAAACAATCCGTATAGGATACCAAGCAAAACTGATCAAAATTTTAATCTACATATCAATATAACAGAATAATCCAAAACCACATTTAAAAAATTGAATTAAACATTATTACACATTTCAACAAAAATGATTTATTTTCTAATTAAATCTTGGTTAATGAGCAAGCCCGCTGCACATGCGCATCGCTGCTTTTTAGGTAACACAAGGACTTTCACTTTAGACGTTTAATGATCACCCCTGCCCCAATCGGGAACATACATGTTGTCCAGTTTGGCCTGCAAGCAGGTCGGACAAACAGTGGCCCCCGTTCGTGCACTTATAAATCAACAAGATCCCTCCACCAATCCACTACCCGAAATCCCCGATCGGCATGGGCAGCAAGGCAGGCTTACCCAGCTGGACCTGGCACCCTGAACGGATTATCGAGCCAACCAGCAGCCGTTCTAACCGTCTGGCCTCCAACTGCCTTGCGCTGATACAATCGACCGGAGTCCTCAGATCCCACATGAAGCTAAAGATCGAATTTTTCCCACAACGTCAGCCGGAACATACACACTTCTATGGGGAAGATGTCATGGACTCAACCAAGTGCAAGCACTTGGCCAAGCTGGGTTAATCCCACAGAAGTGGGCAGATATCATTGGCATCCAGTACCCTTTAGCATTGTATCACACAACCCAACTCGAGACCCTTGTTTAAGGGGCCTCGAGGCCAGTTTACACATTACACCGAGATACAGGGTTTTCAGGAAAACCACATAGGGTCCGCGTCAATAGTCCAGGTTTTCTACGGCTGCTTCCCCAAACAGAACTTCTAGGGCCGCCTTCAATCATCCTGGAAAGCTACATCTCTTTCAAGGTATTTGCTACTACGGAATGATAGAGGACAAGTCCTCAAACCATTATCGGAATTTACCTACGCTCGATGGATGGGATTCAGACTTAGAGACGTTCAGTCCTAATCCCACGGAGTGGCTAACCGCATCCACAGCCTTGCGACTTTGAACACGTACCATTATTCTGGACCATGCTAGGCGCGGTATCCTAAGCGTTCGGATTGGCTTTTAGCCGCAGCGCTGTAAACAACGCCACGTTGCCTGGCAGGACCACGAAGAGGTAGTCGCAACTACAACCCTCCCAAAGGCAGCACATATTGCTCAACCCGAGGCAACCTCAGGCATTCTGCAGCTACGCCCCTCATATGACGAGGCATTAGGCTACCTTAAGAGAGTCATAGTTACTCCCACCAAATTATAAAATATTCGCGAAAAAAATTTACACATTCAACTAGTACAAAACAGAGACATTTCACAAGCGATTTTAAACACTTTTTCAATGTTCAATTTATTGATATTTTTCTGTATTAATATTATTTTGTTTAATTTAATTAGCAAAATAAAAAATACCAATGTGTGTTTTAGTCAAGACAAGATTATTTAAACAGAATTAATTATAATAGAGTTAGTCGATTGAAGTTGACAATTGTAAACTTATTGGCATTATGAATTCATCTTCTTTGTCCAGATATGTAAAGACCATTATAACTAAGTCTACAGTTTAATTAATTACTCATATCGAAAAATTTTATTCTGATGTACAAGCTCTCATCACACTTAGAACCCTCAAGGTCAAAGGAGGAAAAGTGGAAGGCCAAGGAATACATTACGCTGAGAAATCGAGACAAACATGAGAAGAGAAGCTCAGGACAGAGTAGGTTGGAGAATGTTCGTCGGTGGCCTACTCTCCAGTGGGTGATAACAAGCGTAAGTAATTACGTGCATTTTTTTTCCGTTTTAAACCAACAATCCAGTAATCTTGTCAGTTTTATGATAGAATACAAATTTCCCGTAAAACAGTATATTAGAATTATTGTAGTAATTCTACATTTGCACTTTAATGTGACCTTTGAAAAGCATAATTCACGTGATCTCTCCATGGGTGTTAACATTTTGTTTTTGGAGGGCAGCATGACAGTCAGTGTTAAAAATAACAGTGTTTATTTAACAATTCATTTAAAAATATTATTGAAATATGTATTTGATGTATGTAAGGTATGATCGATAAACGATAGCCATCAATTAACTGATGTTAAACATTTAACACCATGTTGACTATCATTGACCTTGTTTGACTGTGTGGTGTTTATTCACCAATCATGATCATCCTAGTTAATCAAAATCAGTCAGTCAGTTAGTTATTCTGATTGCCATAACCACATTAGCACACAGTGATCAAATTGTCAGTTCAAATTCCATAGTGGTAGAGATAGTAGAAGTATTAGCGAATTCAAAAGATTAGAATTTGAGAGAACACAAAGAGTGGATATATCTGAGCCATCGCAAGTGATTGTGAGCCATTTCATTCAAAGTCTCAAACCATCGGTTACTATTGTCTCGCCGATCACATCGTGGCAGTCTACACTTACCAATATGATTCAGTCCACTTGTCAGTGAGATGCCATGTTTTGGTCTGGCCACCCCTAACTTTCTTCCAACCCATTCCTATATCGCAAAAACATAGCTCGACGAGGCGTTCGGTGGTTAGACATACGCAAAACATATCCCAACCACCTCAAATGATGAAGTTTCAATAGTTCATCTACTGATTTGCCATCCTTACCCGGTACTCATTTCTTGACGACAGTATCGCTTACTCTTCTTCTTCTTCTTCTTCTTCGAGAACACGAATAATCCAATACTAATAACCTACAAATATCTTCTACTCTTACCGGCCATGTTTCGCATCCATATAGAAGGACGGAGTGAACTGATACACAGTAGGATCGTCCTTTGGTTATCGAACAGATATCTCGCTCTTGTCATAAGGGATGAAGGTTGGCAAAAGGTAGCTGAGTTTTCTGTATGCCTGCTGAGTGAGATTTCGTTAGTCATCAGGCCATCAGCACTGATGAGACTCCCAAATCTTAATCAAGAATGATACTGAATTCATTGACTCAGTTTTTTTCTATCTTCCAATCAATTACCGTTCCATATGTTCTTTATGTTACTCTTTATCCACTGTAATCAATTGTTTTGATTTCTGATTTCTCTCTAAACGAACACTTTAGAAACAGATGGAGTTTATGATGTCAGTTAGTTTATTTGTTCTAGCTTTGGCTATGTTAGATTCTGGGTTTGATATTCTAGGAGTTTGCATTACGGGGTTGTGAAGATTGTTAAGTTACACAATTTTGAAACCATGAATCGATCAATGTTATACCACCACCAATAGAAACCTGGAAGCACTGGAAGGCCGTTTCGTCCTGATATGGGACAACTCCTCAGCAGTGCGCATCCACGACTCCTGCACCCCGTGGGGTTCGAACTCAGGACCTTCGGTATTGTGTGCGAACGCCTCGACCGTTAGACCACTGAGCCGGTATCTGACGGTGTTAATGTCTAACTTGATCAAATTCACGGAGTTGCGCAACCTCATACATAGTCTTCGGTAGACACTGACTACACCGGAACAGGTTGAACTTCACAGTGGTCACGTCTTCCCACTAGAACTCGGAGAAGATTCCTCCTCACGAAGCTAGTCACTAGTGAGCACAGGTAATTTTTGCATTACGGGGTTGTGAAGATTGTTAAGTTACACATTTTCGAAACCATGAGTAGTCCCATAGCAGGACGAGACGGCCGTCCAGTGCTTCCAGGTTTCTAATGGTGGTCTAACATTGATCGATTCTAGGAGTTATCTTAGAATTGCATCTTTATGTAATTATTTCCTTAAATGAATTCAAACATGTGATTTTGAGTAACTCATACATACATATTTGGTTGGACAAGAAAGTTCAATTTCACCGTCAAGTTATGTAAAATGACATTATGACACGATATACTAAATATTAAATATGCTTCAGTCAGTCATCGGAAAAATATGAGGATCAACAACATCAGAAATATATATATCTTCAATGTTTTGGAGAAGTAAATATTGTCTAGATAATAACAATAATTACGAATTACAGTTAACAATAAATTTTGAATTCTAATAGGATTATGTATTTGCTTAATTACTTACTTACGCCTGCTAGCAACCAATGGAGCATGGGCCTCCAATCAGCATACTCCAACCTATTCTGTCCTTTGCTTTCCTTTCTAGATCTGTCCAATTGTTGCTCATTCTTCTCATATCTGTCTCGATTTCTCCACACAGTGAGTTCCTTGTCCTTTCTCCTTTCCTTTGACCTTGGGAATTACATGTGAGGACTTGTCTTGTGACTCGAAGTGTGTCCTATCTACCTCCAGCACTTCTTCCTTATTTCTTCGTCAGCTGGAATCTGGTTTATTGTTACTGATAATGTCTGGTCAATGGATCCTCAGTATTCTGAGTAGACAACTGCTAATAATGACTTGCATCTCCTAGATGATGGGATTGGTGGTTCTCGCCCCAGTTTCCGCCCCAGACAGTAAAATTATCTTGAGGTTTGTATTAAGAATTCTGACTTTAATGTCGGCTGATAATTGTATTGATTTGCAAACTTTCTTCAATTTGAAGAAATGCTGTCCTTGCTTTGCCAATCCATGTCTTCACATCTACCTTGCTAACTAATGATATTGCACAGAAATGTAAAGGTGAGATGGTTTGTCGAAGGAGTTATAAAATCTACAAGTCTAGACACTCAGTGAGACTAATCACATGTACATGAAATGTGAATATTTGTACAAACAGTCAGTACAATCGGTATTTTGTTCAATGAATAGAAAACTAATTTTGAATAAATCTTCTTATTGATAAGTAAAGCTACAATTCAAAACTTCAGCATAGCAATCAATTGCTGTGAACTGACATTTAAACGATGCTAAAAAGCCGAACTTTTAGTTAATCAAGAATTCTTGTCAGTTGTTTTCAATCGCCAAACACTACTATTTCAAGCTTAAAAATGAATTTTTATTGTGTGTGTATTTTGATGTCGAGGCCATGGGACTTGTCTCAAGCATTCAGACAATGGTCATTAACCCATTCTACCCGAGTTTTTATTCATACGTCCTCTGAGCTTGTCAATTATTGGCTTTTATCGTGGTTGTTTCTATTCGACTATGTGTGCACACTTACTTCGCTTGCCGCATGTCTGACTTATTTTCGTCTGATTCTATATACTTAGTTAGGTTTTATCACATACAGTTGGCTCGCTCTCCGCTTTACTCTCATGCCTGTTTGCGCGAACGATAGCCTGAGGTAAACTCATCCAAACGAATGAGAATTTGGCTTCTAATTACCCACCGTCGCACAAACGGGATTCACCTAAGTATGATATGTGGAAATCGTTCATAAATATCAGAGTCAGATAGTAGGCTACTAAACTAGTGAGCCCTACTACGAGTTCAACTCAGCCACTAAAATTTCCCTATGAATAATAGATGCATAAACAGTGTTCTAATGTCAAGAAAGCTGCTTAAAGATATTTACATATATATTGTAGGCTGAAAATCATCGGTCTACTTGACATCAAACACCGTCTTTGTTGCTTCTTGTAAAACCACACAAATTTAAAGACAATTGTATCTCAGAAGATCATTAATATCTCTTCTATAGATCTCATAGTTTTGACATTCTTTGACAATTTTCACATTCATGATGATGATTAGTTTACTAAATATGATTGTGAATTGGAGGATAAAGTGATCGTAGTAGAATATTATTTTCTAAAGTGTACTGATACTATTGCCTCAATTCATGATGGCACATAGATCAGGTGGTAAACCATAGTAATATGAATATACAATGTACGTTCTTTAACAAAAATATCCAACCGAAATTAGTCAAATCAGTTTACATTTATTTTGTTGTTTGAGTACTTGAACTATTTTCAGTAGTCTACTACCACTACTATGAAAATTCTATTTGATTCCATTAAACAAGATAATAGTTTATTTCAACTCATCGAGGAATTTCTACTCAGAATTCAAGTACAAATTCAATATCAGTTGTCTGAGATACTTGAATTAACTGCTACGTTAGACAGTAATGTAAGTGACGCTTTGACGGCTGATATAGTCAAGAATCTTTTATTGATTTTCTAGACAAATGTAGGTCCGCTATGTAGACGACACATTCGTTATTATCAAAAGGAATGAGCTGGAGAACATCTACAATCGGATCAACGACGTCTTTGATGACATCAAATTCACGATGGAAAAGCAATCAAACGACAGCCTATCATTCCTAGATGTACTAATCACCAGAACTAACACAGGAAAACTAGAAACTCAAGTATTTCGGAAGCCAACCCACACCGACGTAATTCTCAACTACAACAGCAACAACCCAAGAACCCACAAGATTAACTGCATACAAAATCTGTTCAAGAGAGCGAAGACTAACTGCAGCACATACGAAACATTAAAAAAACGAGGAACAACACCTGATGACTATCTTCCAAAAGAACGACTATCCATGCAACTTCATCAGAAAACATCAACCGAAACCATCATCAGAAGTGAAATCAAGCACGGGAACAAATACACGCATCATCCTGCCATACATCAAAGACATATCGGAGCATACGGCACGACTACTGTAACCATTTGGAATAGGTGTGGCACACAAACCAACAGAATCACTTCAATCAATCCTATGTAGACCAAAGGACAAAATGACAAAGGAAGAAAAACAAAATATCATCTACAAAATAAATTGCTCAAACTGTGAAAAACACTACATACGACAAAGTGGACGACCTCTTCAGCTCCGTTTACGTGAACATCAATTAGCAGTCAAACAGCACGACAACGGTTCGCTTATATCAATACACACCGACAATTATGGACACACATTGGATTGGAAAAATGTGGAAATACTGAATAGGAGGAGGACACTAGAGAAGACTAGGGAATTTTTAGAAGCTTGGCACTCAGGTCAATCAGCAGTCAACAAACACATCGACATTGACCCGATTTATCAACCAATCAGGAAAATCATAGGTGACACAGGATCAAGAAACAGATCAAAAAGGGGGATGCAATCAAAACAAAGTTGCAAACAATGACAGGTCAAAGGTCAACAGCAACTAATCAAGATCGAGGTTAGCAGAACAAGCTACAGATCAAACATGGAGAGATTCGAATGCTTCACTTCTATCTGAAGTTTGTGCTGATGATGTTGTTCAGAAGAACAATGAAAGCTTCACAACCAAAACAACCAGCTCAGGCTAATACCACAAATTGAGTCATTTGGTTGAGAACATACATACAAGCGAACAATATTGTTTTATTTTCAATTAGATCGTCATCAGGTTCTACTCTCTAATGTACATGAATATTTATAATGAAAATGTTAAACCAATCAAGACAATTCATGAGTTGATATTCACAATGAAAAAGATTACGTAACTACGGTTAATAGTTAAAAAATTGCAAGTAGGCAATAGGAAAACAGGTGTACTGTTAGTGGTACGTGTGACATAACATAACACACAATAACAAACATTTTTGTCAACAGTTCAACATCAGAAGAAGCAGTAAATAAACGTGGATAAATCGACTGAAAATAATCATCACAGAGCATTGTAACGATTAGGCAATAAGAAGTGCATGAATAATTAGATAGTGAAGAATATCGACAGAGTGAGACGGGAAAAATTACAAACAAATACAGGAAGTGAAAATAATGTTAATTATAATTTTTTAGAAAAAGTTTTACAATCGTTTATTAAGTCAGTTTCTGGCAAAGGAAGGAACAGGGATGTCACGAATTTCTTCTGATCATATTGTGGTGCTGTGGTGCGAACTACTTATAAGTAGTATATAACGTGAGTGTCAACGTAAAGTCTGGTAGCATAATATGGGGGGAAGATCAAGAAAGGAAGAGTCAGAAAACAATGGAATTTGTATGAAACGCATGAAGAGTGACAATGGATTGATGTTTTGCAACAGGAACAGTCCAGTTCGATATGATGAACTGATATTTTGCAAATGAACGATTTACGATATGGTTTTCCGATTTTACTGAGTAACACTGCAATTTTCGTTAAATACAATTCGCTTGCCCCACCTGTGTTCTCATTCAATACAATATAACTGGGGTTGAATGTACGAATTTCTATCGCTTCCGCTATATGTAGAAGACGGGATTGAACTCCTTCGGGAAATGATGGAGTTCCACGATAGATCACTAGAAATGAGTCACACTTACCTGCATTACGATCGCTGTCAATCAGATGTGCTAAGAGTGAGCTGCTCATCATTTTTATCTGGACGTTTCTAAATTATACTGAGAGAGGTCCACTCATTCGTTGATAAAGTTGCCTGATAGTACATACAATATAACTATCTCCACAGGAGCAACTGAGAGAGAATGAAACAAATTCGTTTAGACGTAACTAGAAATCTCAAAAGTATCTAGTTGGCTCGTAAGTTAATTTTCTCGAGGCTCTGATGGTCGAATTGTATCCCCAAGATGAACCGCGAGTTACACAGAAATCGACAGCACATTCTTGTGACAATGATAGGCCACAGTTTGGTATTGCCTTCTGTTGATATATCAATAAAATGTTTGAGTTAAGAAGTGTCAAGTTTATGATAAGTTTTATATACACAGTGAAGAACATTTGCCTGATGGCTTTGTGGAACAATATGACATTTACTAAAATCAATTGTATCTGTATATAAGCCGAACTAACCTTGCTAACATTCACAAATCTTTTTCTAGACTTTATTCAATAATTTCTTCCATTATTCTGATTCCATCTGGGTGTATAGAAAGTAACTTTTTGCTAATCTGATCAGCTTGGAGGAGAATTTCCCTTATCATCTGATACTTAATATCGATTGTTAACTAATTCAGGAGACGTTTATAAATTTTGTAGTAAACCTTTTGAACAAAGATCAAACTGTAGAACATCGAGGCAGCATCCACGGACCTCCCAATTAATATTGGCGCACCTACGATTGAGGAGATCCGCATGGCCATCAGACAAATCAAGAGCGGCAAATCAGCAGGACCAGACAACATTCCAGCACAGGCAATGAAAGCAGATGTAGAAGCAACTGCGAAAATATTTCATATCCTCTTCAAAAAGATTTGGGATGAGGAACAAGTACCATCAGATTGGAAAGAAGGATACCTCATCAAAATACCAAAGAAAGGCGATCTCAGCAAATGTGAGAACTACAGAGGCATCACTCTTCTTTCAATACCAGGCAAAGTCTTCAACAGGGTATTGTTAAACAGAATGAAGGACTTCGTAGACGCTCAAGTTCGAGATCAACAGGCCGGATTTCGTAAGGATCGATCGTGTACTGACCAAATTGCTGCATTACGGATCATCGTGGAACAATCAATTGAATGGAACTCACCACTCTACATCAACTTCATCGACTACGAGAAGGCATTTGATAGCGTGGACAGGAAAACACTGTGGAGGCTTCTTCGACACTTCGGTGTGCCTGAGAAATAGTCAACATCATACGGAATTCTTATGATGGATTCAACTGCAAAATCGTACACGGAGGTCAGCTGACAAACTCTTTCGAGGCGAAGACCGGTGTCAGGCAAGGTTGCTTACTCTCACCCTTTCTCTTTCTCCTGGTCATCGACTGGAATACGAAGACGTCAAAATCTGGAGGGAAACACGGTATTCAGTGGACAGTTAGGACGCAGATGGACGAACTGAACTTCGCAGATGATCTGTCTGTTCTATATCCCACACAACAACAAATGCAAGTGAAGACGACCAGTGTAGCAGCAGCCTCTGCAGCAGCAGTAGGTCTCAACATAAATAAAGGAAAAAGCAAAATTCTCCGATGCAACACAACATGCACCAACCAAATCACGCTTGATGGAGATGCTTTCGAGGACGTTAACAACTTTACATATCTTGGCAGCATCATCGACGAGAAAGGTGGATTGGATGCTGATGTGCGGCTGCGGATTGGCAAAGCAAGGGCTGCATTTCTACAGTTGAAAAATATCTGCAACTCCAAACAACCAACCAACCAAAACCAAAATCAGGATTTTCAATACAAATGTGAAGACAGTTCTACTGTATGGAGCGGAAACCTGGAGAACTACGAAAGCCATCATCCAGAAGATACAAGTGTTTGTTAACAGTTGTCTACGCAAAATACTTCGGATTCGTTGACAAGACACCATCAGCAACAACGTACTATGGGAGAGAACGAACTAGATTCCAGTGGAGGAGGAAATCAGGAAGCAGCGGTGGAAGTGGATAGGACACACATTGCGGAAAGCATCCAACTGCGTCACAAGACAAGCCCTCACATGGAACCCTCAAGGCAAAAGGAAAAGAGGAAGGTCAAGGAACACATTACGCCGAGAAATAGAGAAAGATATGAGAGGAATGAACAAACATTGGACAGAACTGGAGAGGGAAGCCCAGGACAGAGTTAGTTGGAGAATGTTGGTCGGCGGTCTACTCTCCATTGGGTGTAACAGGCGTAAGTAAGTACAATAAGCCATCAAAAAATTCCATATTTCTCAAGCAAAACAGCACTACAAATGAAGAATCATGTAATTTGTTAACAACATCAGATGTAATCAGTAGTATGATTATCTAGACAGTTAAAAAAAATTGGACACAATCAAAATTTTGTTAAGATGAGCAATGGAAAAGAAACTATTCAATAATCAGTCTTTTCTACTATTCTACGTCATTTTTAATAAATTCTCTCAAAAATCCTGTTTAGTAGAGCAGATTTCAGTTCAATACAACACTATACTTCATTTCATAATATCACTTTTATGAAAACTGGACAAACTATACATTCAGTTACAGCATTAGAAAGGTTAAATTCTTGCTTTTAAGAACTTTCAATTCAAATAAGCTTTATTACATAAGTCCTACTGTGGTGCTGTGGTGCGAACTACTTATAAGTAGTATATAGCGTGAGTGTCAACGTAAAGTCTGGCAGCAGAAGATGGGGGCAAGATCAAGAAAGGAAGAGTCAGAAAACAATGGAATTTGTATGAAACGCATGAAGAGTGACAATGGATTGATGTTTGGCAACAGGAACAGTCCAGTTCGATATGATGAACTGATCTTTTGCAAATGAACGATTTACGATATGGTTTTCCGATTTTACTGAGTAACTCTGTAATTTTCGTTAAATACAATTCGGTTGCCCCACCTGTGTTCTCATTCACTACATTTGGTGTCGCTGCCTGCTCGGAGGAAGGGGCTCCCGTGGCCGAAGGAGTTGCAGGACGGAGATTGGCGGAGCTTCCTGGAGGAGTTTGGGGCCACGGTGGAGCTGGTGGGGGCTTGGGGCGGAGTTGACGGTGCTGGGGACGCTGCGGGGAGGTGAGGCGAAGGCGGCACACGACAGCCTGGACGGTGCCACCGAGGAGATGGCGTGGGAGACGGTCACCGGGCGGCTGATAATGGAGTTCGACAGCCCAGCGGACAGGTAGGGGGCGCCGCAGAGGTTCCGGTTGGCGCGGCTGTCGGCCGATGGTGACCTGTTGGTGCTTGCTGTGGAGCTCACCGGATTGCGCCGTGAGGAGTGGGCGGGGCACAGTCTTTGGTGTCGCAATTTATCGAGTGGGTGCCTGCCGCCGTGTTCCAGCATCGACAACTTGTAAACGCTACACGTTGGATAGATGCCGTATCCATTCCAGACCAGTGATCAAGAACGATGACCGAAGTGGTAATCCGGCATATTGTAGCGTGTCACGGAATACGGAAGGTGATATTAACTGACCAGGGGCTCTGTTTTGAAGGACTACGACGACAGCTGATTAAAAGGGGGGACGAGTGTGGTGCTGTGGTGCGAACTACTTATAAGTAGTATATAGCGTGAGTGTCAACGTAAAGTCTGGTAGCATAATATGGGGGGAAGATCAAGAAAGGAAGAGTCAGAAAACAATGGAATTTGTATGAAACGCATGAAGAGTGACAATGGATTGATGTTTTGCAACAGGAACAGTCCAGTTCGATATGATGAACTGATATTTTGCAAATGAACGATTTACGATATGGTTTTCCGATTTTACTGAGTAACTCTGTAATTTTCGTTAAATACAATTCGGTTGCCCCACCTGTGTTCTCATTCACTACACTACTATACAAAACTGCTCTCATTTTTCGCTGAGATCAATGTTCAATTTTCTGACTTTTATGAATTTATACTAATTGTTCTGATCTATCTATCATAAATTTAATAAAACTGTTCATACAAATGATTTTTGAAAAATTTAGAAATGATTTTTTTTAAAAATATATTGCAAACAACAATATACAATGAGTAGTTTTGAACAAGAAAAAAAATAGTACATTTTTTAACTACTGTTCAATAGTGAAGGACGCAAAAACAAACACACAAACCAGTTATTAGTTATCAGTTATTGTATATTTAATTTTTAACAAAATAAATAAAGGAATAAAAAAGAAATGAATTATGAAAGATAACCAAAATATGGTAGAATATAATTCTTTAAAGTATACTAATTTGTCCGATTCTATTGGTCTATAAACAGCACAATCTAATGGAGATAAACGATTATGCACATGATGTTCAATATTGATGATGCGTTTTCGATACTTTCTCATTGATAATGATGATCTTGATGCTGATGAGGATAAAAATTTGAAAGTTTCTTCACTCCATCGTTTTAATCCATTCACTTTGGATATAGGTATACTTGGATTGTGTGTATACGAGTTGCATGGTGAATTAGTGAAACCAATCTAGAAATGTTTATAAAAAACCAATATTTTAGGCCTAAAATATGTTAAAAGTGAATACAGAGATTTTGTGTGAGTTATGGAATACGAAGTAATGTTATGAGTTTTGTGGGGGAAAAATCTTTTGCGTTGTGTCATTACGATTGGATGTTTCTGAGGGAGTTGGGATCGTTATACTTAAAAATGTAGTTTACATATAACTATATATGAAATAGTCATCAGTGAGTCAGTCAGATGCAACGTAGAACTTCGTACGTAAGTACATCAGTTCATGTCGCCATACCACATCTGCACAGAGATGTAATTGTCAATTCAAATCCAATAGTAGAAGAGGTAGTAGAGGTATTAGAAGTAATCGTAGACGTTAGAATAATAATATATTATTCGCGAAGTATGATTCAATGAGATAAGTTTAGAAAGTAAAAGCTAGAGGTGTTGAAGAACTCAGAAGATTAGGATTTGAGATAACACAAAGAATAAATGCACCGGCACCATTGCGAACGATTTTGAGCCATATCATTCAAGGTCTCTAACGATCGATTATTATCATCTCGCGGACCCCAACCAGGTAGTAGTCGACAATTACCGACATAGCTAAGTCCACTCGTCAATGACTTCATGGATTTCTGTCATGTTTTGGTTTGGCCGTCCCTAACTTTCTTCCAACCTTTTCCTACACTACAAAACAAAGCTCATCGCGGCAGTCGATGGTTTAAGTGATGAAATAATCATCACTTAAACTTGATTAAAATATTTATCGATCAGTGTTAGAGCATCATTATAAACCTAGAAGAACTGGATGGCTGTTTTGTCCCTAATATAGGACTCATCAGCAGTGGATGTCGACGACCTCTCAGGATGGAACTGAACCCAAGACCTTCTGACGCTTAACCTCTAGACTACTAAGCGGATACTTAGTGATGTTAATGTTTAACTTACCACTATACTAGTGTGGTGCGAGCTACTTATAAGTAGTATATGACGTGAGTGTCAACGTAATGTCTGGCAGCAGAAGATGGGGGCAAGATCAAGAAACGAAGAGTTAGAAGAACACAATGGAATTTGTATGAAACGCATGAATAGTGAGTGACAATGGATTGATGTTTTTTGCAACAGGAACAGTCCAGTTCAATATGATGAACTGATATTTTGCAAATTAAAACGATTTACGATATGGTTTTTTTATTTTACTGAGTAACTCTGTAATTTTTGCTTCCTGGTTTCTAAAGATTTCTCTAACATTGATTGATTCACGATTACAATGAAACTTAACCAACTTTGTTTGCATAATTGGCGTTGTTATATTTAACCCAGGATAAACTTTAGCCATGTGATATAAATATCTTTCTTAATGAAATGCAACCAGAGTAGCTACATTGTAACTTATTTGTTTAAACATGATGGTATAAATAAACATTCTTTATCTTTCCCTCATTTAGAGTGTGATGGAGATGGAAGTTTTTTTCGTTGAAATCATAAACGAATCGTTGTTAGATCAACATTAGAAACCTAGAAACCGTTTTGTTCTACTATGGGACCAATCAACAGCGCGCATCCAGGTTTCTAATGGTCATTTAACAATAGAAATAATACAATGTGCTGACTGGTGATGAAATTCTTAGAGTTTTTGTGAGAAGACATGATCAATAGAAGAGTTCAACCCTGTGTAGGGTGTAGGCACCAACTATTTAAGACAAATGGATGAGGTCACGCAAATATCCTTAAATAGACACGGGGTTAGACATTAATTAACACCGTTAGGTGCCGGCCAAGTGATCCAGAGTTTAGGCGTTCGTGAGCAAGACCTGCAAGGTCCTGGATTCGCTTCCTGCAAGTGGATGTGCACTGATGGTGTGTCTGCAGGACGAAACAGCTGTCTAGTGCTTTCAATTCCTTGTGGTGGTCTAACAATGATTCATTGATTAGTACGGACAGTATGGACAAGATTGTCAGTTTAAACACTGAAATTATTTTGACATGCGAGTATCATGTGTAAGTCTATTGATCATGATGTTTTAACTTTTAATTTCCTAAGAATTAGAATAAATTACTTTTCTTCTAAAACCTTCTCATTCATTCATTACATCCCATTTCTATTGAATAAAATTTGGAATTGTTTTTACACTTTAATTTGAAACACAACTCCAACTTTGACAATCATTCCAAAATTGATCTAGTGTAATATCAATACTCAAAGCATGGTATGTGTAAAATATACATACATAATAATTTGCATTACGGGGTTGTGAAGATTGTTAACTTACACAATTTTTGAAATCATGAATCGATCAATGTTAGACCACCACCATTAGAAACCTGTAAGCACTGAATGACGGCCGTTTCGTCCTGGTATGGGACTCACCAGTGGCAGTGCGCATCCACGACTCCTGCACCCCGCAGGATTCGAACCCAGGACGTTCGGTATAGTGCGCGAACGCCCTAACCGTCAGACCACTGAGCCGGTACCTAACGGTGTTAATGTCTAACTTGATCAAATTCACGGAGTTGCGCAATCTCATACATAGTCTTCGGTAGATACTGCCTACACCCGAACAGGTTGAACTTCACTGGTCACATCTTCCCACTTTCTAGAACTGGGAGAAGATTACTGACGAAGCTAGTCACTAGTGAGCACAGGTAATTAGCATTACGGGGTTGTGAAGATTGTTAAGTTACACAATTCATTCAATTATATAGATGAACCCTCTATTTTCAATGCCAATCATACATTGGTTTATAGGAGAACCAAGGAGACTGCTCACATGTTAGCATTTCAACATGAATAGTTCGGCTGAATGTCGTGGTACAACCACACTAACATCATAATAAAATATCCGTTTTTATCCTTAATACCTAGAAATGCTTTTTTTACATATTGAAATCATCAATCAATCATTGTTACACCTATGACATTAGAAACCTTGAAGCACTGGACTACGGCCGTTTCATCCTGGTAAGGGAATAATCAGTAGTGTGCATCCATAATTCAAGCTACTTGAATACCTAACATCTGGACCATTGAGCTAGCATTGAACGGCGTTCATGTCGAACTGTGATTAGTATAGAGATTTTTCGCCACCTCACCGGTGACCATCTGCTAATAATCCCCTTAGGATCATCGGGCTCATATGCCTGATTTTTTCTGGAACTAGGGTTTTCCAGCACCCCTACATAGATTCTCCATACTCACTGGTCCGTTTAAATCGTTGGGCATCCGCTTTTGGTTCTTTCGATTCAGTAAACAACATCCATGCCAGATAGAGAAGTCAAATAGAGTTTCCTGACATTGGCTATATAAGTAAGCATGGTCGTATGAAAGGATTTGGAAAGAAAGACAGCAAACTCCTAAATTCCATCCTTATCTACTCTTCAAAATGTAACCAACTTATAGCAGCAAAGTGCCAAATCAAAACATTCACTGTTGTAATGACAGTGTTATTTCATCAAAAACACTAGATTAAACTATCTTCATTAACTATTATTGACAAGATATAATCTAATCACACACAATAAATAATAAATAGTTATCGATTATACTACTAATAAATAAATTAAGTAATATTATTTGCACCTGCATCGTTTCTTGATCAAATATAGTATAATAAGCTTCAAGAAATATTGAACCTAATATTGTATGTTTATGAGTTGATTGTATGGCAAATGCAAAACAATCTTTACTTTGATTCTTTTGATTAATTCGACCAAGATATCGTATATATTGCTGAAAATGTCAAGAAAAAAACAAGAAATGTTTATCTATTAACACACATATATAATACTACTAAAATATAAAATCAATAGCTGATTCGATTTGATTCATTATTATACAGAGAGATTTTGTGTGATTGATTGACAATCTTATATTTATGTATTAGTTGGAAAATACTACTGTTGTGGTGCGAGCTACTTATGAGTAGTATATGACGTGAGTGAATGTCAACGTAATGTCTGGTGGCAGCAGAAGATGGGGGAAGATCAAGAAAGTAAGAATTAGAAAACAATGGAATTTGTATGAAACGCATGAATACAATTTGGTTGCCCCACCTGTGTTCTCCTTCAGTACAATACTAATGTGAATATCATCAAGTGATTAAGGTTGTCTCTCTCTCTCTCACACACACTTTCTTTCTCTATACACTTAGACGTAGTATGTTAACTTGAACTAACTTAGCTAGTCATTCATTATAAAGCTGTGGATTGTTGAGTTACTTGTTGAAATCATCAATTAATCATTGTTAGACAACCATTAAAAATTCGGAAGCGCTGGCTGGTCATTTCTTCTTAGTATGCGACTCATTAGCAGTGCGCATCCACGACCTCCGCTCCTAAGAGTCGAACTGTTAGGATATTCACCAAATATCCTAAGAGAATCATTTGTAAGTCTGAATCTATTGGTCAATTACTATTGTGAAACCAATCAAGGCAATTTGAGTGATAATCACAATGAAATGAAATAGAGATTACGTCACTACATATATTATAGGCAGAAGTACAGGTGGATAGTAAGAAGACAGGTGCACTTACTGTAGTAGTCTACCTAAACCACGGATAAGTTAACTGAGTTAGCCTACTCTATGTGCATTTACAAATTCAGCTGCTCCTGTGGAGATGATAGCTATATCGGGCGTACTACCAGGCGACTAACCCAATGAATGAGTGAACATCGCACGGAATGGTTTATGAAGGGTCAGTCAAAAATAATACGCAGTTCGATCTTAGCACACCTGGTAGGATAGTGGTCACATTGTAGATAAATCTAGATATTTTCGGGTGATCTATTGTATACTTCCATCATTTGCCAACGGAGTTCGCTGCCGTCTCCTACACATAGGAGAAGCCATGGGAATACGTACATTCAACCGCAATTTATGTGTTCCGAATAAATTCGTGACACCCCTATTTCTCCCGCGGCTGGATATCACGTGACTAACGATTGACATTATTTTTTTTACTTATTATTTTTAACACATTTGCTTATTACGTAATGGTTTTGATGTGCTATGATGATTATTTGAAGTCTATTCATCCACCATTGACCTACTATTGATAAACCTTTAGTTATCATATTTTATAATTTTACTACTACTATCAGTACACCTGTCTTCCTACTATTCACTTGTACTTTTGCCTTTTTCATTTCATTGTGATTATCATTGATGTATATATAAGAGAGTAAAGCAGCCGAATGACAATCTAATCGAAAACAACAACAATATTGTTCGCTTTTTATCTGTGTTGTTCTAATTTTCACAATGGGAATCTTTAAATTATTGATTGATAAAATAAAATCTTTGAACAAAGAAGAAAAATAAAAATATTCAATGTTCATTCTTTAATCAATCATTCAAAAATGCTTTATATTGGTCACAGGGTGTTTTGCATTGCTATATTTATTGATCGGATTTAAGAAATGAACAAAATATATGGCCAATTAATCCCGTGATCATATATACAAAAGGAATATGTTGATTTTTATTTGCTTAACTAAACTAATTTATTATCATAATGTACTAAAAGAGGAAGTTGTAATTCTATCGTTGGATAGTTTATTGCTTTATTTTCTTGTGAGGAATTTATCTTTATTACTGTATAATAAATATACTTTTGAATAAAGAAGGAAATTTTTGTACAGAGGTTTTTTCTCGGGTTCATTTTAATTATTCGTTTTCATTATAAACTGATATTAGAAAAAAAAGGTTATGATCGAACAATAGATTAGTTAGTATTCACAAGTTTTCATTAATTTTCCAATTAAAGTTATGAAGATTAGTGTTTTTACCACATTTGAAATCATCAATCAATCATTGTTAGACCACTATTAGAATCCGGGAAGCACTGGACCGCCGTTTCGTCCTGGTATGAGACTAACTCATCAGCAGTGCGTATCCACAACTCCTGTTACTCACACGATTCGAACCTAGGACCTTCAGGTCTTGCCCGCGAACGCCTTACGTCTCGACCGTTGGGTCGGCATCCAACTCTGTGAATGTCTAACTCTGACTGATCTAGAGATTCTGCGCGACCTCACTCATTTGTCTTTCTTTGGTAGTTACTGCCTACACCCGACACAGGGTTGAACTTCACTGGTCACGTGTCCTCAAAAGAAATCCGAGAATTTTCTCACGAAGCTAGTCACTACTGAGCGCATTTTACGATTTTCAATTAGAGTTTTGGAGATTAGTGTTTTCACACATTGAAATCACTAATTCTTTAGTTAACGATAAAAAAGAATTAGTCATTGAAATCGATGACTTAAAGACTTCATGGTAGTCAACAACTTCGATGATTGTTATGTTTTAGCAACGAACCAAAGCACAGTTGATCGGGAGGCTTTGAAAGATAAGGAAACCTTTACATAGCTATCTGAGAAGCATAACTGATGAGCTACGTGGATCTGATAAAGATTTTTGGGGGCACGGAGTGGCAGAGCAAGGGCAACATTTCTTCTATTGTAGAACATTTGAAACTCACAACAACTGTCAACCAACACTAAAGTTACGATATTTTTCTTCACAAATGTCAAAACAGTTTTAATGTATGGACTGGAAAGCTGGAGAACAATGAAACCAATCATCCAGATGATTTCGTTGTTGATCAAAAACTTTCCGCACAAAGGACTTCGGATCTGTTGGCCAGATACCATCAGCAAAAACTCAGTGCGGGAGAGAACAAAGGAATCAAGCACAAGCAGTGGAAGCGGATAGGGCACACATTGAGGAAAGCACCCAACTGCGTTACAAGACATTCCCTCACTTGGAATCATCAAGGCTCAGGGAAAACAAGAATACCAAAGAACACACTATGCTGAGAAACAGAGACAGAGATAATAAGAATGAAGAATAATTCAACAGATCTAGAAATGAAGGTTGAGGATACAGTATATTGGATAATGCCTGTCGCTGGCTAATACATCGATCATAATTTCAGAAATGGGTTAAATATTCATGTAAAAGATGTGTTTTCAAAACCTTCGCAAAATTATTCTCTCAAACAGAGGTTTTACATAATAAATCAATTTTCGCCGAAAAATGTTCAAGAAACAAACGAAAATACTCACTGACATATGGAACTCCATTCATAGGTGACGAGTTCGAACTCTAACCTTAACATGATGCATTGTACAGACACGATCGGCAAATAATTATCACAAAATGAATAATGATCAGAAACAATCTATGCGTACTAATAAATTTTTTGATTGAGTAAAATTTACCACTTAGACAGATTTACCAAAACAACTTAAATATACAACTGTTAGTGGGACATAGATTGGATTAAAGCATGATTGCGTTGTTGCACGCTGATTGACTCTTTCTGTTAAGCTCGTTACTAGGTATGCTTGAAACTATTACGGGTTCATCTAAGTCGATAAACGAGAACGAGACAATGAACCAGTGTCACGGTAGGCTATTCTGATCCGTTGATCCAAAAGACCTAAGAAAAAGTTTTGATATAGCCTAGAAAGTGTATTCTACAAACACCCAGCCAGCATACAAATCGCGTCTATTTATACACCATAGAGACGTCCTTTAGAGATTCACAAAAACAGCACACTAAAATAACGCAGTAACCTATCACAGCCAAGGATTTTCCTGGAGGGAAATGTGATCTCAAGGTCAACCGATCAGCCAATGAATAAAATCCAAAATGAAGACATTTATCAAGCCAGTACTGGCCATCCAACTTCCCCAACATTTTCGCATCCAATCAGCGCTAGCCGATACTCAGAGAACATTCTAGAAAGTTCTCATGTATGAAAAATATAAATATACTAACACCTCATTCCTTTGTAACTTCTATCGTCCTTGTTAATGGAATATCATCTCTATTTCCTATTCAACCGTGTTCTGATTTCGGAGTGAACGTCTCCAGTGAATTGGTGTCCGAGAATATATAAGCATTAGTAGGAATAACTGGGTTGTATGTAATATAGAAAGAGATTTATAACAACAAAAGGCAATATATTATGAAAGTAACTTATATACAAAACTTAAATACAAAAACTGAAAGTAAATAGATTGATTTACCTGCGGTGAAAACATCAACGATAATACATGACTTGTTGTATTGATACTTGAAACTAATTGAAATTCCAATGATGGAAATGATTTGTAAAATAATCCTATTAGTTCTTCATTCTTTCTTGTTTTATTATTATTATTATTCATATTAGGCAAACAATAAGCTTTTTTACCAGTCCAAAATAATTGTTTAAATAGAATATCTTTAAATAGTGTATTTTTGGTGAGAAATTTCCTTAGAATGATACGTGTTAAACGTTGAAATATTTTTACAGGTAAAAATATATTTGTAGTTCCACTGTCAATGATTGTTCTGTATAAATTTAACTGAGAAAAAAAAATTAAAAATTAAAAATATATATATACACATGTTGTGGTGTAAGCTACTTATAAGTAGTATATGACGTGAGTGAGTGTCAACGTAATGTCTGGCAGCAGAAGATGGGGGAAGATCAAGAAAGTAAGAAGAGTGGGAACACAATGGAATTTGTATGAAACGTATGAATAAGTGAAATGTCAGACAATTGATTGAAGATTAGCAAATTAACCGTTTACGATATGGTTTCCCTATGGTTTCCCCACCTGTGTTCTCGTTCACTATAATGTATATATTAAAGATATTAGGATGATGGAGAACATTTTTAGTTCAGGTGGTTGATGATCGTGGTGGAGTTTCGTTCTCTGAGTTGAATGTTATGATTGTTCTGCCTCGGAACAACATCATCAACGCAAACATCAGGTAAAAGTGTCCACCAGTGATCATTAGTTTTCCAAGATGCTCAGCTACTCATCATATCCCTGTGGACAGTTGATTGGTGGTCTTTATCTGACACCTGTCGGTAGAACATGCTGTCGAGGATATTCGTGTAGAAAGTAGAGCTGTTTCTCGATTGGAAGCCGGCTTTCTGTAGAAAATCACCCATTTCCGAATAATGAGAAGTGTCATGCTCATGTGCTCTTGAGATGGTGAAGAAAATTTTCGTAGCTCAACTGGATGATTATAGTGGAGTTTTGTTCTCTGAGTTGGATAATTTGGTTGTGAAGCTTTCATAATTCCTCGGATAAAGATAGTAGAGGTATTAACGGCAATGAAGAAGACTAGTAGGGTTTGAAGATATTATTCAAGAAGTATAATTCAGTAAGATAAGGTTAGAAAGACAAAGGTAGAGGTGTTGACGAATCCAGAAGATAAGGATTTCAGAGAGCTCAACGAATGGATGCTCTTGAACCATTGCAAACGATTTTGAGCCATATCGTTCAAGGTCTTTAACCATTGGTGACTTTCGTCTCGCGGACCCCAACCAGGTAGCCTACATCTACCAACATGACTCAGTCCACTAGTCAGTGACTTCATGGATTTGTGCCATGTTTTGGTTTGGCCTCCCCTAACTTTCTTCCAACCTACTCATTGAGGGTAGTATGTGTTGATTGAGTGGATTTCACTAAAATTATAGCGTAATTGATTGTTAATTCAATGCTTTGGAGATTTTGGCCTCCTTGTGAGAAGAGACATATCTGCGTTTCGTATTAAGTAAACTTGAAAAGGAATGTTTTAATGTGCGGGTCCTCATATTTGATTGAACACAGTACATGCTAACCCTCAAGCTGACTACATGAATGATAAGGAAGAAGCAGAAGCGAAGTTCTGTTTGGCTACCGAATATTAGGCACAAAAATAATCGTCTGTATATATATATATATATATATATATATATATATATATATATATTTCATCTCCTTAGAAGGAAGCTGTTTGTTGACCAGTGATATATATATATCCGTCCTTTATGATATTGTCTGATAGTCATTAAATAGCCTCCTAATTTGGCCACTTTTCATTGGCTCACTATATCAAAAAGAGTATTATTTTAAACCTGTGGTATAGAATGAAACACTGAGTTGGTATTTGATTAGTTTACAATATTTCTCTTGTTGATATCAGTCACTGATGAATAATAACTTCAGATTATGTAGAATTTGAAAAACACATATCACTAATAGTAGTTAAATTTGCAATGAGAGTTATCGAGATAATTGTTTTCACACATTTGAAACCATCAAAAAAAAACATTAATCCCCATAACTCTAATTGAGAAATAGTAAAATGTGCTTACTAGTGACTAGCTTCGTGAGAAAATTCTCGGAGTTTTAGTGAGGAGACTTGATCAGTGGAGTTCAAACCTGCGTCGGGTGATGGCAGTAACTACCAAAGGCAAATGAGTGAGGTCGCGCAAAATCCCTTGATCAGTTAGAGTTAGACATTAACACCGTTGGATGCCGGCCCAGTGTTCCATGGGTTAGACGTTCACGCGCAAATCCCGGAGGTACCAGGTTCGAATCCCGCGAGTGGCAGGAGTTTTGGATACGCACTGCTTATAAGTCCCATACCAAGACGAAACGGCTGTTCAGTGCTTTCAGGTTTCTAATTGTGGTCTAACAATGATTGGTTGATGATTTCAAATGATTAATTAAATTCCAAAATTTATATCTGGACGATAATAATACGTTATTCATTACAGAGTTATGGAGATTGTTGTTTTTCACTGAAATCATGACTAGCCTCAACAAGGGGAAATTCTCGGAGTTCTAGTGAGAAGCCATAACCCGTGGATTTCAACCCTACTGGGTGTAGATAGCAAATACCGAAGACAATAGGTGAAGTTGCATAAAACTGTAGATTGATCAAAGTTAGACATTAACACCGTTAGATGCCGCTTTAGTGGTCTCGAGTCTGAGCTTTCATGCTTGAGATCACTGGTTCTGGGTTTGACTTCTGCCAGCCGAGGATGTGGATGCAGATTACTGATGAGCCCCATACTGGGCTGCAACGGCTGTCAAGGGGTTCAAGGTTTTTTAATAGTGATCTAAGAATGGTTGATTCATGGTTTCAAAAAATTATACTTTATCGAGTTTTATACAGGTAGGTAACATTTGATCCATGTCGATAGTTTGTTTCAACCCAAGCAAACGGATTCGATAGATTCGAAACGAAAATACTATCTCAATAAAAATGGTAATATTTTCAACATTGTTTCAGTTTAACAAAGTCATCTGTCATGTTCATTGAATTGTTTTTCCGAAGATTTTTTTATTTTAAAATCTAACTAGCACTATTAAAACTTTACAGTTAGATAAAAATGTGTAATTTTGTTAATAGTAGATTACATTAATGCACTTATCTTCATAAGACGTAGTTAGTTATAAGCCACGTTCTGTGAGGTACCATTTTTCTAATTAATTGGAAAACACTGGAGTTTGATATTGAAAAAATGATTCTTTCGGTCATCAAGCGTGGACAAATAGGCATGGAATTTCATTTCTTCGAAATTAATCTCTACTCCGGACTCACTGCGTTTGACTACTTGTAATTGTGAGGATTTGATTTCGAACAATTTGGTCTCGTTTGCTTTTACGGGTGTGAGGGCGGTTGTCACTTCCCGGTTGCCCACACCATGGAAGGTTGTTTCTTGAGGAACCTGAAAACGAAGGTAGATTACCATTGGTCTTAGAGACCTGGGTGCGTGACCGAAGAGCCCAAGGGATAATTGCTTGAGGCCGGTCACTCACGGCCTTTTTATGAAGGGTTTTTTCAGTATTAGCTCCGCTCTTAAAGGCCCTTAGTGGGTACCCTTACCGCCGGAGATGGAAATTCGTGAGGTAGGGTGAGGTGTGACATTTTTAGGGTCGACCTTTTCTAACCCTTCCTTCCTTGTGAGAAGGCAGCATCGCTGCAGATGCTGGTTTTTTTGAGGGAAACACCTTACTGCTGTCACACCCCTCTGCAGTCAGCAGTACGACTTCGCCCTCAGACCTTGAGTAGCTGCTTTTAGTCTCATCGCTCTCCATTCGACCTGCCTGGCATGGTAGAACCTTGAGGAACATATGTTCCAGCCAGTATAGCTCGGTTGGGTGATGACAATAGTCAAGCCCGACCACCACTTCAAGGTAGCAGCTACGGTCGGGGAACTCCACTAGTCACGTCTTCTCTTCAAAACTCCAAGAACTTTACGAAGTTAGTCACTACCACAAAATATTATATGTTTGAAAACACACACACCAACTTGAATTTACCTCTTTACAATTATCGACTAAACTATATTTATCAATCAATAGATTTGTTAAAATAATTTCATAATACCATGCTTTTCGTATTGGTGTAAAATAAATTGTTGATGGTTTAAACTTGGACATTTTCAATAGTGAAACATTATCAAATGGCCAGAAGAGATTTATATCAGTTTGACCAATAATTAATCTGCCTGACATTTGTAATGAATTCATATTTCGATTAGTGTACTGTAACATAACAAAGAGAAACAGAACAAAACATGGTAAAATATGTATGTATGTATATATATACAATGATTGGTAGAATTTGATCAAGACAAAATTTTCTAAAATATCATACTATTTATTATACCATTCTAAATCAATCATTGTATAAATTTTATATTCTTAGAAAAAGTTCATTGAACATTGAATAGCTAAGCGTGATTAGGTTGAGGAATAGGATACTGGACAACTCTTGTTCAATTTGAACAAATCTACCCGTTTACACATAACAGACTCTTTCGAGGTGAAGACCGGTATCAGGCTAGGTTGTGTACTCTCACCCTTTCTACTTCGCCTGGTGATCGACTGGATTATGAAGACGTCAACATCTGGAGGGAAGCACGGTATAAACTGGACAGTTAGGACGCAGCTGGATGATCTGAACTCCGCAGATGACCTAGCTCTTCTATCGCACACACATCAACAAATGCAAGAGAAGACGACCAGTGTAGCAGCAGCCTCTGCAGCAGTAGGTATCAACATACACAAAGGAAAAAGCGAAATCCTTCGATGCAACACAGCATGCACCAACCAAATTACTCTTGATGGAGATGCCTTGGAAGACGTTAACACCTTTGCATATCTGAGCAGCATCATCGACGAGAAAGGTAGATCCGATGCAGATGTGAGGGCGCGGATTGGCAAAGCAAGGGCTGCCTTTTTACAGTTGGAAAATATCTGGAACTCCAAACAACTTTCAACCAAAACCAAAATAAGGATTTTCAATACAAATGTCAAGACAGTTCTACTGTATGGAGCGGAAACCTGGAGAACTACGTAAGACATCATCCAGAACATACAAGTGTTCATTAACAGCTGTCTACGCAAAATACTTTGGATTCGTTGGTCAGACACCATCAGCAACAACATACTGTGGTAGGGAACAAACCAGATTGCAGTGGATGAGGAAATGAGGAAGAAGCGGTGGAAGTGGATAGGACATACATTGCGGAAAGCACATAAATGCATCACGAGGCAAGCCCTCACTCGATTGGGGGTAACAGGCGTAAGTAAAGTAAGTACTGTCACTATTATAATCGTTACAACTCTTTGAACTAATAGTAATAATAATAATAATTTACCAACGTAGTGCCACATAACAATAATCCAAAACGTTTATGAATTTCCCACTGAGAATTCAATTGATCTAAATAGGTTAATTGATCGTCTGAAACAATTTTATTCATTGATTGTTTCACTCTGTCCATAAGTACATTATTGTTTTGATAATCATCATACTTCCTTTTCATTGATCGTGGTTTCACATAAATTGAAGCAAATCCTAATCCAATTATTCCATTCCATGTTAAATGAGTAGTAGTATGTGATAGAAATACTTTTTTTGATTTATTAATTAAACTAAATATCATATCAAGTTTATTATCATTGATCATTGAATAATGATGATTGATGATCATTGAACCTAGTATGAAATAATGAATTAAAATGTTATTGATATTTTGGTGCAAGTAAATTAGTTTAAAATATAAAAAAGCATGCTGCAGTATATTAACAGATTTATTGAAATCATGAATCTTCATGAGTCTTCAAGTCACCATTATAAGCCTGGATTCACTGGACGGGCCGTTCCATTGAAGTACGCAGCCACGACTCCTGCTACTTGCAGGAATCGAACCCAGAACATTCGGTCTTGTGTGCGAATACCTAACCTCTGGACCCTAAGCCGGCATCCAGTTGGTGGTGATGTTTCAACTTTGATCAATCTAAGGCCTCGCTCAATTTCACCTTAATGAAAATAGAGCATTATAAAGCTACTCAACAACATATTACTTTAAAGCATACAGTTCACTATTCCTTTTTGTAACAATAAATTCATTGAATGGTGTGATCAAACTGAATCTATCATAATTTCTAAGCATCCAATAAGTCTAACTAATATCTTATCTAAAATATTGGCCTCAGTAATACTTCGACGCTTAACGAAAGCTCGTGAAGAGCAGACTAGCGAAAACCAGGCTGGTTTTCGACCTGGACGTGGTTGTATAGACCACATCTTCACACTAAGACAAGTCCTGGAACACAGACACACATTTAGGCGTCCTACAATAGTTGTCTTCCTGAACCTTAAGGCGGCATTTGACTCAGTGGATCGTGAGGTTCTGTGGCAGTGTCTGTCATTGAAAGGTGTACCAGAGAAGTACATTAACCTCATACAAGCTCTCTACGCGAACACCACTGGTCGAGTGAGAGCTTATGGCGAACTGTCACCGGAATTCTTCACTCCAAGTAGTGTCCGTCAGGGACATCCACTCTCTTCATCCTTGTTTAATTTTATCATATATATCTCACTGAATCATACTTCTTGAATAATATCTTCTAATCCTAACATCTCCGATTACTCCTAATACCTTTACTACCTCTTCTACTATTGGATTTGAATTGACAATTACATCTCTGTGTTGATGTGGTATGGCGACATGAACTGATGTACTTACGTACGAAGTTCTACGTTGCATATGACTGAGAATATAAAAGCAAAAGCTACAGATATAGCCTAAATCAGATTCCAGCAGAAGAAGAAATCAGGAGGAAGCTCTGGAAGTGAATAAGACACATAGTTTGTTATGCTACAATTTAGGTATTTAGTGGTTACATATCTGACTTTTATTGTATATTTATAATATCAAGAAGTCATAGTTTACTTTCGAATATCGATTTCTGCCAATGATATCCTTTATGTTACCTACATGAATTTAACACACCAAAGTTTAATATGAACATTTTGATGGATTTGATTTTGAACAGACAATAATGAACGATTATGCTACCTCATCGTAGGTGACATTAAAGGACAATCATGTTATTTGTAAAACAAATTTGAAACACTCGCCTCCTTAATGGCTGTCTATTGAATAACTTAAAAAAAATAACAAGTTGAAAGTCAATTTACATATTTTTTTTACATTGAAACTGTTCAAATTTCAAACAATCAATATTTAAACAATCTGTTCAATAGATATTGAACAATATTAATTGAACTTTCTTATTTCTCTCCCACAAAATACTCTGTACATACATACCTTGTTTTTTGGTAAAATCAAATTCATCTTGACAATAAATACCAGACCAATAACCTTTCAAATAATGTACATGTTGATTGAAATGGCTATTACATTTCAATGTTGATGACTTGTTCGATTGAAACCAATGATCGACATTTTTTAAATATCTACCAGCTAAGGCTAAGTTACTACTGCCAGTATCAACAAGTAATTGCATCTAAAAAAATTTTTAAAAAAAACTGATAATATAGTGAACGAGAACACAGGTGGGGCAACCGGATTGTATTTAACGAAAATTACAGAGTTAGTTATTCAGTAAAATAGGAAAACCATATCGTAAATCGTTAATTTGCAAAATATCAGTCCATCATATCGAACTGGACTGTTCCTGTTGCAAAACATCAATCCATTGTCACTCACTTATTACTGCGTTTCATACAAATTCCATTGTTTTCTAACTCTTCGTTTCTTGATCTTCCCCCATCTTCTGCTGCCACCAGACATTACGTTTACACTCACGTCATATACTACTTATAAGTAGCTCGCACAACAATAATAGTTCAAAGATGAATCATATGATTTCCAATTATACCAATTTATCGACAAGAACAAAGCAGTATTTTATTTTTACAATAGGTTAATTGGATAGTTTACTATTGTGGTGGTGTTTAGTAGTTCTCTGAGCTGGATGTTTTGGTTGTGAATTCAAACACATGATTTATGAGTATTAAAGATTCCCATTGTGAAAATTAGAACAACACAGATATAAGCGAACAATAATTGTTGTTATTTTCGATTAGATCATCATCAGGCTGCTTTACTCTCTCATACATACATGAATATTTATGTATGAAAATGGGAAACCAATCAAGGCAATTTGAGTCGATGATCACAATGAAATAGGTAGAAGTACAAGTGGATAGTAGGAAGACAGGTGTACTGATAGTAGTAGGAAGAAAATTATAAAATATAATAACTAAAGGTTTATCAATAGTACGTCAAAGGGGGATGAATAGACTTCAAATAATCATCAAAAAACATCAAAGCCATTACGTAATAAGCAAATGTGTTAAAAATTAAAAAATAGTGTCAATCGTTAGTTACGTCATAACGGGCCACGGAAGAGATAGGGGTGTCACGAATTTATTCGGAACACATAAATTGCGGTTGAGTGTACGTATTCCTATGGCTTCTGCTATGTATAGGAGACGGGATCCGTAGGGAAATGATGGAGGTATACGATAGATCACCAGAATAGATCTAGATTTATCTACAATGTGACCACTATCTACCAGGTGTGCTAAGATAGAGCTGCGTATTATTTTTGACTGACCCTTCTTAAACCATTCCGTGCGATGTTAACTCATTCATTGGGTTAGTCGCCTGGTAGTACGCCCGATATAGCTATCTCCACAGGAGCAGCTCAGTTTGTAAATGCACATAGAGTAGGCTAACTCAGTTAACTTATCCTTCGTTTGGGTAGACATTGCTGGTCGACTTGAGAAAGTCAACGCAAGTGATTATCACTCAAATTGCCCTGATTGGTTTCACATTTTCATACATAAATATTCATGTATATTAGAGAGTAAAGCAGCCTGATGACGATCTAATCGAAAACAAAACAATATTGTTCGCTTATATGTGTTGTTCTGATTCAAATACAGTTGTTTTAACCAATTAACATCAGAAACGGAATTGTTATATACAATAAAACCAATGAATATTGAATTACTGTCTGAATTTTAAAACATGAACCATTATACCATCATATTCTGTGGTCAAAGTTAAACATAAATCTTTTTGAGTTTCATCTCGTGTTTGTTTTTGGGTAATCTCTGATGATAGAGACGTTTGAATTAAACAAACCAGAAAATGACTGTGAATGGAGAAGATCATTCATTCAGTCAGCAACAGTTAAGTTGCCATACCACATTAGCACAATGAGATTGAATCGTCAATTCACAAAGAGGTAGTAGAAGTATTGGCAATAATGGAGAAGATCACAGTTTGAAGATATTAATCAAGAAGTACAATCCAATGAAATGAATTTAAAAAAGAGATTCTTTTTCACAGCCAGGCAAAGTAATGTTCATTGATACATTTGGAAAAAGCATTAATTTCTCAGCCAATAAACTTGCTCCCTCACTACTACTGTAGTGAAGGAGAACACAGGTGGGGCAACCGAATTGTATTTAACGAAAATTACAGAGTTAATCAGTAAAATAAGAAAACCATATTGTAAACGGTTAATTTGTAAATCTTCAATCAATCATCAATCCATTGTCTGGCATTTCACTATTCATGCGTTTCATACAAATTCCATTTTGTTCCCCCTCTTCTTACTTTCTTGATCTTCCTCCATCTTCTGCTTCCAGACATTACGTTTTTACTCGCGTCATATACTACTTATAAGTAGCTCGCACCACACTACCAGTTCACAAACAATCTAGCCTTCAAGCATACTAACGAGCCAGTTTATCTTTAGCGTATTAAAAATTCATTCACAAAGCAAGAGATGCATTTCTACAAATGAACAGCTTTTAGAACTCAAAACAACTATCAATCAACACCAAAGTCAGAATTTTCAGTAAAAATGTCAAAACAGTTCTACTGTATGAGGTGGAAACTCGAAACCATCATCCAGAAGATACAAGTATTTATTAACAGTTTTCTAAGGAAAATACTTCGGATTCGTTGGCCAGACACTGTCAGCAAAAACAACTTACTGTGGAAGAGAACAAACCAGAATCCAGCTGAGGAAGAAATCAAGAAGAGGGGCTGGAAGTGGATAGGACACACACACTGAGAAAAGCATCTTACTGCATTACAGGACAAACCCTCACTTGGAATCGACAGTGTTAAAGAGAAAGAGGAAGACCATGGAACACATTACGCCTAGAAATGAAGACAGGCATGAGAGGAGAATGAGTAGCAAATGGATAGAACTAAAAAGTAAGGTCGTGGACAGAGTAGGTCGAAGAATGTTGGTCAACTGCCTGTACTCCGTTGTTGGTAACATGCGTAACTAAGTAAATAAGTATCAAAAATTCAAGCGTCAAGTGGAAACTGTTTTCCGAAGCTTAGTAGGATAAAAATTATTTCTCATTGTTCTTGACAGACTGTACACTCAAAATAATCTTATGAAATAACTAGCCGTTATAACTTTTTGATAAAAGAAAATGTTATATTCCGGTGAATTTGATATCAGTGGCTGCTTAATTTGATGTGAACAATGTAACTGAGGAATTGGATATCAAGAATGAGGTACAATCAACAAAATACCAGTGATCTGATGTAGTGAGTTGATACATTTATATTAGAAGTTAGGCTGTAACACTATTGGATGCCGATTCAAGAGTCTAGAGATTAAGCGTTCATATGCGAGACCATAGGTCTTGGATTCGAATCCTGAATGCAGGGGTTCTTGATTAACACTGATGATGAATGCCATATTAGGACGAAACAGCCATCCAGTGCTTTCAAGTTTCCAATTGTAGTTTATTTGATATCAGTTCATAGATTCTTCAACTATGAAAATAATATAATTTCCACAAATCGTTTTTACTGATAACGAATTTTTTTAAATAAAAAAATCACTGTACTTACTCATTACTGAAAACATAATTTGATGCGAAGTTATTGGTTCGTTAGCTTATGGAATTGTAATGCATGTACTACTATGTTGAGTCCACAGGGTTTGTCTAAGCTTTCTAACAAACTAATTAACCTTTTCTGCTATAGTTATTCATACGTCTTTTGATCTTGTCAATTATTCTCTTATATTATGGCTGTTTTTAATTGAGTACTTGTGTACAAGTGTTTATTAACAGTTGTCTACGCAAAATACTTCGTATTCGTTGACAAGACACCATCAACAACAACGTACTGTGGGAGAGAACAAACCAGATTCCAGTGGAGTAGGAAATCAGGAAGAAGCGATGGAAGTGGATAGGACACACATTGCGGAAAGCACCTAACTGCGTCACAAGACAAGCCCTCACATGGAACCCTCAAGGTGAAAGGAAAAGAGGAAGGCCAAAGAATACATTACGCCGAGAAATATAGAAAGATATGAAAGGAATGAACAAACATTGGACAGAACTGGAGAGGGATGCCCAGGACAGAGTTGGCTGGAGAAAACTGGTGGGCGACCTATGCTCCATTGGGTGGTAACAGGCGTAAGTGAAGTAAGTAAGTACTTGTGTACACTACTTACTTCACTTACTTCACATGTCTAGCTTATTTTTGTCTAAATATAAATAATACATAGTTATGCTTCCTCATCTTATTCAGTTTGGCTCAATCTCCTTCTCCACTGTGCTTCGCTTCGCTTTGCTTTCATACTTTATATTCTCATGTCTGTTTGTATTAATGATTTCATGAAATAAACTCATCCAATTGAATCCGCCCTGTATGGCTTCTTATTACCTCTGTCCTTCGCCTAGGAGGAATTAAAGGTGAGCTTCATTGCATAGCATATTTAAAGTCGTTTGGTACAAATCGTGGGTGCAACTTAAACTTTAATGATTAACTAACTAACTAACTATTCCGTATTTTCTTTAACTTACCTTTTGACCTGGTCTTCCAACATAAACTGTCATGTAATATCCTTGTCCAGGAGAACCAGACAGATCATAAACAATAAATGTACGTGAAGAGATGTCAGGTGATAGATACAAATTGTCAACATAATAATTATTCAATGCAATCAGTTGATAGAATACAACAACAATGTCATATAATCTAAACATGAGAATGAATTCTAAATAATGTTTTCTTCATGAAGTTTTATCTTTATCAATAATAATAATAAGAAGAAGAAGAAGAATATTTGATAATCAATAATATTTATTCATGATAAAATTCTAGTTTGTTTAAGTACATTTGTGCACTTAAACACTCTAAATTTATGTTTATTGTCAAAAATACTAATTAGCTTTATTATTAAAACACTTGATTGATCGCATTTCACTCAATATATTTTAGTAATTGGGTTTGAACGAAAGGATTTTTAGCGTGTAGTTAGTTATATTCACTAATCCCTCCCCTGTGTCATGATGTTAACGACTTGCTCTTGACAATCAATGTATATAGTGAGATTCAACGTAAATCTTGTGATTTAGGACGATATAGTTTCCTTACAATGATATTTGTAACTCCACCTGGAAAACTTCAGCTAGTACTACTGATCTCAAACACCGATAAAGAAGGACGGTTGGACGTGGGGTTAGTGAACCCATCCCATAGAAATGTAAGTCGCTAAAAAAAACAAACTGGAAAAGTAATTTATTGATCGGCAGCCTGTGCTCCATTAGGGGTAATAGTGTGGTGCGCGCTACTTATAAGTAGTATATGACGTGAGTGTAAACGTAATGTCTGGCAGCAGAAGATAGGGGAAGATCAAGAAATTAAGAAGAGTGGGAACACAACGGAATTTGTATGAAACGCATGAACAGTGAAATGTCGGACAATGGATTGATGATGGATTGAAGATTTACAAATTAACCGTTTACGATATGGTTTTCTTATTTTACTGAGTAAACTCTGTAATTTTCGTTAAATACAATTCGGTTGCCCTCACCTGTGTTCTCCTTCACTACTATAGGAGTAGTATGACTTATTGACTAAGAGTATTAAAATATTCCGAAATCTTGTTTTTATCGTGAAACATTGAACACTCGAAAGAAGAAAACTATTTTTTCTTAGCTATTGGTACTAACAATCATAAATCTTGGATTCTCGTGGCAAGTACGGAATTTTAGAGTCGGTAATTAGTTTCCATTGATCGCAGTTTCTCACAGATTATCTCAAAGTTCCTTACAAATATATTCCAGCTGTGATCAATTGTTGTAATAAATTATTTGCGTAGAGATTTCATAATATATGAAGAGAATTTTGATAGTGAATAAATAAAAGAAAATCCTAATCAATAGACATGATTGTAATATGTGCTAGATATGTTATCTGCATTACGGGGTTGTGAAGATTGTTAAGTTACACATTTTTGAAACCATCAATCGATCAATGTTAGACCACCATTAGAAACCTGGAAGCACTGGATGGCTGTTTCGTCCTGGCATGGGACTCCTCAGCAGTGCGCATCCACGACTCCTGCAGCCCGCAAGATTCGAACCAAGGAAGTTCAACCTGTTCGGGTGTAGGCAGTGTCTACCGAAGACTGTATATGAGGTTGCGCAACTCCGTGAATTTGATCAAGTTAGACATTAACACCGTTGGATACCGGCTCAGTGATCTAACGGTTAGGGCGTTCGCGCACAATACTGAAGGTCCTGGGTTCGAATCCCGCGGGCTGCAGGGGTCGTGGATGCGCACTGTTGAGGAGTCTCATACCAGGACGGAACAGCAGCCCAGTGCTTCTAGGTTTCTAATGGTGGTCTAACATTGATCGATACATGGTTTCAAAAGATATGTTATCGTCATATTGTTGAAGTAGACACAGGCTGGAAAATAGTTCGGTTTTTTCACAGCAATACATGAGATTACGTGACTATCCGTTTGTACTGTGTTATAAGAGTTAAAAAACTTTCACACTGGAATCCACAAGTTACTTCTATCATGTGAATCGAGACCTTAGATTTAGTCACTTTCGAATCAGTGCCATAGGATGAGCTGCTAAATACTCTACAATTGAACCGATCAATATCAATTGTCTGCTAGAAAATTTCAACGCATGATTAAATGAGAAAAACGTAAAATAATTGCTCATGCTAATCTGCCATGTATGGCATCCCTTGCCATATCCCCATTTACTTGTATTTTTAGGTATACCAGATTATTATGAGTGGTCAATAATCTCCAACTTATTTTCTTCGTAAACATGTAGTCCTTTAAAACTTTCTCGAGTAGCTTATGTCCGTCGGTAATTGACTTAAATTCCTTTGCTAAGGTACCGTCTGTACAAATATTTTCTTCTCTGCTTTTGTGACATGAAACCATATTTCTTTCTTAGTGGAGGGCCATACAATCTATGAAGTGTGTGTACTGACACGCAGAGGAGCTCTTTCTATACACTCTTCTGCTTCGCGAGCCTTTACCTCGTCTTCCTAATAAGATATCAAGGACATGTAGTTTGTTATCACACTCGTTCTCAGCATTGAAAATGAATGCTGGTGTGTACGTACTTACTTACTTACGTCTGTTGACGCCAATAGAGCATAGGTCGCCCACCAGTTTTCTCCAGCCTACTCTATCATGGGCTTTCTTTTCCAGTTCTGTCCAATGTTCGTTCATTACTCTCATATCTTTCTCTATTTCTCGGCGTAGTGTGTTCCTTGGCCTTCCTCTTTTCCTTTAACCGTGACGGTTCCAAGTAAGAGCTTGTTTTGTGGTGCAGTCAGGTGCTTCCTGCAGCGTGTGTCCTATCCACTTCCACCGCTTCTTCCTGATTTCCTCCTCCACTGGAATCTGGTTTGTTCGTTCCCATAGTTCGTTGTTGTTGATGGTGTCTGGCCAACGAATCCGAAGTATATTGCGTAGGCAACTGTTAGTGAATACTTAAATCTGCCCAATGGTAGATTTTGTAGTTCTCCAAGTTTCCACCTCATACAGTAGAACTGTCTTAACATTTGTATTGAAAATCCTGATTTTGATGTTGATTGACTCTGGATACAAACCACTCTGATTTGATCCGCCAACTTGAGCAACGAATGTGACACGTTACTTCGGTGACCTTCGGTGACAGCTCAAGCATCATCGGTCACTTCCTGTGGGTCAATACTTCCGTCCTACCGATCAGTCCCGCGAACGAAACCGCTACGTATTGAAAGTGTAAACCCCTTCTAGCGGGGGACTGCTTTAGTGGATCTATTTTTATGAAGAGAACGCGATTGATTTGATAGAAACATTATAACCACTTCTACCAGTGACTGTTTAACTGTACTTTTTGTTTATAACACTATTTACGTGCAAGCTCCTGTTTGTGTTCGTGCCAATTTTTGCTCCATATTCTCTGTAATTTCGCTCATTGTTTCTGGCTCGATTTCCGCATTCTTTCGATACCACGAAACCGCCAGTAAATATATTTCTTACCGTGGATTTGTTTGTCTTCTCGCTGACGAGTTCATAATTAGTATTTAGTGGTGATCTTAGTCAATCTCGAATCGATCACCACCAAATGACAATGATCCATAATGTTGCTATTTGGTCGGTAAACGATCAATCCTTACGAAATCCAGCCTCTCGATCTCGAAGTTGGACATCTAAGAAGTACTTCATTCTTTTTAACAATACCTTGTTGAAGAATTTCCCTCTGTGGTTCTCACACTTGCTGAGATCGCTTTTCGTCGGGATTTTGTTCAGGTATCCTTCTTTCCAATCTATTTGAACTTGTTCTTCATCCTAGATCTCTTTGCAGAGAATGTGGAATATCTCTGAAGTTAATGCTACGTCTGCTGGAATATTTTCTGATCCCTCTACTTTGCTACGTCTGGCCCCACTGATCACTTTAATTGTTGGTGGGTCAATATTTCTTGGGAGGTCCGTGAGTGTTGCTTGGATGTTTGGTTGGTTTAATGCGGCTAGTCGATTCAAGAGTTCCTTAAAGTGCTCCACCCACGTGTTTCGAGGTCCTTCAATGTTGCTTATTACTTTGCTTTCTTTGTTTTTCACTTGTCGTTCTGATTTACGACAGTTTCTAGTGAGCTTCTTTGCTGCGTTGCATAACTGTCTCATGTTCCCTTCTCTTGCAGCTTCTTCCGCTGTCATTGCAGAATCTTTCACAATGGATATTTGTCGGTTCTGGAGTTTCTCTTCACTTGCGTGTTTGCTTTCGTGTATTTAGCTTGTGCCTTGACTCTCTCTGCTCTTGTTCGGCTGACATTGATTTCAGCCTTCTTGTTCCTCCTTTCTTCAATTTTTTCAAGAGTACCAACAGAGATCTAATCCTTGTGATTGTACTTCTTATGGTTTAGAACTTTGTGACATGTTGAAGTGATTGCCTCCTTGATCCCTTTCCATTAGTTCTCCATGGTTGTTTTCTCTCCATCGAGTAGATCGTGCAAGACCTGGAACCTGCTGCTGAAAGCTTTCTTAAATTTGTTGAGCTTTCCAGTACCCCAAATAAAAGCCGTAATAAACTTTTGTAATGATTTGCACCCGGTTGTCCAGTGCTATCTGAGTTCCGTTTTCATTTCCACAACCAGCAAGTGATGTTCTGAGGTTATATCAGCTCCTCTCTTTATTCTCATTTCCTTCATGATCCTTCTGAACTTTTATCGATGCGCATATGGTCGATTTGGCTCTTAGTAATGTGATCCGGTGAAATCGTTCCGGCTTTGTATATACGTTTGTGTGAAAATCTTGTTTGTTGAAAGCACATAGGTTTGCAAATCTCTCACCGTTTTCGTTCCTTCCTCCTAGTCCATGTCGTCCCATGATGCTTTCATATCCAGTGTTGTCCATGCCAACTTTTGCATTGAGGTCTCTCATCAGAATCGTCGAATCCTTTAGCGAGCATTGATTGACTGCAGCACTTCGTGGAATTGATCTTTAACGTCGTCATTGTGGTCATTGGTTGGTGCATAGCATTGGATGACGTTCATTGTAATGTCCTCTTCCTTTGTTTTGAAAGTTGCTTAAATGATCTTGGGTCCATGAGACACCGTCCCATTAGTGCTTTTTATGCTTGTTTGGACAGCATCAGTGCAACTCCTTGTGTGTGTAAGGCATTTTCTTCTTCATGACAGGAGCATAACACCAGCTCTCTGAAGCAGGGCGTCGGCCTCGTGACATTCAAAGGAACTCGGCTTTCATCATGTGAAAGCATAACTCTTCTAAACGAGGACTTTCTAACTCCCATGACAGAGTTTGAATTGTTTGAATTGATTTTTCTGTTTAGCGTCTTTTAGCGAGTTAGTTTTTTTATAGGATAGGGTCGCCAACTCCATCCCCGGCCCTCCTCTTTTATTCGATCTTGGGACCGGCAGCAGCACCAGACGGGCTTCAGGTCGACGGAGATCATATTTATAATACATGTGTCAGAAATCATAAACTGATTTATGATTCTGAAACCACAGGGTTGCTTGATTGAAAGATAGTTATTTCTCCGAGATTTGTCTAAGTATTCTAACTGGATTAAGTCTAGTAACCCTACAAGGTCGCTTTTTTGAATAATGAAAGCAGTAAACACAACATTCTCAAACCTCTGGTGGATACTATGATGCAATGTGCAGTGGTTTTCAAATTATGATCAAGTTTTACTTCTAATTTGTTTTCCCCGGTACTCGGGAAGGTAAAGTGCTGTTTGTAATATGTTGGTTGCTGCTGCCATGTTCGGTGTGCATTGGCATACTTTCTAGAACCGATTTATGTGCCTCAGCTTTAAGACCATCTAATTAATCCGTCTAGTCTGCATATAAAGTTGATTAACACCATTATTTCTCCACATTTTGACATCACTGGCAAACAAGTGTGTCGATGACTTCAGCAGTCTCTGTAAGTCTCTAATGTAAAGAGGGGAAACCACACCACTTCTAACCGGTTTCCATACAAACAGCATCACATTTACCCTCTGCTATGTAGTATACATTTTTAGATGATTTGGGAATAATTCGTTCTAACAGTTTACAATCCCAACTCTATCCGCTCCTAGTTTCGCACTTTATATCTCCTGAATCTGAAGCCTGCATGATTACCAATTATTGTTTATTTCCATTTTTGAATATGAGGGCATTCCGTACACTTGTTAGTTTATCGACTCATCTCTTTTGTTCTTTATTCTGGTTCTTCCTACACATGCTGCTTTGCATGCTCCCCTAATATACAAGCTACCTTCTAGCTAGATGCGAACCAAAAGAAGTCACTGATTAATGCAATCATTCATATTTTGAAAACTTCTGTATACGACATTTTAAAACGGTTAGTGTTATGATCTATGCCAGGAAGGCCTTACTCGAATCAGTGATATCACGCTCATGGTTGAACATCCTACAGGAGGAGCTGGGTCTTTAGTGGCAAACAATTTACAAGGATTGACATAAGTCGACTGACCTACTATCCTTATTACTGAAACTTAATAGTGGTTCAACCTTCAGTCGTTCTCGCGGTTGTTGGAGGTAGATTTAAAGTTTGACGGTGTAACGCACATGAAACTCCAAACCACTGACTTCTAGGTTTGTCATGTTGTTTTAAGTCCATGTTTGTATTATTCCATATTTATGTCACTTGCCTTCTTAACTAAAAGTTAATGCGCCTGCTAAATTACCGACTCGTGTTTTCTCATTACCAACCTTTCCTAATCCCGATCTCCGATTACCCAGATTACTTGCAAGCTAGACAAGAACCACCATAAAATGGTATCTAAAACAGTAGGGATATCATTGTGTTGTAACTGGTCAAAACAAATCTATCTCGCGTAAGCAATTTCGGCTAAATTTCACATTGTATGGTTCTACAACTACCATTATTTCGAGCAATTTCGCGGAGTTCTTTCTGCCAAAACGTCATGTTTTTTGAAAGGCTCAGTGGTCCTCTAACCGTCAACGGTCTTTTGTCATTATGTTCTTAAATACTTACGTTCTACATAGCAACGTTTTTGTTACTAAACAGCTAATATTATTTAGGTGTTTTAATGGATGAAGCGATCTGAATACATCTTAAATTTATTTTAACTCCAAAATTTGTTACACAATAATGGTGTTAAAAAGATCTCCGTAATACAATCAAGGTTATAGGGCGAAACCTTCCAGAACATCTAGTTGATTTCTCTACCAAGATAAGTATTCACTCGAATCAGTAACTGAGTTTCTGACAAAAGACAGCTTCTTCGGCGATATTCGCTTCATTTGAATGGCTCTGTATGGTCGACAGTGATAAGAGTCCATTCTCCCTCTCTAAATGATCTCATATACCCGAGCATGTATAGCCATCCCCGGTGAAGTCCTACTTACCTTTTATGTACCGGTTCTGGATACCTCCGAAGCAGTTCCAATGAGGGATTCTGGTTCTGTTATTCAGTCTACTGAGATTACTGAGTGTATGATCCCTGGTATATTTGCTCTCCAAACATTTTGTGTGGTTTGAGCTGTCACAGCGTTGTCAAGAACAATATAGCAGTCAAAGACTAGAGCTACATGGTCTCTTATCTAAATGTGTCATACTATCAAGGCTTAATACGTCTTTCTCATAATGGGTCAATATGATGTCTATTAAGTATTATTCAAAATCCAGGTCGTACATAATGCTTCTCGTATATGATGTATAAAGGCATATGCAATAACCGCGTCACGTAGTTTCTGTTCGAAAGAATTTTCGACAATTCAGTCCCTAGATTTTTCCAGTCTACCGTAGGTGCATTAAAGTCTCCCAGAATCAAATAACAACCATCTGAGTATTAAGTGTTGAATCCATCCAGCACGACCTCAGTTTGAGCTGCGATAAACTAAGCCACTCAGCAACTTTTATCATTTACACTTCAAGTTGCACCTAACTAATTCTCACAACCCCTTTTTCATGGGATGTTATCGATAGCGATAAGGGGGATAGTATAAACATATTAATAATAATAATAATAATAATAATAATAATATAAATATATATAAATCAGGCTACTCCTCGCTCTTCTAGTTTCTGGATTTCAAAATCACGTTTACTACTGTCTGTTTCTGTGATGGCGATTACAACCAGCCTGATAAAATCTATCTGTGTGCCTTCAGTTTCTTGTTGATTTTCGTTATGTATATAGACGTTTGGAATAATCCTTGCTAAGAATATGAATTTTTTATTACTGAAACCATAATAAACAACAACCTCCATAACTCGTGCAATGTGCTTACTAGTGACTAGCTTCGTGTGGAAATTCTCGGAGTCTTAGTGAAGAGATATGACCTGTGGAGTTCAACCCTCTCAGGTGTAGGCAGTTACTACCGGAGACAAATGAGTGAGGTCGCACAAAATCCCTAGATAAATCAGAGCCCGACCGTAGCTGCTACCTTGACGTGGGGGTCGGGCTTGCCTATCGTGATGACCCAACCGAGCTATACTGGCTGGAACATATGTTCCTCAAGGTTCTACCATGCCAGACAGGTCGATTGGAGAACGATGAGACTAAAAGCAGCTGCCCAAGGTCTGAGGGCGAAGTCGTACTGTTGACTGCAGAGAGGTGTGACAGCAGTAAGGTGTTTCCCTCGGACAACCAGCATTTTCTGCAGCGATGCTGCCTTCTCGCAAGGAAGGAAGGGTTAGAAAAGGTCGACCCTAAGAATGTCACACCTCACCCCCTGCCTCACGGATTTCCGTCTCCTTGGGTAAGGGTGCCCACTAAGGGCCTTTAAGAACGGAGCTAATCCGCAAAAAACATTTCATAAAAAGGCCGTGCGTGACCGGCCTCAAGCAGTTGTCCCTTGGGCTCTGCGGTCATGCACCAACACTAATCTATCTTCCTTTTCAGGTTCCTCAAGAAACAACCTTCCACGGTGTGGGCAGCCGGGAAGTGACAACCGCCCTCATACCCATAACATAACATAACAGATAAATCAGAGAGTTAAAAGGTCCTGGGTTCGAATCCTGCGAGTAACAGAAGTCGTAAATCCGTACTGTGAAAGAGTCCTGTACCAGGAAGAAACAGCCGCCCAGTGCTTTCAAGTTTCTAATGGTGATTTAACAATGACTGACTCAAGATTTCAGTAAGAATATGAATATTTGGATTGATCATTGATTGAAACAAGTCCACACTTACTTATACTATGATACCTAATTACTCATGTTTATTGCTTATTACTATTGTTTGTGTATTAAAATTTGCAACCAATGTTCTTACCATAATTTCTCATTAGAAGTATGTATTTTGACTGCTAGCTAAATCTTATCTTGCATTCACAGGTTTCTTATTGTCTTTTAAAAGTAAACATCATAATAATGAATCGTGGTTTAATTGATACAACTAGTATCAAGTAATTGTTTATTATGAACATGAACATTTTTGTAGAAATCATTTACAAGCAAAAGATTTGGTTGTATGCAATGAAATCTCTACATCATTAGACGAGTTTAAGTAAATTAAAAATATTCATTGTTTTCACACACACATACACCCACACTCACAAAATAGGAAATTTTTAATTCAACAAAAAAAACATCATGAAGAATTATCAAATTTATCGCATAACAATTTAATTACGTTACGTGATGATCTCAAAACTGTCAGTCAACAAGTTTCGTCTACAATATCCAATCTTCGGCAGACATCTACAACTATTTCACGTTTAAAAACAGAAGTATTAAAAGTGAGTGTTTTGTTTTTTTTGGCCTAATTCGCATAATTTTTTTCGTTTTTCCCTATAATAAGGAAGAGAAAAATGCCAGTCTAGCTCATAAAACATTCGATCATGGATTGAGTATTAAAAGTGATAACAATGAATTAACAAGGTAAATAGTTTTTGTTTTTTCGGCACAAATTATTCTAGATTTAGTTATTTCATGAAAAAAATCAATGAATTCGATACAAGAATTCGATTGTATAAACAAGAATTGGAAGTATTTGAAGAGAATGTCTACTCGCAGCCATTAACACCAATGACTCCACGAGGTAATGTTTGTTTCTGTTTCTGTTCTTAATAATAAACACATACATTTTAGATCTTTTAAATATTTTGCATTTAATAGATCATGATTTTATTAATCTTGCTGCTCAATTGTATACTGCACATGAAAGTATTAAGGTATGTTTGTATTTTTCAATAGTGTTGATTCAATGGCTTAGAGTTATTACTTCTAGTTTAGTTACGGGTTTTGGGTCCTGTTGGTAAATGTAGTAGTTAGGGTCGACAAAATTATGGTGAACCACAAGATTGAAGACAAATGATATGAAGCAGTGGTTGAGTAGTTAAAACATTCAGCTTTTAATCTATTCACCTTAGGCTGGCAATGTACTCTGGTCTAGGTAACGCCTCACATGAAGTGTTGTTCGACAATAAGTATACCATATATATGCCTGTACCAGGAGACCCGCTTGTTGACCTAGAATATGCCAGCGACATAGTCCTACTTGATGAAGACGCTGACAAAATGCAGAGTCTTTTGACTACCCTGAGCAACGATACAAGCATGTTCAAGATACGGTTTTCTCCGTGAAAATGCAAAATGTTGCTTCAAGATTGGCTTGCGTCGGCACCTGAACTAGTGATAGGGAGTTAAACAGTTGAGCATGTCGACCACTTCACTTATCTCCAGAGTCTCATTAGTGCTGATGGCCTGGTATATGACGAAATCTCAGCGCGGATACAGAAAGCTCGATATGCTTTTTCCAACTTGCGTCACATATGGCGTAGGCGAGATATCCATCTGCTAACAAAATAAACCCGTGTACTGCGCAGCAGTTTGCTCCGTCCTACTATATCGATGCGAAACCTGGCCCGTAAGAGTTGAGGATATTCATAGGTTATTAGTATTCTTCGATCACTCGTGTCTTCTAAGTTACTGACAACTAGATTGTGTCATGTTGGTAAATGTAGACTAATCTGATTGGTGCCCGCGAGACGATAGTAACCGATGGTTACAGACCTCGAATGACATGGCTCAAAGCTGTTTGCAATGACACAAGTGCATCCACTCTTTGTGTTCTCTGGAATTCTAATCTTCTGGATTCTTTATCACCTGTATCTTTCTCTATCGAAATTTATTTCACTAAACTATACTTCTTGAATGAAATATCTTCCAACCGTAATCTCCTCTATTACCACTATGAGATTCGAACTGACAATTCTCTGTGCTAATGTTATATGACAACTTGAACTTATGTACGTACGTTGTAACTGACTGATATATATATATATATTATAAATTTACAAAATTTTAGCTGTTGGTTTTTACAATTAATTCTTTAATGTTTTGTTTTTTTTTCTGTGTAGACATTAAAATCAAACTACTTAAAAAAGTATCGTATGTGCTATGGTTCAGCACGTAATCCATTCGGTGATAATGATGATGATCTGTATTTTAAAAATCAAACTGGAATTGATAATTTATTTGGAAAAGGATTAATAAGTAGAGGAAAAAATGTTTCATCATTCTCTTCCACTCCATATGGTCCTTCACCATTTCCAACATCTGAACCTCCTGTTACATCAAATTCAATTGGTATTGGTAATATGGGAAAAGTTCCAATTATCCCATCGTCATCATCTATTGTTACGACTTTAAGTAGTAGTAATGCATTGACCAATCCACAATTTGGTACAGCTTCTTCTTCGCTTCAACCTAGTAGTAAGTAGTATGTGCAGTTTATGTGTTCATGGTATTTCTTGTTTATTGATGAATAATGTCGATTTTACAAAATAGTCCTCCAAGTTTTAGGTTGACCGTAGCACACACTGAAACCATTACATAACGATTTAGTTATGATAGACAAGATTAGTTAAATGTAACTGTAAAAATTATTATATAAGAATTATACCCATTATTTCAGAATGTATAATTTGAGGATGGGTGTACCTTATCCCTGATCCAGTCAGTAACATCATTAATATAAGATCAGGTATAAAGGATATGATTCGGAAAGGGATAAATTTTCAGAATGAAACTTAGAAAGGACAACCTTAAGATGTTTCTGCATCATTTCGAGTAGTATGAAGCGACTTTACTTAACATCTTCAACTGTTAGTCATAGCAATTTTCCCAGGTGCATCCAAATAATGTGTTCTCTCAAATTCTAATCTTTTAAAATTACTCATCACCCTTATCTTTCTCATTTATCTCACTGAATGATATCTTCAACCCCCTAATCTTCTCCATTACCGCTAATACTTCTAATACCTCTACTACTAGGGGATTTGAATTGACAATCCGATCTGTGTGTGCTAATGTAGTACGGCAACCTAAACCGATGTACGTACGTACATACGAAGTTCTACGTTGTAACTGACAGAATCTGCCTTCACCAATATAGCCTCCTAGTCCAGCAGTAAATGACTTCATGGATTCTCAATGAGTATATTGAATTATATTTGCCAGTATATACTAAGTTTGTGGTGGTGTTTCGTTCTCTGAGCTGGTTGTTTTGGTTGTGGAGCTTTCATTGTTCTTCTGAACATCATCATCAGCACAGACTTCAGATAGCAGAAGTGAAGCATTCGAATTTCTCCACGTTTGACCTGTAGCTTGTTCTGCTAACCTCGATCTTGATTGGTTTCTTGATCCTGTGTCACCTATGATCAAAAGGGGGGTGCAATCAAAATAAAGTTGCAAACAACGACAGGTCAAAAGTCAACAACAACCAATCAAGATCGAGGTTAGCAGAACAAGCTACAGGTCAAACGCGTGGGGAAATTCGAATGCCTCACTTCTATCTGAGGTTTGTGCTGCTGATGTTGTTCAGAAGAACAATGAAAGCTCCACAACCAAAACAACCAGCTCAGAGAACGAAACACCACCACAATCATCCACCTGAGCTACAAGTTTTCTGCACCATCTCAATATACTAAGTTCGCCTATAGACTAGATGCTACGTATATCGCTTGGAAATTCATCGACACAGTGCGATTTTTATTTGTGAAGTCAGTAATAAGTCCCTTTTTTACTTACAGTAATAAGTGTGTATTCTCATACAATGTACCGTTCGGATTAGATTTTTGTAATAAACTAGTGAAGCTATTCATGACTCAAACTTTTGATAACGCCAACTTAAATTCAGGTATTTTTCTCAAACACATAATCGTATTCGGATTTATTCATAATATGGCGAAGGCGAGATATCCGTTTGCTGACTAAAAGACGAGTGTACTGCGCAGCAGTTTGCTCCGTCTTACTTTATGGCTGTGAAACATGGCCAATGAGAGTAGAAGATATTCGTAGGTTACTGGTTTTCGATCATAGGTGTCTTCGAAGCATTGCTCGTATATCGTGGGACATCCGAGTGAGCAACGCTGTTATTAGGAAACGGGTGCTAGGTGAGAATGGCAGATCAATAGACTCAGTAGTGACACTTCATCAGTTGAGGTGGTTGGGACATGTGTTGCGTATGCCCAATCACCAACTGCCTCGACGAGCTTTGTTTTTGTAGTGTAGGAATAGGTTGGAAGAAAGTTAGAGGCGGTCAGACCAAAACATGGCAGAAATCCATGAAGTCATTGACAAGTGGACTTAGCGATGTAGGTAATTGTCGACTACCTGGTTGGGGTCCGTGAGATGATAATAATCGATGGTTAGAGACCTTGAATGACATGGCTCAAAATCGTTTGCAATGGCGCCGGTGCATTTATTCTTTGTGTTCTCTCAAATCCTAATCTTCTGGATTCTTCAACACCTCTAGTTTTGACTTTCTAGACTTTTCTCACTGAATCATATTTCTTGAATATCTTCTAATCCTAACCTTTGCGATTACTTCTAATACCCTTACTAACTCTTCTACTGTGCTGATGTGGTATGGCGACGTGAACTGATGTACTTGCGTACGAAGGTCTACGTTGCATCTGACTGACTGGTTTATTCATAACATAATTCCTATCATAACATTTAAAAACAAAAAACTGTTAGCTCGATTATTTGGTAAATAATAATGTTTGTAATCGCTCTCAGTGAGTCAGTCAGTCTGTTACAACGTAGAACTTAGTACATACATACGTTCATCAGTTCAGGTTGTCTGTCATACCACCACATTAGCACAGAGACACAATTTTCAGTTCAAATCCCATAGTGGCAGAGAATGGTAGATATATTTGTATTTGTTCTATGTAGACTACTTGTATGTGTGTGTGTGCGTGTTTGATTAACCTGTTCTCCATCTATTTTTTTTTCAGCATCCTCCTTACTTCCACAAATCGGTTCACTGACTAGTAGTGGAATTGCTGCTTCTTCAAATCCGACTGCTACAACCACAAGTTTAATTAAACCAATCTTTGGATTTCAATCATCACTGGCTACTACTTCAACAACAAGTTCCATTGGTAAAATAGGACTATAAATTTTTAGTGTAAAGAGATTGATGATGATCACTTTTAGCATTTTTGGATTGAAAGTAAATGTTGGAAATTTTGTTTTTAGATTTATTTCAATGTATCTATTAATTTTTACATTCTGACAGAATTGTGTAACAATTGTATGTATATATATATAAATCTTTCAATATCAATGAATGCTTATTTTATTTAAAAAAATGGGTATTTTTACTTTTGCATGTTCGTTAAAAGAAACTTAGGCAGAGTTAAGGTAGCATCGGGATTCAAGATACCGACTGTGGTTTAGTCGACCAATTTATACGCTCTGTATCCCGTAATTAATGTGAGCAACTGGAAACCATTAGTTTTAGTCGTCAGCCAATCAGTCAGTTACAACGTAGAACTTCGTACAGAAGACGTACATCATTTCAGGTTGTCATACCACATTAGCAGCACAGAGACGCGATTCTCGATTCAGATCCCCATATTAGTAGAGGTAAAAAAAAAACTAATAGCAGTAATTAAAAAGATCAATGATCGAACATTCGAGATGTATAACCCAGAGGAATCAGAGAAAAAAACAGTTGAGGAATTCACAAGATTAAGTTTTTTGAGAGAAAACAAAAAATGGATGCACCGGCGCCATTGCAAACGGTTTTAAGCTATGTCATTCAAGGTCTCTAACCATCGATTACTACCACCCAACCAGGTAGTCGGCACCTACCGACATGACTCAGTCCACTTGTCATTGATTTCATAGATTTGTGTCATGTTTTTGGTTTGGCTACCCCTAGCTTTCTTCCAACCTAGACTGCAAGACATACGATGTAAGCCATTAGTTTACATCATATTCATAAGTGTATTGATTGCTCTAGTGTGAGTAGTTATACCTATGCTGTGATTAATTGTCGTCGTTCAACAATAAACGATATGAAAAAGTTAGAAATAATAATAATTGTAATTTAAAAATAAGAGAAATTTGTTTTCCATATATGTAAACAGTAAGTTAATGTACAACAGGATTTAATGGTTCAGCACGCAATTGTGAAAAATCAATTCGTCTGTCTAAATCTTCATCCAATTCGCCGACTACAGCCCTAAAAAAAAGAATAATACAAATAAATCTCTTACACCATGATATGAAAAAAAAATTGATAATTCTGAAACTATAAACACAAGTGTTTATTATCATCACATTGGGACTTACACATTCTGTCCTCGAATAATAAATAAACCCAATGGAACTTGTTCAACACCTTCGGATGGACTGAAAACTCTTTCATGACTATCTTTGATAACAAGATTGACAACATTGTCAAAACCTTTTAATGTACCCTAGAGTAAAGAAGTAATTTCACAATGATTCGTTATTGTTTAAATGAAAACTTAGAATTATGTAAACGTTTTAAACATATTATTCTACGGTTCGCATTTCGTTCATCAATAGACGAAGGCTTTATTAAAATGCACCAGAATAATGTAGACGAGGTTGTATAAACCGAAAGGCTGTCATAGTTTCTTGCAATACATGTTAGTACTAGATGCTTCCAACATAGATAAGAATTAGTTTATTTTATTCAAGGTAATACTCCGAAAGTCTACTACAGGAGTTTGAGTAGGAGACTATCCAAACGGCATAAAAGGATAGTAGTAGTTATTCTAGATCAACAACGGATTAACGATGAAGTACTTCAGGAAAAAACCAATAGAGATAACAATGAAAGCAAGAACAACAACAGCTGAACGGATTCAGAAAAAGCTAAGGCACAGACCGAATACAGAGAAACAGCGACTACAGGACAAAATGACAAAGGAAGAAAAACCAAATATCATCTACAAAATTAATTGCTCAAACTGTGAAAAACACTACATACGACAAAGTGGACGATCTCTTCAGCTCCGTTTACGTGAGCATCAATTAGCAGTCAAACGCCACGACAACGCTTCGCTCATATCAATACATACGGACAATTATGGACACACATTTGATTGGAACAATGTGGAAATACTGGGTAGGGGGAGCATCACAAAGAACATTAGAGAATTTTTAGAAGCTTGGCACTCAGGTCAATTAGCAATCAACAAGCACATCAACATTGACCCAATTTATCAACCAATCAGGAAAATCATAGGTGACACAGGATCAAGAAACAGATCAAAAGGGGGATGCAATCAAAACAAAGTTGCAAACAACGACAGGTCAAAGAGAACAGCAATCAATCAAGATCGAGGTCAGAAGAACAAGCTACAGGTCAATCGTGGAGAAATTCGAATGCTTCACTTCTGCTATCTGAAGTTTGTGCTGATGACGTTGTTCAGAAGAACAATGAAAGCTCCACAACCAAAACAACCAGCTCAGAGAACGAAACACCACCACAATCATCCACCTGAGCTATAAGTTTTCTCCGACTACAGGCCTTCCTAAAAATGTTGCCGCCAACAATCGAACAAATAACTATGGACAACAATGAAATTAAGTCTCAAAGAGGTGACATCCGACTACATACAAGCTGAAGCGCACACAAGATTAAAGTAGTTCATTGACTTGACCTCATGATGTCCGAACAATGAACCAACGACATTTACTTTTCCTGTATTTGGAAGCCCGATTGCTACCTCCCACGGCCTCGTTGATGTATCGCGCTAAGTTCTAAAACAAGACTGGCTCTCTGACTGAATCCCAGTGGATAGCCGTTTGTACACTGTCCGACTAAATGGGACAGTAAGGACTCGGAAAGACAGGGATACTCACCGTTGCCTCGGCCTATGCTCCCAATGACTGCGGCTCAGACACGGTAAAGGAGAAATTTCATGAAAAGCTTCTCAACCTCCTTCAAAGAGCTAAGCACTCTGATGCAGTAATAGTGGCTGGTGATTTTAATGCTTAAGTAGGTAGACTAAGCGATCCTGAAGTACACCTGGGTGGATCTTATGTTGTCGCGGCTCATCGAACAGATAACAAATAATAATGAAAATAATCAGTCAGTCGGTTACAACGTAGAACTTCGTACGTACGTACATAAGTTGAGGCTGCTATTCTAGAACAGCACAGCGACGCAATTGTCAATTCAAATCTCATAATGGTAGAGATAATAGAAGTATTAACAGTAATGGAGAAGATTAGGGTTCGAAGGAATTATTCAAGAAGATAAGTTAAGAATGAGAAAGATAGATAGAGGTGATGAGGAATTCAGGAGATTAGAATTCGAGAGAACACAAAGAGTAAATGCACCTGCGCAAACGCTTTTGAGCCATGTTATTCAAAATAAGATCTCCAACCATTGATTACTGTCATCTCGTAGACTCGAACTAGGAAGTCTACACTGACTATTATTATGATGGAGCCTAGTTGTGTCAGTGACTTCATGGATTTGTGCTATGTTTTGGTTTGGCCGACCCGAGATTTCTTTCAACCTAGGGACGCAGTTCTACGTTGTATATCTGACTGATTGGTGAATGATACACACAAAAAATGACGAGACTGAAGATTAACAATAAAATTCTAATTTGTTTCACTAGATTCGAACATTATTGCATAATAATGTCCAACCATTCAATGGTTATATTTCACGAAAACGCACTTCACACCATAATTATTATTAGTACCATTAATCAACAACAGCCCTAGTAAATCGAATATTTATATATATAAACAGTGCATAGGAAAACACTGTGGAGGCTTCTTCGACACTACGGTGTGCCTGAGAAAATAGTTAACATCATACGGAATTCTTATGATGGATTCAACTGCAAAATCGTGCACGAAGGACAGCTAACAGACTCTTTCGAGGTGAAGACCGGTGTCAGGCAAGGTTGTGTACTCTCACCCTTTCTCTTTCTCCTGGTCATCAATTGACTGGATTATGAAGACGTCGACGTCTGGAGGGAAGCACGGTATCAACTGGACAGTTAGGACGCAGCTGGACGATCTGGACTTCGCAGATGACCTGGCTCTTCTATCGCACACGCAACAACAAATGCAAGAGAAGACGACCAGTGTAGCAGCATCCTCTGCAGCAGTAGTAGGTCTCAACATACATAAAGGAAAAAGCAAAATTCTCCGATGCAACACAACATGCACCGACCAAATCACTCTTGATGGAGATGCCTTAGAGGACGTTGACACCTTTACATATCTTGGCAGCATCATCGACGAGAAAGGTGGATCCGATGGAGATGTGGGGGCGCGGATTGGCAAAGCGAGGGCTGCATTTCTACAGTTGAAAAATATCTAGAACTCCAAACAACTTTCAAACAAAACCAAAATCAGGATTTTCAATACAAATTTCAAGACAGGTCTACTGTATGGAGCGGAAAAGTGGAGAACTACCAAAGCCATCATCCAGAAGATACAAGTGTTTATGAACAGTTGTCTACGCAAAATACTTCGTATTCGTTGGCCAGACACCATCAGCGACAACGAACTGTGGGAGAGAACAAGTCAGATTCCAGTGGAGGAGGAAATCAGGAAGAAGTGGTGGAAGTGGATAGGACACACATTGCGGAAAGCACCGAACTGCGTCACGAGACAAGCCCTCACATGGAACCCTCAAGGCAAAAGGAAAAGAGGAAGGCCAAAGAATACATTACGCCGAGAAATAGAGAAAGATATGAGAGGAATGAACAAACATTGGACAGAACTGGAGAGGGAAGCCCAGGACAGATTTGGTTGGAGAAAACTGGTGGGCGGCCTATGCTCCATTGGGGGTAACAGGCGTAAGTAAGTGAGTAAGTAATATATGTATAAACACATATAATTTAAAATATTTCACTTACCACAATAGTTCTTCCATCTGATGTTATAACATTTACCATTCCTGGTATATTAAAAGATAATGGTTAAAGAAAATACAATTTTTCCGTATAATCAATATACAACATGCGCATGCTCTGATTTACTAGTCTACTCTATACTTGATTTTCTATGTACCTTCTGTATAAGCACGGAGTGTATATATGCAATAATGAATTTTAAAAATTGCTCAAATTTATTATGAAATAAGGATAGAATAATAAATAACTGAAGTAAGAAAAAAGTAACTTGACTGACAGCACTGATACAGAAGGCTCGATTGACTTTTGCCAACCTGCGTCACCTATGGCGCAGGCGAGATATCCTCTTGCTAAGCAAAGGACGAGTGTACTGTTCAGTAGTTCACTCTATCCTACTATACGGATGCTAAACATGGCCGTTAAGAGTAGAGTACATTCGTAGGTTACTAGTCTTCGATCATCGATGTCTCCGAAGCATTGCTCGTGTATCATGGGACAACCGTATAAGCAATGCTGTCGTTACGAAACGAGTTCTGGGAAGGGATGGCAGATCAATAGACGCAGTAGTGACACTTCATCAGTTGAGGTGGTTGGGACATGTGTTACGTATACCACCGACAGCCTCGACGAGCTATGTTCTGTGGAGTAAGAGTAGGTTGGAAGAAAGTTAGGGGTGGCCAAACCAAAACATGGCAGAAATCCATGAAGTCACTGACAAGTGGACTGAGTCATGTTGGCAGATGTAGACTAACTGGTTGGGGTCCGCGTGACGATAGTCACCAATGGTTAGAGACCTTGAACGACATCGCTCAGAATCGTTTGCAATGGCGCAGGTGCATCCACTCTTTATGTGCTTTTTAATTCTAACCTTCTGAATTCCTTATAATCTCCATCTTTGTCCTTCTAAATTTATCTCACTGAATTATACTTCTTGAATAACATCTTCGCTCCCTAATCTTCTCCATTACTGCGAATACTTCTACTATCACTATCACTCTTGGATTTGAACTGACTTATGCCTCTCTGTGCTGATGTGGTATGGCAACCTGAACTGATGTACTTATATACGATAGTCCTGTGTTGTATCTGTCCGTCTGTCTGTCATAGAATACTACTACTGTAATGATGTGATCGATTACGAATCAATACACTTTAAATTTTTTAGTTTTTTTTTGTTCTTAATCGACAACAATAAAGGATACGACCAACATATGCTTCTAATTCAGATGCCATAAGTTCAGTGTACCTGAAAATTGAGAATACACACAAATTATGAAATATGTTGAAACACTGACATCTAGAAAAATAAAGTACATAACATATTTTATTTTGGCAGTCAGAATATACAAGCATAACTTAGATTAAGTGTAAGTGAGACCAACAGTTCTGGGTCCGCGATTCGCGCGTACTGTGTGTGTCAGTAGATGGGCAATGCCAATGAACCGGCATAATAAAACGAAAAAGAAAACGGCCGTCTAAATTTTCAATGATGATCTAATGTAGATAGATAATGAATTATTTACATGATTTTAATAAAATTTAACAATCTCCACATTCCTTTATATTATTAGATAGAGTTAGTTATAACATCTATTATGAAAATACGATTCTACTAAATAAAATACCCATTGAATAACGATCAATAAATACTTTTCCTTTCCATCTGTCACAAAGGTCATATTGAATTGAAACACGTGTACAGTGGTGTCACTGTTGCAATCGTACAGTGAGAGGAAATTATCAAAATGAATAAACGCACATGCTTGATTATAATAACTTCAATGTGCCTAAATTATAAGAAGATCACTAATAATCGCACAATCCTTATTAAACAAGTAATTTGTGCCTACCGACATGTATCAATCAGATTACCGGTTGATAAGTTTATAGACAGATGCTCAAATATTCATTTATTTGGCCGCATCTAACTTGATCTTATCTATTCTTACGCTTCTATAACTCTATGATGCGAAAAAGTACAATGTGCTCACTGGAGTGACTAGCTTCGTGAGGAAATTCTCGGAGTTCTATCCTATCGAATGTAGGCAGTAACTGCCGAAGACAAATGGGTGAGGTCGCGCAAAATCCCTAGATTGACCAGAGTTAGACATTAACATCGTTGGATGCCAGTCCATTTGTCCAGAGGTTAAGCGTTCACGCGCAAGACCAAAGGTCAGGGTTCGAATCTTGTAAGTACTAGGAGTTGTGGATACGCATTTCTGATGAGTCACATATCAGGACGAAACGGCTGTCTAGTTGTTCTAAGTTTCTAATAGTGGTCTAACAATCATTGATTCATGATTTTAGTAATGAGAAAAATATTAGTTCAAAATTAGGGTACTGAAAGAAACAGCATTTTATTGTTTCAAAAGGATTTATGGTAATCTAGAAGATATTATTGAAGAAGTATGATTCAGTGAGAAAAGTTTAGAAAGTCAAAACTTGAGGTGTTGAAGAATCCAGAAGAATAGGATTTGAGAGAACACAAAGGACAAATGGACCTGCGTCATTGCGAACGATTTTGAGCCATGTCATTCAAGGTCTCTAACCATCGATTATTATCATCTCGCGGACCCCAACCAGGTAGTCGACAATTACCGACATGGCTAAGTCCACTCGTCAATGACTTCATGGATCTCTGCCATGTTTTGGTCTGGCCGCCCCTAGCTTTCTTCCAACCTACTCCTACACTACAAAACATAGCTCTTCGAGGCAGTCAGTGGTTAGGCATACGCAGGCAGAATATCTATTGCACACGGTTAGACTATGTAACTAGCAAACTTGAAGAATGGAATCATTTAAAAATCAAGTAACCCAACCGAATAATTTGAAAGATAAAGTAAGTAAGCTTAATATAATGGCACAACATATAAGCCATTAGTAATTATTGTTAGCTCAGTTCACATGATAGCAACAAGATGTGAACTGACTACCATCCTACCGTAGCTGCTACCTTGACGCGGTGGTCGGGCTTACCCATCGTGATGATCCAACCCACTTACATTGGCTGGAACATATGTTCTTGTAGGTTTTACCATGTAAAGCTGGTCGATTCGAGGACTATGAAACTAAAAGCAGCTACTCAAGGTATGAGGGCGAAGTAGTACTGTTTAGTGACTATAGACGGGTGTGATGGCAGTAAGGTGTTTCCCTCAGACTACCAGCATCTCCAGCGATGCTGACTTCTCACACGGACGGAAGGGGCCAGAAAAGGGCAACCCTAAAAAGGTCACGAAACGTCGAGTCATCATTAGAGTATACATGTTTGCATTCAAAGCAATCAAAATTTCACCCACTCTATTTCGTATGTTTGACATTTAATTTTCTGTTAAGCTCGTCAATTTATATGTTTGAACTATTACGAGTTCACCTTACTCGGTAAATGAGAGCGAAGACAAATGATCTAGTGACACGATAGGCGGTATTAAGAAGTCTTGATGTGGCGTAGAAATTGTATTCTACAAGCACTCAGAAAATATGAGGTCAACAAGCACACAAATCGAGTTTACTTATACATGATAGAAACGTTCTTGAGGGAGCCACAAAATTTGCGTACTAAAAAAAAACACATCAACACATCAATGACAGTCAATGATGATTTCCCGAATGGGAAATATGACCTCAGGGTCAAATGATCAGCTCATGCTCAAAGTGAGTTCTGGGGATCTAACATCTCTAACATTATTATGTTCAGACAATCGAAGGAACTTTCATTTCAACCTTCATAGAAAATTCTTTAAAGTCTAAAAATAAACCTGTACTTCGAACCTCAGTTACTTTTAATCGAATAAATATATTCACAGTAACATTCTGAATACTTTATACAAATGACAAGTCGACAATTACACTTGTTGAACAATACCGATTCAATAAATTTAACATTTGTATGCATATGAAACAGTCAGTCAGTCAGATGCAACGTAGAACTTCGTACGTAAGTACATCAGTTCATGTTGCCATACCACATCAACACAGAGATGTAATTGTCAATTCAAATCAAATAGTAGAAGAGGTAGTAAATGTATTAGGAGTAATCGGTTAGGATTAGAAGATATTATTCAAGAAGTATGATAAAATGAAGCAACATTTTGCATTTCGAGGGGGAAAACCGCATCCCGAACATGCTTGCATTGTTGCTTAGGGTGGTCAGAAGACTCTGCATTTTGTCAGCATCTTCACCAATAGGACAATGTCATCGGCATATTCTACATCAATTAGCGAGCCACCTGGTAGAAGGTCTACTCCAGAAAATTCAGACGAGGATAATGTTATTTCTAGGAGCATGTCTATGATAAAATTAAACAAAAATGGAGAAAGTGGACGTCCCTGACGGACACCACTTAACGTAAGGAATTCCGGTGACAGTTCGCCATAAGCTCTCACTCGACCAGTGGTGTTCGAGTAAAGAGCTTGTATAAGGTTAATGTACTTCTCTGGTACACCTTTCAATGACAGACACTGCATATGAAACAATATAGCCATGAATTTATTATTTGTAGAATCAGAGAAGAAATTCACTGTAAAATAATTATTATTCACTTTAAATGCCAACTTTCGCTTCCTCTGTCTTTAAAAAAAAAGCAAGCAAGATAGTCGTCAATGCTCTATCGATTAGTCATAACACAATGTAAAATAGAGTATAATGAAATCATGAATCAATCATTATTATTAGGGCATCATTAGAAAGAAATCGGAAAGCACTAGACTGCCGTTTCATCCTGGTACAGGGACTTATCAGCAATTGTGATGGAGTATCGTTCTCTGAGCTGGTTGTTTTAGTTGTGGAGCTTTCATTGTTCTTCTGCTGCTGAACAACATCATCAGCACAAACTTCAGATAGAAGAAGTGAAGCAACTTTGTTGCAAACAACGACAGGTCAAAAGGCAACAACAACCAATCAAGATCGAGGTTAGCAGAACAAGCTACAGGTCAATCGTGGAGAAATTCGAATGCTTCACTTCTGCTATCTGAAGTTTGTGCTGATGATGTTGTTCAGTAGAAGAAGAACAATGAAAGCTCCACAACCAAAACAACCAGCTAAGAGAACGAAACACCACCACAATCATCCATCTGAGCTACAAGTTTTCTCCACCATCTATCTCACTTATCAGCAATGCGCACGAATCGAACTCTCAGGATCTTCGGTCTTGTGCGTGAATGCTTAACCTGTAGAGGCCACTGAGTCAGTGGGCATCTAACAGTGTAAGCGTCAATCTAAATATGTTGCGCAACCACAGGTTATAAAAATCTCCATTGACTGAGATTTTTTGTGGACAGAAAACAGAAGCAAATTTTCAAAATTAATAAAAAATACAGTCGCCCTGAAATCATCCAGTAACAATTCAAATACACAGACACACACACACATACATGTAGATCGAATTATATCAAAAAACAAGTAAAGTATACTTTAGGAAAAAAACAATTTTTATCTACAATTACAGATTATTACTATTTATATACAAGGGAATTCAATATATATATATATATATATATATATATATATATATATATATATATAGAGAGAGAGAGAGAGAGAGAAAGAGATCAATATACATGAATACACAAATTAATTAACATGGTTTCTTCACAGGCGTTTCACGTAACCATCGTTTATAGATTTTATAAAATTTATAAAATGAACGGATAGCATTTGGAGCAACATAAAATCCACCAGTTTTTGACGCTGGAACAGCTGAACCATCTATTGTAAAATATAGAGAAATAAAGTAAGAATTTGTCATTAGTTATAAATGGCTGGTTTATAGAGAGAGATTGTTTAGCTTCAAAAATAAAACTATATTACACAATCACTTTAAGGAAAACAAAACCTATTGAAAATTGAATAGTAACATTGAATGTGTTGTTGTTGTCGTAAGATGTACATTGTCAGATGGTGTCAGGTGGTGATAGTAGACACTTTGTTAGGATATTATTCAGCAAATATCCTAAGAGTACTTACTATCTTTGGAAGTATAATCCTATTGATCGATTTCTATTGGTCAAAATTATGGTCGTTTTAACACTGTCAAAGTCAAATACTTCAATGTTATCTCTTATTGGTCATCCGGACTGTCAATGTCATTTCAAATGTTCTTTCCTATTGGTCGTCGTCCTAAACTGTCAATGTCACAGACTTTGATGCTCTTTCTTATTAGACCTAAATGTATAAATATGCACTATCTGTAAGAATTCATGATTCCGATTCCGTTCCTTCCTGCCTACCACTCTACCGTACTCGACCTAATAAACAATTCCATCCAACGGGGTTGCGTTCTGATATATAGGAGATTTGCGGAATAGTATTTGGGTCGTATTGGAATATTTGAATTCGGACGTGGGTAGGATTTGAATAGTTACGTAGCAGCATTATAACACACTTACACGCAAAGCAATGACAAGTATCACACACAAAAAAACATGCTATCCCTTCTGAACACTACTGGATTCTTATGCATAATTTATCGCTAACAACTTCTGTCGATTTGTGACAATTTATGACAGTATCATTTATTCTCGTTGGTAATACCTAACTTGATTTTAACGTGATTCTATTTCATTAGTCTCACTACAACTTCCAGATATCTTTATTAGGACGTGCGTCATTCTCTTTGTAGCTGTGCAGTCCAATTTATTGTCCATAAGTTTATTTACAGCATTTTGAATGAAAATTTAAAAAAATTTATGAGAGAAAATTTATCATTAAAGATTATGACTCGATGATAGAATGTGAGGCGCATTTGCAGAGACATGTCAAACAAGTGTTAAACAAACGCCCTATTAAATTTCCCAATCGACTAGCAGTCGAACACAACTCTCGCTAAAATATTGGATAGGTAAAATGAAAAGAATGCTTGGAAATTCTTAGAGGTATGACACTCTCGTAACATATCAATTAGAGGATATGCCTTCAGTCAGTTAGTCAGTCAGTTGCAACGGAGAACTTCGTACGTATGTACATAAGTTCATGTTGCCATACCACATTCGCACAGAGATGTAAATGTCAAATCAAATCCCATAGTGATAAAGATAGTAGAGGTATTAATGTTAATAAAGAAGACTAGGGTTCGAAGATATTAGTCAAGAAGTATAATTCAGTGAGATAAGGTTAGAAAGACAAAGGTAGTGGTGCTGACGAATCCAGAAGATTAGGATTTGAGAGAGCTCAACGAATGGATGCACTTGCGCCATTGCAAACAATTTTGAGCCATGTCATGCAAGGTCTCTAACTATTGGTGACTTTCGTCTCGCGGACCTCAACCAGGTAGTCTACATCTACCAACATGACTCAGTCCACCTGTCAGTGACTTCATGGATTTCTGTCATGTTTTGGTTTGGCCACCCCTAGCTTTCTCTCAGCCTACTACACCAGGCTATCAGCGCCGATGAGACTCCCCAGATAAGTGGAGTGATCAATACACCCGACTACTTCACTCCCTATCACTAGTTCAGGTGCCCATGCAACCCAGTCGTGAGCAAAACTTTGCATTTCGAGGAGGAAAACCGCATCCCGAACATACTTGCAATGTTGCTTATGGTAGTCGGAGGATATGCCTTATAAGTGTTAAATCAACGCCCTATTCAATTTCCTAGTCGCTTCTAATAAAACCAGGCTAAATCTATACGATAAGTTGAACACAAGAGAAAAGGCATAAAATGTAAAAATAACGCTTTACTTTAAGGTTAGCTCATGTAGAGAAAAGCTTTCTGTAAGACTCGTCTCTTACCTCGTCTAAGCTGCAGTCAGTAGCAGCGTAGGCAGAGACAACAAAGAGGCGATGGTGGGTTTCCCTATCTGTACGAGTTCTTACTGTCCCATTTAGTCGGACAGCTCATGAGCAACTGTCTAACGGTCACTCAGTTACAACATAAACCTTCGTACATACGTACATCAGTCCAAGTTGGCAATAACAGATTAGCACAGCGACGCAATTGTCACTTCAAATCCCATAATACTAGAGGTAGTTGAAGTATTAGAAGTAATCAAAAAGAATAATGACCCCACTGTCTACTGGGATCCAGTCTAAGAAAGCTAGTTCAGCCTTAGAACTCAGTGCAATACCTACACCAGCGAGGCCACGGGAGGCAGCAGTGGGGCTTTCAGATACGCGAAACGAAAATCGAGTTGGTTTTTTATCTTGACAAGGAGAGTTCAAATGAATGATTCTACTCAGAGCTTGTATGCACGTTTCGGAGATGCTGCATAAATCGATTGCACGAGATTCTAGAGCACTAGCTAAGGAAGCTTGTTGCCCTATTTGACACAAGGTTCGAAGATTAAAAGCTCCGACATGAAGAATGGAGTGTGGTTTCAAAAAATCAGAAATAACGTTTCGTGTACTCAAGTTGTTGGCATCGGCGGTGCCAGGTGATAAAGATATACGAGAATGGTTAGTTGTGGAAACGGGAGAGTTACTTATGATCAATTGGCGGTTGAGGTCGACGCCCTTTCAAAACGGCCATAAATCAGCCCTGTAACGTTCCAGAAGGTGGCCACTACAACAGTAGAGAACGACAGTCATGATGCAAGCTAACCTCAGGAACGCACGTTATTAAGAGGACGAGGTAAGTTGGAGACGTTAGATCACCAGAACTCATTTGGTAAAGGTACTAGATTTTTGATTTATTCCCGGAATTTTGAATTTCTGTGTTTCCGCGCCAAAGACGTTTAGTTGACCTACAACTTACATTTCCCACTCGGAAAATCCTTGAATCTCATTGGTTGATTGATCATTATAGTAAGCTATGTTGTGGCTCTCATCAATGGCGTTTAATCGTTGTATAAATGAGCTTCAGTGTTAGGATATTCATCCAATATCCTAAATGAATTATTGGTTAATTCCTATTGGTCAATTTTATGGTCGCCCTAGATATTAATGTCATGTACTTCAATGTTATTTCCCATCGGTTGTCCTGACTGTTAATGTCACTTAAAATGTTGTTTCCTATCGGTCGACTTAACTGTCAATGTCATAGGCTTCGATGCCGTTTCCTATTCCACCTAAATGTATAAATATGCATTATCTGTGACGTTTTACGACCCGGACCTGGACCCGGATCCCTAATCCAGGATCCTGATCCTTTTCTGCATTCGGACCTCATACTTTCTGGATACTTGTAGAATACATGTTCCACTTCATATCAAGTCTTCTTCTTTTATTCAATGGTCGTTCGGAAACTCGGATTAGATTAGCCTGTCGTGTCATCGGATCCTCGATCTTCGCTCTCGTTTTCCGACTAAGGCAAACTCGTAAAATAGTTCAAGCAAATCATCAAGTTGACGTGTTTACGTGCATGTGTAGCATTCAGTTGTGTGCTTGTGGACCTCGTATTCACTCGGTATATTCTCCCTACGCCTTATCAAGACTTCTTCCTTTAGTCATCTAGGCCTGGGTCAATCGGAATGAAATAGCTTATTATCGTATCGTATCACTCAATCATTTGATCTTTTCGTTGCGCTAACCAAAATAAGGTGAACTCATAAATAATAACTGCAAGTGGCATATCACTATTACTTTCGTCAACAACTTATACTCACCTTTTGGAATTACACCTTTCACTAATAGCTCACGAAATAAACCAATATCTATATCAATAGCTGCAATAACACGACGATCTAATTCAAATCCATCAAATTGATGATTATTATGATCCACTGGACTTGTGGATGATGATGATGTCGATGATGAGGATGATGATGATACATGACGTTTTGACATGAACGACTTTTTGCCAGATGTTAATTCATCGACATGATTTGAATACATCATATAATTAATAACGAATGCTTTCAACTCCCAATCAAAACCAGATGTTGATAGTAATGTACTGAAGAATGTAAAACTTGGTCGAAAAATTGGTTTGTAAATTTTTTGTTCATGCAGCAATAATGATCCACTGTCAGTGGATGGTAATGAAGGAGTTGTAGCAGCAATCTCGTAACCATGTAAAAGTTGTTTAACTGATTCTTTTGTATGACAACCTCTAGCTAAACAACCCCATGTAATCTACACGCGAAAGACAGACAGAAAAGAAAAAACACATTCATTCATTATTATGTTAACGAGCTTTCGCATTTTTGTTTTTCACAAAAAATTAGTCACTTCATAAATAACCACAAATAGCTTCCCTAAAACTTACTTTTACGCCAGAAGATATTACACTAAATCGTAACATTGAATAGAGGGTAATACAATAAGTCAGTCAGTCAGTCAGTTACAACAATGTAGAACTTCGTACGCACGTATATTATTAGTTCAAGTTGCCAAAAACACATTAGCACAAAGACGTGATCATCAAGTCGAGGTAGTACAAGTATTAGCAATGATCGAAGAGAATAAGGTTAGAAGATATATTATTCACCAAGAATAATTTAGGTAATTTGGGTATGTTACGGGTATCAGGGCTGATGTCACTTACCGGCTGTCCACACCGTGGAGAGGTGTTTCTTGAAGAACCTGAAAAGGAAAGTAAATTAGTGTTGTTCTTAAACAGCTGAGAGCATAATCGCAGAGCCCAAGGGACAACCGCTTGAGTCCGGTCACGCACGGCCTTTTTATGAAAGGTTTTTTGAGTATTAGCTCCGCTCTTTTAAAGCCCTTATTGGGAAGCCCTTATCGCCGTAGACGGAAATCCGTGAGGTAAGATTAGGTGTCATATTTTTAGGGTCGACCTTTTCCAACCCTTCCATCGGTTGAGAGAAGGTAGCATCGCTGCAGATGCTGGTTGTCTGAGGGAAACACCTTACTGCTGTCACACCCCTCCATCACAGTCAGCAGTACGACTTCGCCCTCAGATCTTGGGTAGCTGCTTCTAGTCTCATCGTTCTCCAATCGACCTGTTTGGCATGGTAGAACCTTCAGGAACATATGTTCCAGCCAATATAGCTCGGTTGGGTCATCACGATAGATAAGCCCGACCACCACGTCAAGGTAGCAGCTTCGGTGGAGAATCTAGGTAATACAGCATTCATTAAACTAATATATTCATGGTGAAACATTGGTGAAGCGAAAATTTGAAGATTAAAGCACACACATAACCTGCTGCTAATAGGAAACACCACAATCATATTTCACCTGAATTACAAATTTTCTCCACCATCTTAACACGTTTGAAGTCTACCTACCAAGTTCCGTCTAATCACATGAGTGTCAACATGATACACAGTAAAATTTTACATGATGTAGAGCTCAGATATTTCGAGCACATTAACATGTACTTGGTAAATTAACTACAATATTACACCGCATTTGATTTTGACCAATTCGGTCTTGTGTGCTGTTACGGGTATGAGGGAGGATGTCTCACTTCATGGCTGTCCAAATCGAGGAAGGGTGTTTCTTGGAAAACCTGAAAAGGAAGGTAGATTATACTTCTTGAATAACAAATCTTCGAACCCTAATCTTATCCATCACTGCTAATACTTCTACTATCTCTACCACTATGGGATTTGAAGTGACAGTGGCATCTCTGTGCTAATGCGGTAAGCCAACCTGAACTGATGTACTACGTACGTACGAAATTCTACGTTGTTGTAACTGACTGATATTACACCGGAATCGTTTCATCAAAAACTGCTTACTATCTATCATCTATCAAAAAAAAAAAATTAAACTGATGAGATCAGAAATGCAAAATATTGCTTCAAGATTGGGTTGCATCGGCACCTGAACTAGTGATAGGGAGTGAAGTAGTTGAGCGTGTCGACCGCTTCACTTATCTCGACAGTCTCATCAGTGCTGATGGCCTGGTGACTGATGGAATCACAGCTCGGATAAAGAAGGCTCGATTAGCTTTTGCCAACCTGCGTCACTTATGGCGTAGAAGAGATATCCGTTTGCTGACTAGAAGACGAGTGTACTGTGCAGTAGTTCGCTCCGTTCTCCTATATGGCTGTGAAACATGACCAGTGAGAGTAGAAGATATTCGTAGGTTACTGGTTTTCGATCATAGGTGTCTTCGAAGTATTGCTCGTATATCGTGGGACACCCGAGTGAGCAACGCTGTTATTAGGAATCGGGTGCTAGGCAAGAATGGCAGATCAATAGATGAAGTAGTGAAACTTCATCAGTTGAGGTGGTTGGGACATGTGTTGCGTATGCCGAACCACCGACTACCTCGTCGAGCTTTGTTTTGTGGTGTAGGAATAGGTTGGAAGAAAGTTAGGGGTGGCCAAATCAAAACATGGCAGAAATCCATGAAGTCACTGACAAGTGAGCTGAGTCATGTTGGTAGGTGTCGACTACTACCTGGTTGGTGTCCGCGAGATGATAAGAATCGATGGTTAGAGACCCTGGATGACTTGGCTCAGAATCGTTTGCAATGCCACACGTACATACATACATTCTTTATGCTCTCTTAAATCTTATTAACCTTCAGAGTTTCGCATTATCTTTATCTTTTTTCGTTTTAAGTTTATTTCATTAGATTCAACTTATTGAATCACATATCTTCAAACACTAATCTCTCCGATATTGGCTAATACTTGTACTTTTTCTACTACTATGAGGTTATTTGAATTGACCATTGCATCTCTGTGTTCTATCTAATATGGTAATGGCAACTTCACAACGGATGTACTTACACATTTGAAATCCTCAATCAATCATTGTTGGACCATCTTTAGAAACCTGGAAGCACTGAAAGACGGCCGTTTCGTCCTAGTATGGGATTCCTCAGCAGTGAGCATCCACGACTCCTGCTCCTCACAGGATTCGAACCCGGGACCTTTGGCATTGTAGGCGAACGCCTTACCATCGGACCACTAGGCCGGCATCCAACGGTGTTAATGTCTAACTCTGATTGATCTAGGGATTTTGCGCGACCTCACCCATTTGTCTTTGGTAGCCTACACCCGACATGCTTGAACTCCAACTCCACTGGTCACGTCTTCTAAACTAGAATTCCGAGAATTTCCTCACGAAGCTAGTCACTAGTGAGCAAGCACTGTTACGATACTTTGGGGCACAGTTTTGGAGGTTTGCGTTTTTACACATTTGAAATCCTCAATCAATGATTGTTGGACCACCATTAGAAACCTGGAAGCACTGGACGGCCGTTTCGTCCTGGTATGGGACTCATCAGCGGCAGTGTGCATCCAGTGCTTCCAGGTTTCTAATGGTGGTCTAACAATGATTGATTGATAATTTCAAATTTGTAAAAACGCAAACCTCCAAAACTCTGCCCCAAAATAATGTACTTATGTGCGAAGTTGATCGATCGATCGATTGATTGACTGATTGATCAGAATTAAAGAAAAAGTATTAAAAAAAAACAAATAAATACATGCTTACTTGATCAGGAATAATTCCTTTACGAGTCATATCAGCTAATAAATAATTCGCATTCACACCATTAGATGTTCTACGATGAATCAATGCATTGTATAATCCAATATCCGGTGTTAATTTACATTTGGCAAGTAAATTGAAAATTTCCATTTCCCATAAATCATAAACATTTTCCATAGAAGAATCAATTGATTTTTGTATTGGATATGGTAAGACAGAAATGATTGCATTGAAAAATTGTATATCAATTTTTAATTGATAATAATTCGCAATGAAATCTAATAAACCATGTAATCCACCAACAAGTGCAAGACGTTGCCATGGATAGAAATTTTGATTTTTTGGTCCACAAATCTAATTAATTAATTAATAATAATAATAATAATAATCAATCACATTTAAAACAGTGAATAAAAAAAGAGACAAGAAAAGAATTTTCAAAATTTTGATTTTCTCTGTATTTATTTCAGTTTAAATATTCTTTACGTTTAAAGGATTGATTGTCCTGACAGACAGACAGACAGATACAACACAGAACTTCGTACATAAGTACATCCGTTCTAATTGCCATACCACATCAGCACAGACATGTAACTGTCAGTTCAAATCCAACAGTGATAGCGATAGTAGAATTATTAGCAGCAATGGAGAAGATTAGGGAACGAAGATATGATTCGAGAAGTATAATAATTCAGTGAGATAAATTAAGAGGGAGAAAGATAGAGATGATGAGAAATTCAGAAGGTTACAATTAAAAAGCACACAAAGAGAGTGGATGCACCTACGCCATTGCAAACGATTCTGAGCTATGTCGTTCAAGGTCTCTAACCATTGGTGACTTTCATCTCGCCGAGCCCTACCAGGTAGCCTACATCTACCAACATGACTCGATCCACTTGTCAGTGACTTCATGCATTTCTGCCATGTTTTGGTTTGGCCACCCCTAGCATTCTTCCAACCTACTCCTACACCACAAATCATAGCTCGTCGAGGTAGTCGGTGGTTAGGCATATGTAACACATGTCCCAACCACATCATTACTTTATCTATTGATCTGCCATCCTTACCTAGAACTCGTTTCCTAACGATAGCATTGCTTACTCGATCGTCCCAGGATATACGAAACGTTGTTCCTGATTGTCATGAGATTCTCTAACTAATGGTTATTGGGGTTTTTGATCTGTAAAGAGAGACCACAGGTATTCAGTGTTTAGAGGAGTCTAACAGTTAAATGAAATATTTATCCAGTACTAATTGGTTTTCAATGGTATGCTAACAAAGATTAATCTGTAATACAGATAAAAACCGACAAATTAAACACTAATTGATAATTCATGATACTTGTGTTACGAATGCGCATAAACATGTCAATTTGATTTGCTTGAACTATTACGAGTTTACCTTAGTCGGGAAACGAGAGCGAGGATCCGATGACACGACAGGCTAATCTAATCCGAGTTTCCGAACGACCATTGAATAAAAGAAGAAGACTTGATATGAAGTAGAACTTGTATTCTACAATCATCCAGAAAGTACGAGAATGAGGATCCTGGACTGAGAATCCAGGTCCGCGTCATAAAACGTTACAGATAATGTGTATTTATACATTTAGGTCGAATAGGAAATAGCATTGAAGTCTGTGACAATGACAGTTAAGTCGACCAATAGGAAAGAACATTTGAAATGACACTGATAGTCAGGACGACCGATGGGAAATAACATTGATAGCTAGGAAGACCATAATATTGACCAGTAGGAATTAACCAATAGAACTAGACTTACAAATAATTCTATTAGGATATTGAATGAAAATCCTAACAACTTGACTAATGTATAAAACATTGACTTCCGAGATGCTTTCTAATTCTCCTTTGAATTCTTCTTTACTTCAGCCATGAACAGGAGAGATGTTGCACAGTGAGAAAACAACATTCATTTCAATGTTTGTTTATGTACAGGAAAAATAAGTGTTTTTGATGTGTGACACAAAATCCGTAGTACTTCTACTAGACCGTTTTTTCTGTGAAGTTTGCATTTAATACAGATGAAAACAAAATGGTTTTCAGATATTTTCTAGCTTTGGAAATTCTTCCATAAAACTCCTAAATTGTATGTGTGTGGAGGAGTACAGAAAATTCATCCGGAGGATACAGAAAACCGACATCGCATAAAGGCGGCTATATGATTCCGAGGGGGCAAATAGAATATAAACATATCCCTAGATTAAGCGACCAGCATGGAAACGCATCTTCTTAGGTCACACTCCACTCACTGCCTTGTGGACTGAACACCTATAGTTGAAAAGCTCAGAGAGTGGCCTCCTAGCACACACACCCAAAATCAATCAATTAATCATTTGTGTAGTGCATGTATTTCTAGTGCTTCTTTACTCTGATGTTTCTATGTGTTTAGATAAAAAAAATACATAATGTGTGTTAGTAACTAATATCAAATGTCTTTGAATTGCAGACTTAATCGGAAACATAAGTGATGGACGACTAAACTGTATTACACTCACTTACTCACTTGGCAAAATAAGTAATTACCACCCATCTATCTCACAGGTTAACTTAACAACCTTTCAATATCGTTGTTGTATTTTTACGCCGCCATAATTATTCAAAGGTGAGTGGGATTCTATTCCAGACAGTTATTTTAGAAGATAGAATGACAATGATGAGATGGCAGAAGATATGATTCAAGAAGTATCATTCAGTAAGATAAATTTAGAAGTAGAAAGACAGAGATTATGAGGAATTCAGATGGTTAAAATTTGACAGAGAACACAATAATAATTACTATGACTTTTAGTTTATTTCAATTCCACTATGAATTTTACTACAGGATAATGCTACACAATTCTATCGGTTATTCAGCCTTATTAGAATACACACACTGTGATAGTTAGTCATTTTGCTGTATTTCCCAGGCATATAGGCTCTCTTGTATATTCTTATCTATCCACACTTGCTTGCATGTGGTTGTCATCACTGAAGCATCGGTTGATGTGTCACAGAGTGGCGATATGAGTTATATGTTAGTAGGTGAAAACGAACTTGCCATTATGGTTGACATGGAAGCTACAATCAATGTGACATGGCTGAGGATATATATTAAAATGGTGCAAACAAATCCACCATCAGTCCCTTCATCTGTACATTTCCACGGTCTTTTCGAATCGTATTGTCCAAGTTGGATACTATTGTTACTTCATTTTGTTAGTGTCATCTCCCTGGCGCCAATGTGTGGTATAACAAAGTGGGCTGTTACGAGACATGCTCCATAATGATTATGATAGACAATTGGTGGCCTGGTGGTAGCTGAAGAGTGTGACACACTCGACCACCATGTCTCACACTTAAACACCGTTCTATCTACTTCAGTTTGAGCATCCAAACCTTTAGGTATGAACTCCTTTCAAAAAAATTTGTCTCGCTTCTTTACATTTTCAACTTTAAGAGTCACAAATCACAACGAATATACCCATCATCTTAATCAACCATATTACTTACTTACTTACTTACTTACGCCTGTTACACCCAATGGAGCATAGGCCACACACCAGTATTCTCCAACCTACTCTGTCCTCAGCCTTCCTTTTCAGTCGTGTACAATTTTTGTTCATTCCTCTCATATCTTTCTCTATTTCTCGGCGAAATGTGTTCCATGGCCTTCCCTCTTATCCTTTTGCCTTCAGGGTTCCATGTGAGGGCTTGACTTGTGACGCAGTTAGGTGCTTTCCTCAATGTGTGTCCTATCCACTTCCAACGCTTCTGCCTGATTTCCTCCTCCACTGGAATCCGGTTTGTTCTCTCCCACAGTACGTTGTTGTTAATCGTGTCTGGCCAACGAATCCGAAGTATTTTGCGAAGACAACTGTTCATAAACACTCGTATCTTCTGGATGATGGCTTTGTTAGTTTTCCAAGTTTTCCGCTCCATACAGTAGTACTGTCTTCACATTTGTATTGAAAATTCTGATTTGGGTGTTGGTTGGTATCTGTTTGGAGTTCTAGATATTGATCAATTGTAGAAATGCTGCCCTTGTTTTGCCGATCCAAGCATTCACATCTGGATCGGATCCACCTTGATTGTCGATTATGCTGCCCAGATACGTAAGGGTTTTCATATCCTCCAAGGCATCTCCATCAAGTGTGATTTGGTTGGCGCATACTGTGTGTTGTATCGGAGAATCTTGCTCTTTGCTTTATATATGTTGAAACCTGTTGCTGCAGAGGCTGTCGTTGCTACACTGGTCGTCATCTCTTGCATTTGTTGTTGCGCATACGATAGAAGCGCCAGATCATCTGCCTTAGTCCAGATCGTCTAGCTGCATCAATCAAAACTTATTTATCGAAAAAAGTAGACTAGACAAAAGGCTAATATTCTACAATTCAATAATTCTTGTTTTAATCTTTACAAAAATTGTTTATATATATAAACAAACATTTTGACATACTACTATTGGTTTATCAGTAGGTGGTAGTAGAACATTTATTGGACTACGAAGGGCTAACATTGTATCATTCCAATCTAATTGATATTCTACTGCTTTTTTCTGAGCTACCAATTCATTATTGGTTGAATTCAATTCCATGACAGATGTATTATTATTATTATTCAATGACACTAGAGATTGTTGTTGAGCTTGTGCAATCATCATTGAAGCGATTTCACTCGATGTACAAGATGGATGTATCAAAAGATTCATAGATTTGGTTGAATTAACCGATTTAAGTATATCTTGAAATGATTTGCAACGTGTGTTATTCACAAAAACCATTTCACAATTACTATGTGTATCAAAACAATCATTTGGTAATGCCATTATTTTAGCTAATAAAGTGAAATGATGCGGAGCAACACTACCACCTATCAATGGAATCAATTCATGCCATAAAGATAAAGCAAGTTGAAATGGGCTAAGATGATGATAAGCAGTATCGTTTGTATTTGTCAACTGTTTTGATGATGTATTATCGTCAGCACCACTTATCATAAGTTGACGGCACCAATGAAGATTTCTTTTCATAGTAGCTGGTACAATAGCAGACAAGATGAATGATAAAGTGAAAGTATTAGGAATTAACCATTTGTTTTTATATTTAGATGATTTTCCAGTAGAATATTCACAATTCTCCGTTGTCATCATCATATCCAATGCACGTAAACAACCGTGAATATCACCAGCTATAATGAAATCCGAAATAATATATAATGTGAAATGTATCAATAGTTGGAATCGAAGACATTTAGTACCAGTGATTATTTGAAAAGTTATTTGATATACTAGTCAACTGATATGCTTGAATGTTATAGCGAGTTCATCTTACTCGGTAAACGGAACGACATGAGCAACGACACAGTGACATGATAGATAGATAGATAGATAGATAGATAGGCTATTCTAATTCGATTGATCCCAGCCCCGGCTAACAAGATCAAGCATTCTTGATAAAGCGTAGAGAGAATGTATTCTACAAGCACCCAGAAAGTACGAAGTCAACAAGTACACAACTCAAGCTTATTTATACAATGATAGAAACGCCCCCGGGTAGGGTCACAAAATAGCGTACTAAAATAATCCATCAACCAATGATAAGTCAGGGGGGATTTTCCGCAAGGAGCTTTTCCATGTGAGTAGTTCTGGGGATTGGATGTCCCCAAGTTATCGTTTATTCTCCCGATTACCTAAAACATTTCAAATATTTCTGATGATATCATATTACTCAGAAACAACATTTGAGAGCATCGTTTCTAGATTATGTATTGGCTTTCTTTGTTATATCTTAGCATTTGGAGTTCAATATAACTGTAGAATACTTGTGGAATTGAGAAAAGTTGAACAACTCCATATATATGGATCGGTTCTACGGCAATTAACGCACAGTGCTTACTTGGTCGCTAACATATGTAGATAACGAGTTGTAAGAAACTTAGAATTCGCAGAACACAACAGACGGTACAACTCCGTATATAATGCGCTAACAGAAAGATGATCTCCAAAGACACAGAAAACTAGTGAACTGAAAGTATTGAGAACAATTCAAAAAAACGCGAAATTGAGTTACAGAAAAATTAGTTGCGGTTACCGTCCCTAGTATTGTTGACAAACATAATTTAGTGTAAATCATCTAACTCTTAATGAAGTTGAAAATGCCATAAGAAATCTCAGACGAGGGAGAGCAGCGGGTCCTAACCCCCGATATTTTTAAGGATGGTGGTTCAGTTTTAGCACCTGGATTAACTGAGATCTTAGGTAGAACTTGAGAAATGGACGTAATCCCATCTGACTGGTCTCAATCCCTAATTGTCCCAGTATCTGAATTGTTAGCCTCGATTATACTTAGACTCCTAGAGCTAGAACTCGTGAAGAGCAGACTCGAGAAAACCAGGCTGGTTCTCGACCTGGACGTGGATTTATAGACGAAATATTCACACTAGGTCAGGTCCTAGAACATAGACAAACGTTCAGACGCCCCACAATAATAGTATTTCTCGACCTTAAGGCGGCATTCGACCCTGTCGAATGCGAGGTTCTGTGACAGTATCCGTCGTTAAAAGGTGTACCGAAGAAGTACATTAACAAGGCTCTCTACTCAAACACTACCGGTCGGGTGAGGGCGTATGTTGAGGTGGTTGGGACATATGTTACGAATGCCCAACAACCGACTGCCTCGATGAGCTATGTTTTGTGGTGTAGGAGTAGGTTGGAAGAAAGTTAGGAGTGGCCAAACCAAAACACGGCAGAAATCCATGAAGGCACTGACAAGTGGACTGAGTCCTGCCGACAGATATAGACTACCTGGTTGAAGTTATGCGTTTTTGTAACTGACTGACTAACTCACAGAACTGTGTTGTTTAATGGAAATGCTCCTAAGCATCTGCTTTAGTTTCAATTGTAACCAATAACACCCTGAGAGCAATGTAACCACGTTCAGAGACATGCTCCATAACACCAACTGAGGAATAACACTAGTCAAATTCTAATTATTTTGAGCGATATTTTTAGTTTGCAAAATAGAAATTATGATTTAATAGTTTTAGTTGTGATAGATATGAGACATATTTTAACTGTAAGAGCTATTGATGCTACCTGGTTCCTGTAACCAGACTATGAATAACGGGCTTCAAATATGGAGACTTAGTGGTCGAAAAATAAATGTCTTACGCATTGAAAAATCACAAATTAATACTTTTGCAATTAAGAAGGCAAGCTAGTTAAGTGTTTGAATTAGTTTTTCTGGTTACCGTTTTTTTGGCAAGTTGAACAATATCTAGAACTCCAAACAAATACCCACCAACACCCAAATCAGAATTTTCAATACAAATGTGAAGACAGTACTACTGTATGGAGCGGAAAACTTGGAAAACTACCAAAGCCATCATCCAGAACATGCAAGTGTTTATGAACAGTTGTCTTCGCAAAATACTTCGGATTCGTTGGCCAGACACGATCAACAACAACGTACTGTGGGAGAGAACAAACCAGATTCCAGTGGAGGAGGAAATCAGGAAGAAGCGGTGGAAGTGGATAGGACACACACTACGAAAATCACCTAACTGCATCACGAGATAAGCCCTCACATGGAACCCTCAAGGCAAAAGGAAAAGAGAAAGGCCAAGGAATACATTACGCCGAGAAATAGAGAAAGATATGAGAGGAATGAACAAACATTGGACAGAACTGGAGAGGGAAGCCCAGGACAGAGTCGGTTGGAGAAAACTGGTGGGCGACCTATGCTCTATTGGGGGTAACAGGCGTAAGTAAGTAAGTAAGCTAGTTAAATGTTCGTAAAATAAATCATATACCTTTGGCAAGAGCTGAAATAAGTGCATTATACGTAAATTGATTCAGTAGAATATTTTTCTCTGTTATACGACGCCAAAAAGAATGCACTCTATGAACTGCCGGTCCACCAAATTCTTCTGGTAACATGTCTAATGTTAACACTTTCTGAAGAGCTAGCCTAATTAGAAAAATAAAAAATATATATACAGTTGTAAAGAAATGGAATAGGTCACTTGTTTATTGAACACGCAGTGGTTGATTTTAACACAGAAATCTTAATAAAAATCAAATCTTATGCGATAGGAGTACGTAAACAAAGAACCTAAACAGTGATATTGTGGTGTACGCTACTTATGTTCACATAAGTAGTATATGATACCAAACGGAAATAATAAAAAACATTTATTATTCCTGTCACCAGTAACTCGCATTGCGGCAATCTCACGCTGCAGCTCATCAATCTTCTTCTCGAGATCATTTTTCTCCGGACTCGCGCACGCCACCGAAGCTACTGTTCGCGTCATTTGCTGTCGAGTCACTTTCGCCAATTCATTTATACGCATCGGATGTGCGGCGTTGACCAACTTCAGCTGCTGGGAAATGGCGTCCGGAACGCTCTCGATAAACTGCGATGCCAACAGCTGAGCTTCAGATTCCTTATCCAAACTCGGCATCGCGCGATGTAACAGCTTGGTAAACTCGACTGCCAACACCAGTGGGTCTCCGTCCACCGACAACTTCACCGTCCTGAACTTCTGAAGTGCCTCCTCCCTATCCACTGGGCTGTCAAACTCCGCGACAAGCCGATCCGTGACCGCCTTCCATGTCCTCACCTTGCCATCCAGGCTGTCATACACAGCCTTCGCTCGGCCGCGGAGCAGCAATCCTAAAACCACCGTCTTCTCCTGCTTCCATCCGGCTAGCTCCGCCACGGCCTCGAACTCCTTCAGGAAGGCCACATCCCCATCCTCGAACTCCCTCGGTCACAGTATCTTCATCCTGGCAGCGACACCAAATTTTGTGCACGAAAACTCAGGTGAGGACATCAACATCTATAAATAATTAAGCGAATATTACACAGTTGTACAAAACCTTCCCGTGAAATCATCATTTTCAAACTAATCCTTATTTGTTTCAGACTTCAGTTCACTTTAAGTTACCTACAAATCGCCTTCTGTTCTCATTCTTTTCTTCTCGATCTTTTTTGCTATCAGACGTTTGATTTCTGTTTGATATCATATACTACTTATGTGAACATAAGTAGCGTACACTACACTATAACAGTTATAGCAAGCATATCATCAAACATTTGATTTAATCATAATCAAGATTTGAAATCGTATACCATGCATGCATATAAAACAAAAGATGTGTTTGTTTAACTGAACTGTATCATATGACATATAGTACAAATCAATAAATAAATATTCAAGCAGATGGACAGTTTGACATAACTTCTTCTATTTGATTGAATACAACTACTTGTTAGCAATTATTGGAAATTCATAGAAATCTCTGTTTTAGCCACACACACACACACACACACACACACACACAAAAGAAGCTAAAACATTGTAGTCAGAAATACATTGAACCCACAACTCGTACATTGAAAGAGATTGTGACTTTGAATAGATATGATTCACATAATATCCTGAATGACATGGCTCAAAATGGTTTACGATGGCGAAGGTGCATCCATTCTTCATGTTCACTCAATTCCTAAACTTTTTAATTCCTCATCACTTTATCTTTTTCTTTTTAAGTTTATTTCACTAGATTCTACTTCTTGAATAATATCCCTGAACCCTAAAATCTCCGATTACTGCTAATACCTTTACCACTTCTACTACTATGGGATTTCCCGACCGTGGCTGCTACCTTGACGTGGTGGTCGGGCTTGCCTATCGTGATGACCCAACCGAGCTATACTGGCTGGAACATATGTTCCTCAAGGTTCTACCATGCCAGGCAGGTCGATTGGAGAACGATCAGACTAAAAGCAGCTACCCAAGGTCTGGGGGCGAAGTCGTACTGCTGACTGCAGAGGGGTGTGACAGCAGTAAGGTGTTTCCCTCGGACAACCAGCATCTGCAGCGATGCTGCCTTCTTTCTCACAAGGAAGGAAGGGTTAGAAAAGGTTGGCCCTAAAAATGTCACACCTCCCCTAACTCACGGATTTCCGTCTCCTTGGGTAAGGGTGCCCATTAAGGGCCTTTAAGAACGGAGCTAATCCTCAAACAATGTTTCATAAAAAGGCCGTGCGTGACCGGCCTCAAGCAGTTGTCCCTTGGACTCTGCGGTCACGCACCAACACTAATCCATCTTCCTTTTCAGGTTCGTCAAGAAACAACCTTCCACGGTGTGGGCAGCCGGGGAGTGATAACCGCCCTCATACCCGCAACAGCACACGAGACAAAATTGTTCAAAATCAAATCCTTCCTACATTCCCTAATACCTCTCTTATCTCCACAACTAACTCTTCTCACATTCATTTATTACAGTGCACAGCTAATGCAAACGATGCGAGTTTGCGAAACGTCGTTCCTGGTCTCCTTAAACCCCGTTCCAAACTACATGTTGGAGCATTCAATGAACGGACATTGTGTCGAATAGGGTAACAGGCTTCATTAGCTAGGACTTTAGAATCTCGTTCCATCGATGTGTGCTGCGTCTCGGAAACGCGCATACAGGATCCGAGTAGCATCACTCATTTGACCTCACCATGTCAAGATAAAGAAGCAGCTCGATTTACCCTTCGTGTATCCGGTAGCCCTGATGCTGCTTCTAGGGGCCTCGCCGGTGTAGGTATAGCATTGAGTCGTAGGGCAGAACAATCTCTCCTTGACTGGATCCCTGTAGATAGTCGCTTGTGCGCCGTCCGACTGAACGGGACAGTAAGGACTCGGAAAGATAGGGACACTCGTCGTTGCCTCTTCGTCATATCAGCCTACGCCCCCACTGACTGCAGCCCAGATGATGTGAAAGATGAGTTTTACAGAAAGCTTTCGGACCTCCTCCAAAAAGTTAAGCGCTCTGATATAGTTATAATGGCTGGTGACTTCAATGCACAAGTAGGTAGACTGATCTAGAATATGCCGATGACATAGTTCTATTCGGTGAAGACGCTGACAAAATGCAGAGTCTTCTGACTACCATAAGCAACAATGCGAGCATGTTCGGGATGCGGTTTTCCCCCTCGAAATGCAAAATGTTGCTTCAAGACTGGGTTGCTTCGGCACCTGAACTAGTGATAGAGAGTGAAGTAGTCGAGCGTGTAGATCACTTCACTTATCTGGGGAGTCTCATCAGTGCTGACGGTCTGGTGACTGATGAAATCTCAGCTCGGATCCAGAAAGCTCGATTGGCTTTTGCCAACCTGCGTCACTTATGGCGTAGGCGTGATATCCGTTCGCTAACCAAAGGGCGGGTGTACTGCGCAGCAGTTCGTTCCGTTCTCTTATATGGCTGTGAAACATGGCCGTTAAGAGTAGAAGATGTTCGTAGGTTACTAGTATTCGATCATAGATGTTTAAGAAGCATTGCTCGTATATCGTGGGACAGCCGAGTAAGCAATGCTGTCGTTAGGAAACGAGTACTAGGTAAGGATGGCAGATCAATCGATGAAGTGGTGAAACTTCATCGGTTGAGGTGGTTGGGACATGTGTTACCTATGCCTAACTACCGACTGCCTCGACGAGCTATGTTTTGTGGTGTAGGAGTAGGTTGGAAGAAAGTTAGGGGCGGCCAAATCAAGACATGGCAGAAATGCATGAAGTCACTGACAAGTGGACTGAGTCATGTTGGTAGATGTAGACTACCTGGTTGGGGTCCGCGAGACGAAAGTCATCAATGGTTAGAGACCTTGAATGACATGGCTCAAAATCGTTTGCAATGGCGCAGGTGCATCCACTCTTTGAGCTCTCTCAAATCCTAATCTTCTGGATTAGCCAGCACCCCTACCTTTGTCTTTCTAACCTTATCTCACTGAATTATATCTTTTGAATAATATCTTAAACCCTAGTCTTCTTTATTATAACATTAATACCTCTACCATCTTTATCACTATGGGGTTTGATTTGACATTTGCGTCTCTGTGCTAATAATGTGGTATGGCAACATGAACTTATGTACATACGTACGAAGTTCTACGTTGCAACTGACTGACTGACTATGGGATTTGAAGTGACGGTTGCATCTTTGTGCTAATATGGTATGGCAACATGAACTTATGTACGTACAAAGTTCTACGTTACTATTGACTGATTGATTCACATAATAGCTGCAAAACATACTTTTCCCTTAGGTTAAAATGGATATCGTATCGGATTGCAGCACAATGATTCCGGGATGGAAAAACAAATCCATCTTAGATCCATTGGAGAAATGGAACGTTGCAATAATCCCGAGAGATTATTCAAAAAAACATTCATATTTCTACATCTTTGTTTTTTCAAACATAACTGTCGATTGTAATTTCATTGAAGAATCCTCAAAATCCTCGAGTCCGAGAATGATTGATTGATGATTTCAAATGTGTAAAAGCACTAATCTGCATAACTCGAATTGAAAATATCGTAATACGTGCTCACTAGTGACTAGCTTCGTGGGAAAATTCTCGGAGTTCTAGTTGAGAAGACGTGACCAGTGGAGTTCAACCCTGTCGGGTGTAGGCAGTAACTACCAAAGACAAATGGGTGAGGTCGCGCAAAATCCCTTGACCAATCAGAGTTAGACATTAACACCGTTGGATGCCGCCGGCCAAGTGGTCCAGAGGTTAGACGTTCGCGCATAAGACCGAAGGTCCCGGTTTCGTCGTGGATGTGCACTGCTGATGAGTCCCATAGTAGGACGAAACGGCCGTCCAGTGCTTCCAGGTTTCTAACGGTGGTCTAACAATGATTGATTGATGATAACATAATGCGTCAACCAAATGCTTCCTATGAATATTGTTTCAAATATTTTGATTGTTTTGCACTTTTACAATTTACATTCTTAAATTTACATGTTTAGAGTTTATATCTACTGAAAATGAACATTATTTTTCCCTCATGGGTTAATTATTTTACATTTTAGTGTTGTTACAAAAGAGTTGTGTAGTAACACTGCTTTATTTACATGAAAGTAAGTTCTCCTTTGTAAAGGAAAGACTAGTCTCATTCGTCGTATTATTCATGATCGGCGGTTATGAACAAATGCAGAATAGCTGGTACTCATAAACAAGTGTTGTATCCTAGTTTATGGTTAGTCTAAATCCAAGTTACAACAACAAAAACCATACTAACAAGTTTCCTGACAACTTTACTTAATTGATTGGCTTATTTCCTAATATGTGGAAATTCAATTCAGTAATGTACAAAACCAAGAGGAAAGATATACATTATTGAACTGGATTAAGTCATGTTGGTAGGTGTCGACTACCTTGGTTGAGGCCAGCGAGATGATAGTAATCGACGGTTAGATAGCCTGAATGATATGGTTCAAAACCGTTCACAATGGTGTAGGTGCATCCGCTCTTTGTATCATCTCAAATCCTAACCTTCTGAATTTCTTATGGCCTTTATCTTTTTTCCTCTAAGTTTATTTCACTAGACAGTCGATCAGCAACAACGTAGAACTTCGTACGTGCATATATCTGTTTAAGTTGCCAATAACACATTAGCACAGGAACGCGATTGTCAATTCCAGTACCCCCATAGTAGTAGAGGTAATAAAAGTATTAGCAGTAATCGGAGAGATTAGGATTCGAAGATATTATTTAAGCAGTAGAGTCTAGTGAAACTTAAAAAGAAAAAGATAAAAGTGATGAAGAACTCCGAAAGTTAAGATTCGAGAGAACACAAAGAATACCCATAAAAGCACACGAGACCGAATCGGTCAGAATCAAATCCTTTCTACACTTCCTATTAATCCTCGCTAGATTCTACTTCTTGAATCACATATCCTCGAACCCTAATCTCTCCGATAACTGCTAATACTTCTACTACCTCTACTACTAAGAGGGTATTTGAATTGACAATGGTGTACGTAAGTACATCAGTTCATGTCGCCATACCACATCAGCACAGAGACACCATTGTCAATTCAAATCCAATAATAAAAGAGGTAGTAAAGGTATTAGAAGTAATCGGAGAGGTTAGAATTAGAAGATATTATTCACGAAGTATGATTCAATGAGATAAGTTTAGAAAGTAAAAACTAGAGGTGTTGAAGAACTCAGAAGATTAGGATTTGAGAGAACACAAAGAATAAATGCACCGGCGCCATTGCGAACGATTTTGAGCCATGTTATTTAAGGTCTCTAGCCATCGATTATTATCATCTCGCGGACCCCAACCAGGTAGTCGACAATTACCGACATGGCTAAGTCCACTCGTCAATGACTTCATGGATTTTTGCCATGTTTTGTTTTTGGCCGCCCCTAAATTTCTTCCAACCTATTCCTACACTACAAAACAAAGCTCGACGAGGCAGTCGCTGGTTAGGCATACGCAACACGTGTCCCAACCACCTCAACTGATGAAGTTTCAATACTTCATCGATTGATCTGCCATTCTTACCTAGTACCCGTTTCCTAATAACAGCGTTGCTCACTCGGGTGTCCCACGATGTACGAGCAATGCTTCGAAGACATCTATGATCGAAAACCAATAACCGATGAGTATCTTCTACTCTCATTGGCCATGTTTCACAGCCAAAATGTAAGACGGAGCGAACCACTGCGCAGTACACCCGTCCTTTAGTCAGCAAACGGATATCTCGCCTACGCCATAAGTGACGCAGGTTTGCAAAAGTCATTCGAGCTTTCTGTATCCGTGCTAAGATTTCGTCAGTCACCAGGCCATCAGCACTGATGAGACTGTCGAGATAAGTGAAGCGGTCTACACATTCGACTACTTTACTCCCTATCAGACTGACTGACTGACTGACTGACATTATTGAACATAAATAATTTCAACGACTGAAATATTATTTTTTTAATATAAGAAAATAAAAAGGTTATTTATACATCATTATGATTCTGATAAAAATACACAACTTACTTTTTACGCTGTACTAATGATAAATCATTTCCAATATGATGTAAAATAGGCGGAATATTTATTTTATTATTTCGAAACCATGTTGCAATATCTTCGGCACAAGCGCTAAACAATTTAATTAATTATAATCACACATATGAACAAATTCAGACAAAAAAATACATTACAAGTACACTCATTTTTTTTTCTCTACTGATTTAATGAAATCTACAATAGATGAGTTGTTCTTTTTTTTTACAAAACTAACTATACGACAAAGCCTTCAAGATTCATATTTTCAACACTGGAAACATTACCTTTTCAAGTATATGTATAGTAAAAATGCAAGAAAATACTATTGGCTGTAATTAAAAGTTTAGGCGGGGAGATAACTTAAAAAGTACATATTTACATACTCAGTTTTAAGTCATACTGTTTGTGTGAGAACTGGTGACAGTATATATATATGTACAAAGGTAAGTAGGTGCTACGACATTTCGAATCCGAATCAATTACACTAACTGTATATAGTCAGCAGTAAGTATTAATATTCTTCTCTAATGGATAATACTCAAGACCGGAATAAGAAAGATCAATTTTCGTAAGAGACTCTTGAACGCATCCCTTGAAAATCATTACATGTAACACTCGGCTATTCCAGGTAGTACCTGACGCAGAAGTTCAAGTACCAACAGACACTGACTTATTCCCTCACCGACCAGAGCCGCTACCTTGACGTGGTGGTTGGGCTTGCCTATTGTGATGACCAAACCGAGCTATACTGGCTGGAACATATGTTCCTGCAGGTCCTACCATGCCAGGCAGGTCGAATGGAGAACAATGAGACTAAAAGCAGCTACTCAAGGTCTGAGAGCGAAGTCCTACTGCTGACTGCAGAGGGGTGTGATAACAGTAAGGTGTTTCCCTCGGACAACCAGCATCTGCAGCGATGCTAACTTCTCTCAACGGAAGGAGGGGTTGGAAAAGGTCGACCCTAAAAATATCACACCTAACTTTATCTGACGGATTTCCGTATAAGGCAGTAAGGGCTTTAAAAGAGCGGAATTAATACTCAAAAAACCTTTCGTAAAAAGGCCGTGCGTGATTGGCCTCAAGCAGTTGTCCCTTGGACTCTGCGGTCACGCACCCATGTCTCTAAGACCAATGCTAATATACCTTCCTTTTCAGGTTCCTCTAGAAACAACCTTCCACGGTGTGGGCAGCCGTGAAGTGACAACCGCCCTCATACCCGTAACAGCACACGAGAGCAAATTGCTCGAAATCAAATCCTTCCTGCACCAACACACACCTCTCTTATCTCCACGACTGACTTATTCCCTCATGCACGTCAAAACCCCCTTAAGTAAGGGAAAATTTTTTAGGACTATCTATCCTAGTCAATAAACATTCCTGGTATTAGGTTCGAGCTATTTGTTGGGAAATGAGCACTAAACAATATAAGTACATTCAATTGATAATCCCTACATAGAATTGCACACATATGATTGAGATTATATCGTTAATCGTAATTCAAAACAGTAACTCAAAAGGAAAATACGATATTCATCTTTACCAATATTGAAATGATCGCTTCAACTTTAGCTGAGGAAAATAAGTTTTATAAACACTTCTTGTTGAAATAGAGATTATGTTTATGAGAAAGTCTGACCAACAAAACATCTAGACTTCCTGTATGTATGTTTCCTTCACATAAAACTACACTGATCATCATTTGTTAGTAAAAATAAAATAGTCAAACATTGGAATTCACATACTAAGCAATGACGCGCTATTTAGTTAATTTCATCAAGGTGAATCAAAATTCCAACAACACAATTAGAAAGTGATTCCATCGATCGATGAGACACAATCGAAGATATCCAGATATTTCAATGAAGAACTTGTCTAAATTGGACAGAAAACTATTGTCCTGGAGGGAACGGTGTTTTATTCAATCCTGATGTATCAAATTTAAACTAGTATTTCCAAAGTCATATTTTAAGTACCACAAGTGTACTACTAAGGCATAAAGGTGATTTTACGCAAGTATTGGTAAAAATGTTTCGCATGAAAAACTCCCAAACTGATATTAGCTAGACAGAATTCTCGATCGCCAGACTAAACGCTTCACAGTTAGACAACACGAGAATATCAAATGAGACAGAATTTGGTGATTGAAGAGTATGGTTTAAGAGGTAGTGAACTCTTTACTAACGGAATGCTCAGTTTTATTTAGCTTTATCGCCAATGATGATATTAATATTATTATTATTATTATTATAGTTGTTTCAATGTAGTTCCTCTCCTTACTTTCTTAAAATTTCAAGTGTCACAACATGAAATGAAACAATGACTAGAAGCTAATTTCAACAAAGTGTTTTACGTAGTTATCAGTTTTCCTTATAAAACAAACCAACTGTATACACATTTATATTTAATAGGAATTTTTTAAAACTAACCGAAGTAAATATGAATAAGTTGCCTGAGTTGCAGAGATACCCAATTCAATCATCTTTCTATATACACGAAATGCATTTTCACTATCTCCAACCATGGCCAAACCATTCATAAGTACATGAACATGAAATCTCGATGGTAGAACACGATCTTTCTCTAACATGTCAGAGAAAAATACCTAAACAAAACATTTGAATCCGGATGTAAAACACGTCTACGGAAAAATGCACAGATGTGAAATAGCAAAATAAAAAGCAGACAGACAGATACAATGCAGAACTTCGTACGGAAGTACATCAGTTTAGGTTGCCATACCACATCAGAACACAGACGGTACTGTCAGTTTAAATCCAAGAGTGATAGCGATAGTAGAAGTATTAGCAGCAATGCAGAAGATTAGGGAGCGAAGATATGATTCAAAAAGTATAATAATTCAGTGAGATAAATTTAGAAGAAGAAAGATAGAGATTATGAGGAATTCAGAAGGTTACAATTAAAAAGCACACAAAGAGAGTGGATGCACCTGCGCCATTGCAAAACGATTCTGAGCCATGTCGTTCAATGTTTCTAACCATTGGTGACTTTCGTCTCACGGACCCCAACCAAATAGCCTACATCTACCAACATGACTCAGTCCACTTGTCAGTGACTTCATGCATTTCTGCCATGTCTTGATTTGGCCGCCCCTAACTTTCTTCCAACCTACTCCTACACCACAAAACATAGCTCATCGAGGCAGTCGGTTGTTGGGTATTCATGACACATATCCCAACCACCCCAACTGATGACGTTTCACTACTTCATCTATTGATTTGCCATCCCTACCTAGAACTCGTTTCATAACGACAGCATTGCTGACTCGGTTGTCCTACGATATACGAGCAATGCTTCGGAGACACCTATGATCGAAAACCAGTAACCTACGAATATCTTCTACTCTCACTGGCCATGTTTCGCATCCATATAGGAGAACGGAGCGAACTGCCGCGTAGTTTTGGGAAAAGTATAACAATTCCAATGACAGAGCACAATACAATAATAGCAAAGAGAATGTGAAAAGGATAAACTCTTACCGATAATGCTGAGTTTGTATCACCTGTTGCACAATAACGCCTTATTAAATCAGAGTAATGTTCCGGAGGATGACGACGATAAATTTTGCTTAGTCTTAAACAATCAGCAGGATCTTCTTCAAATTCATCAGTACTTACAAGTTCATCGATGACAGATTTTTTTTCTACCACATCCATGGATCGAGGAATAAGTGATTCATGATACGGTTGTCGATCTAAATTATCTACTTAAAAGGAAATTGCAAAGAAAGAACACATTTTAAAGAGAATTAGCAACAGTTCCTATTTGAATATCATACTCCAGCCTTGTTGATAGGACTGAACAGCCCTAGCGATCGGAATGATATGCTAGACAGTTCATATATGCATTCTACGCAAACAAGTGTTTTTATTACTGCATTTCCGTCTATTGGAATATGCATTGTTTTCTTCTTATTTCTTGCCCCAAACTAGGAAATATTAAGTCAGTCAGTCAGTTACAATGTAGAACTTCGTACGTATGTTCATGTTGCCAAACAACATTAGCACAGAGACGCAACTGTCAGTAGGAGGAAACAACTTCATACGCCTTTAACCAGTGTGCTTTTAGGCATCATCAGTTCGGAATCAAGCTTTCTGAATTTCTCAAAGTGGACGCTTTGTATCCACCGTTTAGTAAAGTCACTTAGTACATAAATGACAGTAGGACAAATTTAAACCGAAGTCTTATCGAGTAGATCATAAAGGGTTCAAGCTCGTCTCTAAACAATTCAATTGTCTGTACCAATAAGTTACATGTTAACTTATCTAAAAACAAACAATATCATCGTAGGAATAATATCCGTAGTATTCTCATTAAATATCACAAACGACGAACATTCAACCACCCACCCGCACTAAGAGCACCGAAATCCAACTGATCATCTTCCGAAATGATGTTAATTTTCTGTTCTGATTCACACTTTTCCAGGTTATTTGTGTATAACGATTCTCCAGGTTCTTGTGGCTTTATATATTTGTGAATTTTGGCTTTTTGGTTAATCACCTCCACAAGATCATGAGTAGATAATTTGGTCTTGTAGTGTGATTGAGAACGCCTCCACGACAAAATACTGCCTGAAACGATAGGTTGAATTCTACGATGATAAAGCTTAAATGCAGTTAGGAGTTTAAATAAAAGCATACCGGTAATTCCATAAGACTACAAAGTCTGGTGCAGATAGTCATGACGCTGAAATTACTGGATACCAAAGAAGAAATTAATTGATAACTTGATGCATATGGTATAGTAATTAAAAACAATAAAACTTAAGAATACTTAATGCAGCTAACTAACACAAAAACTATGTGAAAATGCAACAGGTGCGCTTGTCGATTAGTCTTTTATCTCCCAGTTATCTTGATAAATAAAAAGTCAAAAACCACCGATAATGTAAAAAATATCCTCTTCATAGCGATAAGCTCCATATAATATTTTCCTCTGATAAGCGTCCCACCAAGCAGCGATTCAGCAAACCAAACCCAGACTTCAAAACATACAAATACATAGTTCGTCTTATGAAGTTGAAGCTATCAATTCACTAACACGACAAGCGGTCACACAACCTACATAATTTTGGTTTCTGCGCAATGATTTTCCAAGCTAATGGCTAACAATATACTGGAACTAGTTCAGATTTCACTTTGATTGAAAATTTAATACTGAGTGTTTTAGCAGATATAACTAGACCGACGTTTAATCAACATAAGTGTAACGCATTAAAAATCTAACTCTAACAACTAGTTTCAATTCTTTATATCTGGATGCTGTCTATCCATTTTACCACTAAATGTAAGTGGGTTCTGTGTACTTACTGAAACGTCAGCTCACCTTACACACTGCTCTACAGATACCCACTACACACAATGTAACTCCTAGCTAAACGCAATCTAACCCAAGACTGAAGTTACATAATTAATTATCTACTCACAGGAGTTGAGCTTCTAGAAAGCTCGTGGCGGTGACACAACTACACCTATTATTCATCGCCCTTAGTACATACTTATCGTTCGAACACATTATTTAAGAAATATGTATATACTTCGACTTTTCGGGTTATCCATGCAGGAAAGCTCTGTATCCTGCTCAAACAATCCCCTCTTTAAATAAAAATAAGATAATCGAGAAAACCATATAGACATCCTAAAGTACACACAAACGACTTACTAAACACGTTGCCCCGAAAAATCTGGTGCCGTCGCAACTAATTATCCCACCTTCTCAATATTCAATACCGTTTTCTTGAGCTAGTATAAAGCGGTTGATTTCTTTGCGCTCGATTCTTGTTCTTTCGGTACGGTTCCAGGTGTTTGGTGGTGTCTAATGAATGGCAGTCTAGCCGCTCAACTGCAATAATTCTAGTCAGTTCGAAGTTGTTTGTGAGTTTGTATGTCCCATGATTTGAATAAGTGTGTTTGTTATAGGGGAGTAGGGTTTCTGGATACAAGCAGCTGTCACGTTACCAGGTCGGAGATTAGTTAGTTAAAATGTTGCGAATATTAAGGAGAATTCTCTAATGCTTAAGGTTCCAGAGCGAAGTAAATAAATATATAATTTAGTTAATTAATTGGTAGTGAAGATTGTGCGAGAGGACTTACGTGCAAGCGAAGAAGAAGCAGAGATAATAAGTGAGATAGATTAATTTATTGATCTGGGGAAACGGCATTAATACCAACTAGCAGGTCTCAAGACATGCATCAAGCACAGCTGGTCCACAAAGGAGATGATAATCCGTGTATGAGCAAGTGTTTATCAAGTCTCTTCTTAAAGCTATCCACTGAGGGTACTGTGGCCACCTCTGCTGTGAGAGCATCCCAAGTATCAGTAACTCTTAATGACAAAGCGTGCACGAACCTGGTGTTTATGCTTTCTGTGGATATTGGACCTCACTCTGAGGAGACATTACGGAACGGACTTCCATTGAGAATGTAAGTTTTTTGCGTCATATGGTGCAGAATGATCATGATGTGATATCCCAACTGGTTAAGTTTGAACCCATTGTCTACTGCTCATTCCTCAGTTGCTGTAAGGTCCCTTTGAAACTCAGAAGAATCCTCTTCCCTTAAAGTGGACCTCCAGATCTTTGCATGGTCTACGTAGATTAGCGCCGTTGAGCTGATTTTATCTAACAGGTTAACTATAAACAATGGGGAGAGGAGTGAACATGAGATGATTCTCTGTGAAAATTCACATGCTGAGAGTCGCCAGCTAGCATGCACTTTATTTACCTCATATTCTCAAGGCCGTTTTCGAGCCAAGATAGAAGTGGATCAGTGAAGCTCATCTACGCAACCCTTGCAATAAGAGGTACTTAAGCTACCGTGTCGAAAGCTCTTGTGAAATCAAGAAATAGTATTTGAATCGCTATTTTTCGTTCGTAGCAGGCTGTCTAACTGTCCCACGCTATGAGAAGATTGGATGCTAATGACTTGCCTTTACGAAACCTGTGTTCAGCTTCATGGAAGATGTTCTTCTTACCCATATATTCCCTCGTCCGTTCGTTTACTAGCCTTTCCATTACCTTCGATAGTATTGGTATTAATGTGACTGGTGTGTAACAGGGTTGGTCCTTCCTACCTCCTCCTTTGAAGATCGGAGCGTGAGTAGCTTGCTTCCATTCAGCTGGTGTGACTCTAATGAATGTCTGAACAGGTCATATGCTGATGAAATGAGGGCCTCTGCACACTGTTTCAAGGATGTAGGGAGAACAATGCCACATCGTGGTGACTTTACAGGGCGCAAGGGTTTTAGTTTTTGTAGTACTGAGTCAGGAGTACTACATTCGTGTTGAGTTAATATGTCCAAGCCTTCGTTTGTTTTTGTCCAGTCTCAAGCTAGGTTGTAGGCTAAGGGACTTTGAACATAGACAAAATTTGAAGAGTCGCTTTCACAAGAAAATCTAGTAACGAAAAGGACAAGAGTGAGTTCACCAACAACTCGATAAGCATATAGGATACACTCTTATTTAACAATGAAACTGATGGATAGTTATCAGTCGTAACACACGTTCAAATGGTCCAAATGCTTGTAAACGGAATAGAAAAAGCTTTATTAACAGGCTTCCGTATTTAATAGCAACTGTAAAAGAGAACCATGGTTTGACTACATGTCGACAATAGGTGCATCTGAAGTCCATTTTACAATATTATGTCTTTAGTTTATGTGTATTTCCCCAAATCATTGTGTTGAAACAGAACTTAAGTAAGTCTCTAGGTTACGATAAGGTAATCTGTGAAGCATCCATAATCTAACAGGTGAAGATCCATTGAATGTAGGCTTTCTTCATGAAGCTTAAAGTTGAACAGTTTTAATGGCTCGCAACCGGATAAATTCCAATTTACGGAAGTAAATACCATACTTTCATACTCTAAATCGGGTGGAATAAAGATATTAAAGAATAGGTACAACTCTCGACTTTCAAATGACCAAACAAAAGGAGCACAATAAAGCAGTTATTGTTACAATTGTATACAATAATAAATGTTTCCATTTCATCAATTGCATGCTTTTCATAGTGGCATTCCCTTTAGTCTTAAAAGAGGGCGAGTAGTCTGATTCATTAGAAATACTCTCCCCTTTATCGTTGTTCACAGCATCCCATGAAAGTGGGGTGTGTGAATTAGTTATGTATAGCTGAAAATGTAAATGAAGAGAGCTGATGATTGGCTTCGCTTATGGCAGCTCGAACTATGAGGTGAATGAGATCTAGCTAGATAGATTCCAGTGATCGTTCTTCAGCTCCAGAAGTCTGTAGTGGTATACTTCTTGCGAAGAAAACACGGTTGCTATAATACAAACACTTATTATTGTACTTAATTCTGACACTGATTGTTATGCTATACTCCTTTTGTTGATCTGTACTAAAGACTATCTCGCGCGCGCCAAGCCAGTGATTCCCATTCGGCATCTCCGCGTTTCTCCTACCTGGTCGTTAGCCGATTGTATGCCTTCTAGCCTGGATATGATTTTGATATCACGAGGCTAGCGATAAATATACTTCTTCATCTAGAATCGTCTTTTCTTTGACTTCTTGATTAACTGGATTAACATTTCTTATCCCGCGAAGTTGTATTTTATTCCAATTCGCTATGTCTTAATACATCTACGGTAGAATGGAAAAGTTTAGGACCTGAATAGTCGGGAATTTCCTTCGAACAGAATCTTGTTGATGTGGCTATTACAGTTTCCCGAGTCATCCTTATCAGATCTCTTACTGACCGATTATAAGAATGACTTTTCAAACCCGGATTCTATAACATCTTTCGGTGTTTGATTTCCATATTTTTTTCATCAACGGTGTGTGGGCTCAAGTCAGGTCAAATATTTGGAGGATTAATATACAAAGAATCATTCACTCAGCAGCCTCGTGAGACTGAGGAGTAAGATTAGAATCCCTCGCTGAAATAGCTTTGTAGGTTTTCAGAAACTTGCATATTAAAATTACAACACCACCCTTTCTTTGGACTGGAAAAAGGAATTCAAGATTTTCCACATCATGCCTCAGTAAGAAGGTTGGCTCCTTTCTGCTTAAGAGAAGAATAATGTGTAAGCGATTCGCGACACTCGACGCTGATGAGACAGTATGTCAGTATAGAAAGCCCGAAATATTTTTGTTTCAACTCTTTACAAGTCTACAAGATTTACTGAAGAAGAACTACTTAATGAGTTCATAGAATCTAAGGTGACGTTTATATTCGCAAATAATCCAAAAGACTAAGAGAAGTGGTAACATACTATGATTATGTGGAGATGGAAGTGATGGATCAACAATAATTATCATTGTTAATTCTCAGATAACAATGACCAAGTGAGTAGAGGTGATTCAAAAGATCTGAATTGTTAACAATTATGTAGATCTGTATTATGTGTTAAGGAAGGCACAATGATTCGATGCATTTGTGATATTCTATTTGTTGCAATAAATGTGGTAGCATTTATGACAACTTGATCTAGCCTGTAATCTGGCTTACTTCTTGTAACATACTTTTATCTAATAATAAATATATTATTATCACCATTTCATAAGAAGTTACGAGTGAACTTCTTTTCAGCATTATTATTCCTCAGATCATTTTGCAGTATGGTTTCCTGTGGTTGGGGAAGGGTTGAAAAATAATTCTGGAAAGTTTGTCAGCGTATTTTTAACACCGTATTAGTTACCAATATACCTTCAACGGTATATCGCAACCACATGTGCGAAATCAAAACAAATTTGGATTAACAGCAATCCATTATTTAGAAACCACTACAGGTTTTAATGCAGCAGCTGCCAGAGATTTACGTGTTATGCTCATTATTGCGAGCATCTAAAAGCTTTGAAGGGGATATATGTTGGGTTTTATACCCCGTCTATTTGAGACATCACCTTGGAAATTACACTCACGCAGCTGGACCATGTCTGTGGTATCTTGTAAGCAGGAACATGTTATAGAAATGTTTATTACTCTGGCAGTGAGCTCTGAATCCAAAAGTTGTAGGTTCACACGCGTCTCGCTCAGTCCAAGTCCAAAATATCAGTTTCTGGGAAAGAACGGTTCTATTTTTAATACAGACAATTACCAAAACAATATTACACATTCGAGTTTCTAATCACAACGATAAGTTCCGATACTGGAAGAATAAGTGCTTCCAGTTAGTTGCAACGAGCTGCTGCTAGAGTATCAAATCCAAAACTGGCTGTAGCCATATTAAGTATCAATTTTAAACAACACATATATAGTTTAGAAGGAAACATAGAAACTTCAATATATAGATATAGAGATAATAACAAGATACAAACGATAAAATCCCAAAATGTGATCAAACAGAGTACCAAAATATCGAACAAAAAGAGTCAGTCGGATCATAACACAAATATATATACATGGAGGGATTTTCCAAAAACAAAGCCTTCAAAATTGATTCTACACATGTGTTGCTGCAATTCATGAATGTCGAAGAAACTAAACATAATTTCAAAGCTCAAATGATCAGAGTGTGTCTGCCGTTTGATTCCAGGAAGTTTGGGGTCTTCACAAGCAATTTTTCTAGTGAATTCAATAGAGTCAGCTCATGTAAATGAGTCACTGACAGTAGTGTCAATCTATCGACAAGTGCTTGTAACATAATATATACATCCATTGTGTATTTTACATTCTGGCATATGCAGTAAGCTATATGGAAGTAGTCTCTTTATTAAAGACGGTCTGCTCAGATATTTCTAGATCCGTAGATGAGACAATCGCCATACATCTAGAGCCTCGGTCATTGTGGAAAAGTTCATGGGTGTTTATTATATGGATATACAAAGACAACCAAATATCCTACTATATCAGGAAATTGAACGGTTCTATAGTTTTACCACGAAGCGCTGATTGGTCATCTTTTTGTATAAAGTTTGCGTATTAATTTATGTAAGTGCTACGCTGGGTGAATTGGCATGATGCGTATCCGGCTGGTTGTCTGCAATGTTATGAGGAGAAGAGGAGGATGTAGGAGTATGGGAGTATGATTTGTGATCAATATAGTTGGTAGGAGAAAGTTATTCAGCAATTTTGGTGATAGAAGCATGTGAAATAGTTCATAGTGGAAATCGCTGTTCAAAACTAGCCGATAATCTCAGAGAAGGAGATGCGGTAGTCGTTGGAGGGAATAAATATGGTTCGTTTCTATGACCTACAGGAGAGCTAAGTGGGGTGGGTTAAGTCAGTGAATGACGTATCTGAGGATGGGTCAAAAGGACCAGACATGAAGCCATTACAACTAAAAGGGATTATTAGTGGTGCAGACTGATTGTCATCCATCACATCACACTAAGTAGAGGATAGCTTTAAAGCGGTGGGAATAGCGTTATTTGTGTAGTGAAAGTTAAAAAGGGTAAAGTATTTGTTTTTAAGGAGGGTGTTACGATTTGTTAGAAGTACTTAAACTTTGATGAGGTCTTGGAACAACAAGGGGATCCCCAATCGGGATAAAATTATAAAAATTTCTAACCAAAACTTGGCATTTTAGCCTTGTTGTGCGTTATTAAGGTGATGGCACGTTTTAGGATAAGAATATAAAAATATCTTATGTTGTTGTGAAAGAAGTTGTTTATGTTGTGTGACCTGATTGTTGAGATTGCTAGGGTTTATTCCTAACATCTCGAGCAGCAGTGATCAATAGTGATCTACACTATATTGGTTGGACCTTGTGTAGCAAAGTTTCCAAGAAAATTTCTGCTACACTGGGTCGTTACGTTTTTACTTGTATCGGTAAAGTAATTCGGAGGTTTTACAGGAAGCAAATGATTTGTGATTTCGGAGTGGTTTAACGGTTGAACTCTGGACGGCCTGTTGCAACTCTTTTAATTACAGAACTGATCTTTATACTAGTGGTCGTACTGCATCTATTTTCCGTTTTGGGAGGAGTAGGCTAAGGTATTATAGGGTTGATGACTGCAGCCCATGAGAGTGCATAGATCAGGCTGCTCGCTCTGTAGTTTTTTAGTGATTCGAAGTTGAACTGAACCCTCTTAGAAATCGGAATATGCTTGAGTAATGACTGACTATTATTAAAGTGATTAACTTCCTTGAGACCTCTAAATTGAAGAAGATTGGGACAGGGGACTTATGTCTAGGCTTTACGTAATGTTCTTGGTACATATCCACAGTAGGGCTTTTCACAGAATTTAGGCTTGCACTGTCAGGTATGTTAAGCGAAATGGAACTTTGCATACCATCAAGTCTATTTATCATTTTCGAGGATATATAGTCAATTATTGTTTCAGCCTCACTTTTATAATTTCGGGACCAGATATTTCTGGAACTCTGATCAAGTACTGTTCGGTAGCAAATTGTGGATGGTTTGGATAAGTTTGAATCCAGTTTGACCAGTCCTAGAATTATCACTGATGAAAGTATTGTAATTTACTTCAAAGCTATTATGGTTGATAGGGTTTCTTATAGACTTGTTGCGAGTGGTTATTGAGTGCTCAGTATGTGTTGACTCAGGTAATCAATGTATATTTTTGGGTGAATAATCTAGTCTACATCATCTGATTGTTTACTGCGGGCAGATTTACAATTAGTGTGTTGCTATCAAGTGCATCTGTATGTGAGCCTGTTAAAGGTTTAGAAACAGTCACACTTTGTAATTGGTTCTAACGATAACTGACTATTTCGGATGAATATTCGCGTAAGAACACAGCAAAAGTTTGATAAGTGCAAATCATATTGATATAATACTTTCAGCTTGTTAAGCATGGGCATAATATAATCCGTGTAATTAAACTTACTTTTTAAGGCTAAATATTAAACAAAAGATTTATTTCACTTGAGAAGCATAAAGAGTGACACACCTTGGCTAACTATTGAAGTTGACTTGGTTAATGCATCAAGTTTAACGTGTAAACCACCAAGCATACATGAGTGTCAGAGTTGAAAACACCATTAAGACTTAGCGCGTTTACAATAACAGGACAAATTTCTCCTTCAGAGCAAGTTCACTCCACTTCACTTCATCGTTCAAAATCGTGACTTTCTTAGGTTGACGAGCACATCATTAACGAGTGTGACAGGAAATCTGAAAAATTTCAGTTGTGCCAAAAGTTAGTCTTGTTGAACAATTTCCGAGAGCTTGTGAAATGATGGACATTTTATCACAGATTATGATCGAACTGCTTACTTAGATTTCGTTGACCAACAACAAATCGAAACAAAGAATTGGCAATCATTTTCACACAGAATCAGAATATCATGTATCGTGTTCGGCAATTAAAGATCCTACCGTTTGTGACCTTAACCTGTGGTAAATAGTCACCATAACTCTAGCTTTATCACTCCAGCATTGATTCTTTTGAAACATTTTTCAGTTAAATTTAGATATGAAAAGTTGAAGGAGCGAACTTTGATACAGCCAGCAGGCCAAATCAACTGACAGGAAGAGAATACTCTTGAATAAAATCTGAAATTTCAGAAAATTTTGTTCTGCTCATGGTTATTATGGAATAATATTCCAAAATTAAACCTAGATTCTGCATCCTCTCTATGTAGATAATAACATCAGCGGTTTCTTATGTTGGCAACACATACGTACACCATAAGATAGATAGCACACAAATCACCGCTGGGACAGTGGCACAGCTCGACAGTTCATAGGTATGTAGTAGGATGTTTCTACGCACGAGAGAACACAAAGAGTGGATGCACCTGCACCATTCTAAACGATTCTGAGCTACGTCGTTCAAGGCCGCTAACCATCGACTATTATCATCTCGCGGAACCCAACCAGGTAGTCTAATTTACCAACATGACTCAGTCCACTTATCAGTGACTTCATGGATTTCTGCCATGTTTCGGTCTGGCCACCCCTAACTTTCTTCCAACCTATTCCTACACCACAAAACATAGCTCGTCGAGGCAGTCGGTTGTTGGGCATTCATAACACATGTCCCAACCACCCCAACTGATGATGTTTCAATACCTCATCGATTGATTTGCCATCCCTACCTAGAACTCGTTTCCTAAAGACAGCATTTCATACTCGGTTGTCCTACGATACACGAGCAATGCTTCGGAGACACCGATGATCGAAGACTAGTAAAATAAAAGCATTACATTATTATTAAACAATTACTCAAGGCTAAACAGAAGTTAGAAATTAAAACATTAGATTTTAGGCCTTTGAGTTTTAGGACCCAAACCCACATGATTTGCCAACTTTGGTTTTTAAAAACAACAAGAGTATTACAATTAATCACATGAACAACGTAGCTTTAGCACGACCGAATGTAACCCCACTTAGTTATTGAACTACAGCGAAAGCATTTTTTAATCTACATGGGAAGTTAGTGTTATTATTCGTGTTGGTGCAGAAAAGAATAAAGCAATTCCAATGACAGAGCACAATACAATAATAGCAAAAGAGCCCAAGGGACAACTGCTTGAGGCCGGTCACGCACGGCCTTTTTATGAAAGGTTTTTTGAGTATTAGGTCCGCTCTTAAAGGCCCTTAGTGGGCATCCTTACCCAAGGAGACGGACATCCATGAGGTCGGGTGAGGTGTGAACTTTTCTGACCCTTCCTTTGTTGTGAGAAGACAGCATCGCTGCAGATGCTGGTTGTCTGAGGGAAACACCTTACTGCTGTCACACCCCTCTGCAGTAGTCAGCAGTACGACTTCGCCCTCAGACCTTGAGTAGCTGCTTTTAGTCTCATCGTTTTCCAATGGACCTGCCTGGCATGGTAGGACCTTCAGGAACATGTGTTCCAGCCAATATGGATGGGTTGGATCATCACGATAGTCAAATCGGATCACCACGTCAAGGTAGCAGCTACGGTCGGGTGACCACCCACGCTCTTGTCAATGCTCTCAGTCGATTTTCTGGTTACAAATATATCTGGTATACGAATGGTTTCGTACTGGTCGTTTCTGGCTCCTTCGCTCAATCTGGTTCCGTCCTACGTCTGCAGCTTTATCTGGTCAGAATCCCTACGAACGCAATCTTCAGACTCTGGATACGAGCAACGCTAGTGTGGCATGCCACTCCGATATACAAACTTGGCACGTCAACCCGAGCAGCAAACCTGGCACGTTACTACTGGTATAGTTCAACTCAGAAGACTATCGGTGACAACTCGAGGTTCTTGGTGGCTTCCTGTTCGTCAACCCTTCAGCACTATAATCAAATATTGGCCGACCAGCCCCTCCCCGAACGCAGCCGCTGTTTCGAAAGTGTAAACCCTTTCTAGGCGGGGGCTGCTGCAGTGGAATGCTTCTACGAAGAAAATACGATTTGTTAAAAATTAACGTTATTGTACTCGTTTTGTTTAACTGTACCAAAAACACTTCTTGCGCGCAATGTTCTCTTCGCGTTGCTGCTATTTTTTAAATGCCCTACTCCCAATGTAATGCCAAAGTTCTCCTTCAATAAAATACTCAACCATGGATTTGTTTTGATATGAAAGACGGGACCGTACGGAACATTTGGTGTTGATCATAGTCAATCTGGTATCTTGACTTGCTCACTACAGGTATTTTAAGGTTTCAGAAATACATATCATCAAATCGAACTACTTACAATCAAATGGCTAATATTTATGTTCGTTGAAATCATGAATCGATCAATGTTAGACCAGCGTTAGAAAACTGGAAGCACTGGACGACCGTTTTGTCCTGGATTGGGATCCGTCAGCCCCAACCGAAGCTACTACCTTGACGTGGTGGTCGGGCTTGACTATCGTGATGACCCAACCCACCCATATTGGCTGGAACACATGTTCCTGAAGGTTCTACCATGCCACGCTGGTCGATTGGAGAACGATCAGACTAAAAGCAGCTACTCAAGGTCTGAGGGCGAAGTCGTACTGCTGACTGACTGAAGAGTGGTGTGACAGCAGTAACGTGTTTCCCTCAGACAACCAGCATCTGCAGCGATGCTGCCTTCTCTCAACGGAAGGAAGGGTTAGAAAAGGTCGACCCTAAAAATGTCACACCTCACCCTACCTCACGGATTTCCATCTCCTTGGGTAAGGGTGCTCAATAAGGGCTTTAAAAGAGCGGAGCTAATCCTCGAAAAAACTTTCATCAAAAGGCCGTGCATGACCGGCCTCAAGCAGTTGTCCATTGGGCTCTGCGGTCACGCACCAACACTAATCCATCTTCCTTTTCAGGTCCCTCAAGAAACACCCTTCCACGGTGTGGACAGCCGGGAAGTGATAACTGCCCTCATACCCGTAACAGCACACAAGACCAAATTGGTCAAAATCAAATCCTTGCTACACCCCCTAATACCTCTCTTATCTGCACTACTAACTCTTCTCACATTCATTTATCTCAGTGCACAGCTAATGCAAACGATGCGAGTTCACGAGACGTCGTTCCTGGTCTCCTTAAACCCCGTTCCGTCAGCAACGTACATCCACGACTCCTTCACCTCATAGGATTCTAACCCAGGACTTTCGATCTTGAGTAACTTAACTATCTCCACAACTCCATGATGTGATGTTTCTTTTATCTTAAATGCATTATAACAATAACAAAAGTATACACTCATATGGGAAAACATTTGTATTTGATTTCTTCATCAACTGAATGATTAGAGAGCGAGAGATAGGCTACTATAGAAGATATAAACGCCTAAAATTTTTGTTTAAATTGAAAACTGCAAAAACGTGTGATAAGTGGAGGAGGAGGGCGGGGGGTTGGGTGGCGGTGATGGCAGCGGTTAGAAATGTTGTAATATAGAAGATAGTAACAAATAATAAAAGCATATTTTGCAGAAATGAAATAGTGTCAAATATGAATATAACATATAACATATAGTGAGTGAGTGTACTCTCTAGAGTACATTTTTTTTGAAAATTTGGGTTTTAGTGTTTTAAAACAAGTTAACAACAATCGATCGATTGTGTTCTCTGAAAACAATAATAATACTCATAATAATCATAGTAAATGTGAATATCCCCTGATTAATAACCCGTAAGTTCTGCAAATGTTTGATCCAATTCACTGCTAAGAGCTTTGTATCGTTCTTTCTCAGCCAATAAATCATCTAAATTTGAGGGAAAAAAAAAGATTTTTAAATAAGTTTTTTTAAATTCATGATATTGGGACAGATTTCTTTCTTAAGCGTACTTCACGACGAAGTCAACATTGCATTTGTTTCATCTAATTAATATATACAGATAAACGTGACTAATATCTCGTGACATTGTGGTGTGAGCTACTTATAAGTAGTATATGATGTGAGGGTCAACGTAATGTCTGGCAGCAGAAGATGAGGAGAGATCAAGAAAGGAAGAGTTGGAACACAATGGAATTTGTATGAAACGCATGAATAGTGACAATGGATTGATGTTTGGCAACAGGAACAGTCCAATTCGATATGATGAACTGTTATTGTGCGAATGAAGGATTTACGATATGGTTTTCCAATTTTACTGAGTAACTCTGCAACTTTCGTTAAATACAATTCGGTTGCCCCACCTGTGTTCTCGTTCACTACAACATGACTTATTTATCAAGTACAGACTTATGCGATCGGCTTTGAGTTGAAGTGAATCATCTATGTATAGGTTGATGATACTGTTTGGCTGTTAAAAGCGAAACAAGTGGAGGAGTTTGATGACGATATGCAGTGGTTGAATGCGCCTATTAAAATGATCGAAATGGCTAATGCAAAAAATAGTTAAGATCCATGGTAATATTATTCAGAGATCTTGAATGAGATGGCCCAAAATCTTCTCTCAAATTCTAATCTTCTAAATTCTTCATCACCTTTATTTTTCTGTTTGTCAAACCAGAAAAATGGCACAAATCTATGAATCCATTGACAACTGAACTGAGCTATGTTGGTAGATGCAGACTACCTGGTTGCAGTCCTTGGAGATGATTATAATCGATGGTTAGAGATTTTGAATAAAAAAAATAGCATAAAATCGTTGAGAACGACACAGTTACATCCATAGTTTGTGTTCGCTTAACTTCTAATCTTCTGAATTCTTCATCACCTTTATCTTTTTCTTTTCTCAAATTTATTTCACTAGATTATATACTTCAATCCTTAATCTTCTGTATTACCGTTAAATACTTCCACTAACTCTACTACTATCAGATTTGAACTAACAATTCGATCTTGGTGTGCTACTGTGGTGTGTGCTACTTATACGAACGATATAAGTAGTATGAGAAGGGATGTGAAAGAAGAAGTGGGAGACGGTCACAAGAGGAAAACGGAAAGCAATTGGAGCAAAAGCAAGAAGTAAATGGAGTACCAACAGCAGGAATGGAAGAAGGCTGGAGCGTTGGAAATCAGGACTCAAAGATGGAGTGCAAATAGAGTGTTCAATGTAATGCTTTCGTTTTTAATTGAATAAGCGTGTAAATTTGCTAAACACAATCTATCTGCCTCAGTCTTCACATTTGGTGTCGCTGCCTGCTCGAAGAAAGGAGCTCTCGCGGCCGAAGCAGTTGGAGGACGGAGATTTGCGGAGCTTCCTGGAGGGGTTTGGGGCCGCTGCGGGGAGGTGAGGCAAAGGCGGTGTACGACAGCCTGGAAGACAGTCACCGGGTGTCTGATGGCGGAGTTCGACAGTCCAGTGGACAGGGAGAAGGCGCAGCAGGAGTTCCGGTCGGCGAGGCTGTCGGTGACCCGCTGGTGCTTGCTGAAGAGCTCATCAGATTGTTGCGCCGTGCTCTGCCGAATATCGATGAGAAGACTGAGGCAGGCGCGGTAGATTGTATTTAGCAAAATTACACTCTTAGTCAATTAAAAACGAAAACATTACATTGAACACTATATTTGCACACCATCTTTGAGTTGTGACTTCCAACACTCCATCCTTCTTCCATTCCTGTTGTTGCTTCCTTTCCTTCCTGTTGATACTACTCCATTTACTTCTTGCTTTTGCTCCAATTGCTTTCCGTTTTCCTCTTCTGACCATGAGACTTCTTCTTTCACGTCCCTTCTTATACTACTTATATCGTTCGCATAAGTAGCACACACACTACAGTATGACAACTTGTGAACTGATGTACGTACGTACTAACTGATGATTGATAGTATGATATTGACAATAGATTGTATTGATTCAATAAACAGAAACTCCCAATTAGAAAAGAAAAAAACACATCAATTTATTTTTTAACATTCAATTATATAAACAAACACCATGATGATGAATAAATATTGAATAAAGCAACAAAATGCATGCACTATTACAAAAATTTTGTTTTTTTTGCGCATTAACAATAAATAATTTTAGAGTAGAGAGAGACAAAAAACAAAACCAAAAAAAATGTCAAAAAGTAACAATACACTACTAAACTAGATATAAGTAACTATTATTATTACTACTACTACTACCACTACTACTAGTAGTACATGCAAAATGTAATCCAATTAAACGCAAAACCAATCCCAATGTGTAGGCAGTCAGTTTAGTAGCATACAAAGTAAGTAACATGCAGTTTTAGGTCAGTCAAATTAAATGATATTATATTATAATGTCATGCAGATAGACAACCGGAGACAGTGAGAGACCCGACAGACAATAGGCATATTGAATGCGAATTCAAATTGAATGAAATTCATTAATCATTGTATCCATTTCTTTGCGTAATGTTTCATACATTGTACGTTCTGTGACAATACGTTCTAAATGAAACAAAAGAATGAATGAAAATTAAATAATAGACAGAGAGAGAAAATTTCTATTCATAAGCAAGTGTATGTGTGTGCAGTGTCATGAAATGGAAACTATTGTTATTTCTTACTGCTACAATGTAGAACTTTGTATGTACGTGTATGTATGTAAGTACATCAGTTCAAGTAGCCAGCCATATCACATTAGCATGCAGACGTAATTGTTAATTTAAATCCCATAGTAGTAGATATAGTACTACTAGTATTAGCGGCGATCAAAAAGAAGTAAAATTCTGTGAAATAAATTTAAAAAGAGAAAGATAGAGGTGATGACACAGAACTTCGTACGTAAGTACATCAGTTCAGGTTGCCATACCACATCAGCACAGAGATGCAACTGTCAGTTCAAATCCAACAGTGATAGCAATAATAGAAGTATTAACAGTAATGGAGAAGATTAGGGAGCGAAGATATGATTCGAAAAGTATAATTCAGTAAGATAAATTTAGAAGGAGAAAGGTAGAGATTATGAGGAATTCAGAAGGTTAGAATTAGAGAGGACACAAAGAGTGGATGCACCTGAGCCACTGCAAACGATTCTGAGCCATGTCATTCAAGGTTTCTAAACATCGGTCACTATCATCTCACCAACCTCAACCAGGTAGTCTACATTTACCAACCTTCATGAATTTCTGCCATGTTTTGGTTTGGCCACCTCTAGCTTTCTTTCAACCTACTCATACATCACAAAACATCGCTCGTTGAGGCAGTCGGTGGTTGGGCATAGGCAACACATGTCCCATAGTGGTAGAGATAGTAGAGGTATTATTGGTAATGGAGAAGACTAGGCTTTGAAGATATTATTCAAGAAGTACAATTCAGTGAGATAAGGTTAGAAAGACAAAGGTAGAGCTGCTGACGAATCCAGAAGATTAGGATTTGAGAGAGCTCAAAGAATGGATGCACTTGCGCCATTGCAAACGATTTTGAGCCATGTCGTTCAAGGTCTCTAACCATTGGTGACTTTCGGCTCGCGGACCCCAACCAGGTAATCTATACCTATCAACATGGCTCAGTCCACTTGTCAGTGAGTTCATGGATTTTTGCTACGTTTTGTTCTGGCCACCACAAAGCTTTCTTCAAGCCTACTCATACATCAAAAAACATCGCTCGTCGAGGTAGTCAGTGGGTTAGGCGTACATAATAGATGGGCCAATCACCTCAACTGATAATTAAGAGTTTAACTTATTAGCGATCGAATTCTAAAAAAAAACATTTCATACAATAAAAATAAAACAATTCAATAATATTAAGTGCTGCAGCATGAATCTGTTCAAGTTCAATGTATGTGTTTAAGCACATGTTGAAATATAGTTCTTGAAATTTTTAACCCTGTTTACACATAGTAGTTTAGCATTACTTTGAGAAGAGGTGACCAATGGAGTTCAAACCTGTCTAGGGTGTAGGCAGCAGTAACTACCAAAGACCAATGGGTGAGGTAGCGCAAAATCCCTAGATCAATCAGAGTTAGACATTAACATCGTTGGATGCCGGCTAAGTGGTCCGATGGTTAGGCGTTCACCTACAATGCCAAAGGTCCCGGGTTCGAATCCTGCGAGGAGCAGGAGTCGTGGATGCGCATTGCCATTGATGAGTCCCATACCAGGACGAAACGGTCATCTTTCAGTGCTCCCAGGTTTCTCCTAATGGTGGTCTAACAAATGATTGATTGATGATTTCAAATGTGTAATTACTTTTACTGTTTAGTGTTGGTTGGCTTACTCAATTAATTGTCTGAATATAAACAAATAATTAAGTAACTTGGCTTAAATGAACATTGATCAAAGAGATTGATTAATTAAATATTGTTACATTTATCTAATTAAGAATAATTTTGAATAGAGTAGTATAGTTAGTGTATTTTGATTATTTTGGTCAAGAATGTTACAAATACAAAAAACCTTATGAAAAATGAAAAAAATACTGATAAAGATCGATATTAGGATAGTGTGTGTGTGTGTGTCATGAACTTATTTCAAAACTGTCAACTATGATGCAAACATTGACTGACAAACCTACCACATAACACCACTGATTGATTAAAAAGTATATAATTGGATTGAAGTTTACAGGATCAAGAAAAAATAACTAATACTTTGAAATAATAATGAATCGATCAAGGTTGTTAGAGCACCATTATAAACCTGAAGGTACTAGAAGGCCGTTTCGCACTGGTATGGGACTCATCAGCAGTGTGCATTCATTCACGGCTCCCGCTAGCGAGAAGGCGTGACTGGTGGAGTTCAACCCTGTTTGGGTGTGAAGCAGTGCTCGCTCACCGAAGACAGTGGATGAGGTTGCGCAAGATAGTGAACTGATTGAAGCTATAAATATTAATACCGCTGGATGCTGGGCTCAATGGTTAGGCGCGTTCGCACGCAAGACCGTAGGTCCTGGGTTCGATTTTCTGCGAGTAGAGGGAGTCATAGATGAGTACTGCTGATGAGTCCCATAGCACGACGAAACGTCTATCCAGTGTTCCAGGTTATTTACTAATGGTGGTGGTCTAACATTGGCTGATTCATGATTTCAAAGTAACTCAACTCAACTCTCTACAACTACTTTAGTGAAAATTATTACACCCGACCGAAGCTGCTACCTTGACGTGGTGATCGGGCTTGCCTATCGTCATGACCCAATCGAGCTATATTGGCTGGGACATATGTTCCTGAAGGTTCTACTATGCCAGGCAGGTCGATTGGAGACTAAAAGCAGCTACTCAAGGTCTGAGGGCGAAGTCGTACTGCTGACTGACTGAAGAGTGGTGTGACAGCAGTAACGTGTTTCCTTCAGACAACCATTATCTGCAGCGATGCTGCCTTCTTTCTCACAAGGAACGAAGGGTTAGAAAAGGTCGACCCTAAAAATGTCACACCTCACCCTACCTCACGTATTTCCGTCTACGGCGGTAAGGGCTGCCCACTAAGGGCCATTTAAGAACGGAGCTAATCCTCATAAAAAAAACTTCTCATCAAAAGGCCGTGCGTGATCGACCTCAAGCAGTTGTCCTTTGGGCTCTGCGGTCACGCACCCAGGTCTCCAAGACCAACACTAATCTACCTTGCTTTTCAGATCCCTCAAGAAACACCCTTCCATAGTGTGGGCAGCCAGGAAGTGATAACCGCCCTCATACCCGTACACAGCACACGAAAGACCAAATTGCTCGAAATCAAATCGTTCCTACTGAAAATGATTACAATTATGAACATATCATATCTAGGAGAAAAAAAAATCTCAATTCATACCATTTAGAAAAAATCAAAACATCTATACATGTTGCTCACCTTTTGCCTTTTTTATTTCCATAAGACGTCGATTAACTTCGGCTTCAGCAGTATCCGCTCGAAATTCAGCCTGATTAGCATGATTATTATTAGTATTAATATTTCATTCATGGCAAATGAGAGGAACGCAAACACAAGCAACATGATTAACAGACATGAAAATTAAAGAGAAAAAGGCAAACAAGAGAAGTGTGTGTATTTGATTAAACAACATGCCAAATGCATTTAAACAATCTACTCTATCAATAAATATATCAATCCAGACATTTGAACAAAACAAAATACAAAAAAAAAGTAGATCTTCCCACCTTCCAAATGATCAACCTCATTTTGTAGTTTAGATACTTGACGTTCTGCTTCAGTTGCTCTTTGTTCAGCCTAGATGAATGAAAATTTAATTATAGTTTGCCCTTTTATCTATATCTAAATGACCATTTATTTTTGGCCGTACAAGAGAGAATGCAACACGATGCAGCCCCGAAAAAACACACATTCACAATTAAGTTAACTAACTAACTAACAATCGACTATAGTAATAATGGTGATGCTCTTCTCTATAATGTCATGCAAATAGTGAATTCTCCCAATTAAAACTTAAAAAAAAAAAACATACAAACATGCAAAATAGAACAACCCGATACGAATTCTTTGCCAGCATGGGCTGATCAGTTGACCTTGAGATTTCAATTCCCACCAGGAAAATCCATGGCTGTGATTGTTGTGCTATTTTCTTAACTGTCTCAAGGACGTTCTTATGTTGTATAAATAAAAGAGAGTTGTATGCTTGATTGTACTGTGATTGCTGGGTGTTTGTAGAATATACTTTCTACGCTTACAAAGCCTTTTCACTTCAGCTTCGGATTCAAGGTAGCCTACCTGGACGCTGGTTTATTGTCTCGTTCGCGTCTATCGACTAAGGTAAACTCGTAATAGCCTCAAGCATACTAAGTGACGAACTTATCATTAAGTACATCTTAAGAAGCGGATGGTGCAGGGTTCGAGCCCCATAGTGAACATTAATTCTGCGAGACAGTAACATCCAGTTAAAGATGAATTCCAAATACGATGGAGGATTACATTTATAGCTACTCTTTTTCATCTCTGCTTATAATACTTGTGGGTTCATGAGTTCATATTAAGGTGATGCGCGTAGGATGCACACACATATGCCAGAAGGGGGGTACTGACTGATCAATCGCCAGTTGTAAACATCCATAGACAAATACAAATGACTTCACTCTGTAAATAGTGTTTCTAAAATAGTTCAACTTAACATTCCACAGGAGATGGAGTTTGACTTGTTGATAAATCCATTAAACTGGTTTGTTGGTTTTAGATTATTCAACATTTTTATATAGAGCATCGTAAATTTTCTCTATGTTGGAAAGTAATCAAATTCTATTCTTGACATGTAAACGAATACGATTGTGATTCCCTATTGCTACTAAACGGCAATGAAAATCAAACGGATTGTAGTAAATCGATTTCAGATCAGTTTTTCTAAAGAAAACTGAAATGTTTATCATTCATGGGCCAGTCTGCTACTAGAAAAAGTAGCAGCGTGATCTGTTTCCGCTAAAATTCTTTCGATCAAGAAGAACAAGTATGGTGGATATGATGATTAAAAGGAAATCATCAGAGACCTTGAATGACATGGCTGAAAATCGTTTGCAATGGCGCCGGTGCATTTATTCTCAATGTTCTCTCAAATCCTAATCCTCTGGATTCTTCAACCCCTCTAGTTTCGACTCTCTAGATTTTTCTCACTGAGTCATACTTCAAGAATAGTATCTTCTAAACCTAACCTCTCCGATTACTTCTAATTCCCTTACTACCTCTTCTACTATTGGATTTGAATTGACGATTACTTCTCTGTGCTTATAATGTGGTATGGCAACATGAACTGATGTACTTATGTACAAAGTTCTACGTTGCATCTGACTGACGGACTGGATATGATGATTGTAACAAAGAATTAACTGTCGACACTTTGATTATTAAGTGTTCATCATGAAGAATGATACTGGTTTTATACAAGTTATTCCATGCACGATTTTCAGTCAGTAAATTAGGCAAATATATAGAACGGTTCAAGTTAACGTATTTCATCGTGAGATGGTGGGGGGTAATTTGTAGCTCAGGTGGATGATTGTGGTGGTGTTTCATCGTTCACTGAGCTGGATGTTTTGGTTGTGGAGCTTTCATTGTTCGCCTGCTGAACAACATCATCAGCACAAACTTCACTTTTATCTGAAGAACAATGAAAGCTCCACAACCAAAACATCCAGCTCAGAGAATGAAACACCACCATAAAATTAAATCGTTAAGGCAAATATCAGAGTAGTCAAAGTACAATAACCAAAAGACTGTGGACATAGCAATGATATCTAATCAGTAGGTTAAAGCTAAAAGTTAAGGAGAAGTTAGTAGATTTCAGTGGAATCTCAGAGACGACTCTCGGAAACTCAATTCATCCGGATTTGAACGCGATGAGGAGTGAAGGCAGCCGGAACATAAGCTTATGTGAAGCTTACACAATGATCGTAGATACTGGTGGCTAGCGAAGACGGAAAAGAGACGGAAAACACGGCGGCGATAATTAACAGTAGACAACTATTCAGAATTATTAAGGAAACTGATATTAGGAATCCGACTGTCAGTGAGATAATCTCGGAAAAGGATGGGCATGTTCGGGATGCGGTTTTCCCCCTCGAAATGCAAAATGTTGCTTCAAGATTGGGTTTCATCGGCATCTGAACTAGTGATAGGGAGTGAAGTGGTCGAACGTGTAGACCGCTTCACTTATCTCGGGAGTCTCATCAGTGCCGATGGCCTGGTGACTGACGAAATCTCGGCACGGATACAGAAGGCTCGATTGGCTTTTGCCAACCTGCGTCACTTATGGCGTAGGCGAGATATCCGTTTGCTGACTAAAGGACGAGTGTACTGCGCAGTGGTTCGCTCCGTCTTACTTTATGGCTGTGAAACATGGCCAATGAGAGTAGAAGATACTCGTCGGTTATTGGTTTTCGATCATAGATGTCTTCGAAGCATTGCTCGTATATCGTGGGACAACCGAGTGAGCAACGCTGTTATTAGGAATCGGGTGCTAGGTAAGAATGGCAGACCAATCGATGAAGTGGTGAAACTTTATCAGTTGAGGTGGTTGGGACATGTGTTGCGTATGCCTAACCAGCGACTCCCTCGTCGAGCTTTGTTTTGTAGTGTAGGAATAGGTTGGAAGAAAGTTAGGGGCGGCCAGACCAAAACATGGCAGAAATCCATGAAGTCATTGACTAGTGGACTTAGCCATGTCGGTAATTGTCGACTACCTGGTTGGGGTCCGCGAGATGATAATAATCGATGGCTAGAGACCTTGAAGGACATGGCTCAAAATCGTTCGCAATGGCGCCGGTGCATTTATTCTCTGTGTTCTCTCAAATCCTAATCTTCTGGATTCTTCAACACCTCTAGTTTTTACTTTCTAAACTTATCTCATTTAATCATACTTCATGAATAATATCTTCTAATCCTAACCTCTCCGATTACTTCTAATACCTTTACTGCCTCTTCTACTATTGTATTTGAATTGACAATTATATCTCTGTGTTGATGTGGTATGGCGACATGAACTGATGTACTTACGTACGAAGTTCTACGTTGCATCTGACTGACTGATATTATTTATTCATTCTCAATCCAAGAGACTGGGTCGAAGGGCAGAACAATTTTAGAGAACAGTGCAACTAGCCTTCAGTCATACTTCAGTTATTCACGATCTCCAGTCAATCTGAATGGCATACTGATGTCAGTCCTCAAACTCTCTTAATCAGGCTGAAGAGGCTACAGGAAACCCAAGGCAAATAAAAGTAGCAAGTTTTCATGGGTTAATCCATCAAATTTTTAAGGATGCCAGTCCAGTTTTAGCACTGATACTGACTGACACCTTAGCTACAATCTAGGAACCGAAAGTAATTACATTTGACAGGTGTCGATAACAGGTGCATCCATTCTTTGTCTTCCCTCTACAATTCTGGAATTCGACCTAACAATTTCATCGGTTAGTGTTAATGTGGTATGACACACTTGAAATAACACGTACGTATGTAATAAGTTCTACGTTGTAGCTGACTGACGACTACTGAATAGTATTAATAATGGCAAATGAAAAGACACCATCAATCAGCAACAACCTAGTATGGGGAGAGAAAAAATGCTAGATTCCAGTAGAGGAAGAAACCAGGAAAAAGTGCTCCAGGTGGACAGAACACAGAATTGAGGGCATCACAAACAAGTCAAGCCATCACTTGGCACCCCCATCAAGGTCAAAGGAGCTGAAGAAGAAGAAGACCAAAGCACACATTACACCAAGAACTGGAAGTAGCCATGAAAAGAATGATCAACAAACAATTGAACACAACTAGAAAGGAAGGCCCAAGACAGAGTAGGTTCAGTCAGTCAGTCAGATGCAACATAGAACTTCGTACGTAAGTACATCAGTTCATGTCGCCATACCACATCAGTACAGAGATATAATTGTCAATTCAAATCCAATAGTAGAAGAGGTAGTAAAGGTATTAGGAGTAATCGGAGAGGTTAGGATGAGAAGATATTATTCAAGAAGTATGATTCAGTGAGAAAAGTTTAGAAAGTCAAAACTAGAGGTGTTTAAGAATCCAGAGGATTAGGATTTGAGAGAACAGGTTAAAGAATGTTTGTCAGCGACCTATGCTTTCATCTGGGGGGTAACAAGCGTAAGTAAGTAAGCACGGAACTCTTTATCCTCATAACTCACAACAGACAATAACTACAAGACGTGAAAATAAACAACCGCCTTTGTGTTTTCCCTTCAATCAACAGAATCCAGTGTATAATATTGGTGGAAGGAAGCTATGAAGAAAAAAAGGTTTATTTAATGTGTGTCATTTTTATTCAAGCCAAATCATCCATCGTCTGAGTTAATAATGAGTTTTCATTGATTGTGTGGCTAGTTGTCAATCAATCAATCAACTCACCTCTTTAACATGATGAGTTAAAACGGTTAAACGTTCTTCCAAATCTTTTTCAATCTCAGCCGACTAGAATAATATACGCACACCATGCACAATCGATCAATCAATCCAGGCATATTTCCAATGCATGCAGTTTTATTGTGGTTGTTGTAATGAATGACAAGACCAATTTTGTATGTACGTATGTAAGTAGTGTATATTGGTACCAATATAAAGAAAATAGAGAGAAATTTTCAAATAACAGATAAATGATAAAGTAATCATTAAATCATAATTCATAATGATTTGTTGTAGTAAATGTACGTTTTACATGTTTACTAATCAAATGAAGAGTATAAGTCAAGGTTACAATTGCGCTACATGCCCAAGAGGAATTTTTTTTTTAATCAGTATGCAAAACCGCCTACCCCCCCCTCGCCTCAACAAAAGCAGACTAAGTTCGTTCATGTACAAATAAATATGTGCTTGCTTGTACTTATGACAAAAAAATATATTCAGAGTAAAACAAACAGGAAGTTATATAAAGGTCAGTTTAGTAGCATCAAGGTCATTGTTCATTGTGCTAAATAAGTGGAACAAAATTGTTCCAAAGTAAAAAAATCGATTATACACTACACTACAATGTGTGTGTGTGTGCAGTAAACAAGGCATGTATAAACAAACACACATGCACAACCAAGTCACACAAGACTACATGCCAAATCACTAACATTCATCAACATCACACCAAGCAGGCACACAGTCACATTAAATTAACACAAGCCTTACAGCCTTTAATCGTTCTGTTAAATCTCGGATAGTCTCTTCATAGCTTTCTTCACGTTGAGCTGACTAGAGATTGTTACAGAGAAGAGTAAGTTGTGTTGGCGAAATAAATGCGTTAAAAAAGAAAAACACTTAGAAAAAAAGTAAAACAACAAGGTGTGCGATCATAATTTATGAACGAACTAATCGACATTTTTCAAGTGATGCCAGGTTGTGATTAAAAATTCCAACTTCCTTCTGCACCCGTGCTGAGATTTCGTCAGTCACCAGGACATCAGCACTGATGAGACTCTCAAGATAAGTGAAGCGGTCAACATTCTCGATTACTTCACTTCCTATCACTAGTTCAGGTGCCGATGCAACCCAATCTTGAAGCAACATTTTGCATTTCGAGGGTGAGAACCGCATCCCGAACATGCTTGCATTGTTGCTCAGGGTGGTCAGAAGACTGCATTTTGTCAGCGTCTTCACCAAGTAGCACAATGTCATCGGCATATTCTAAGTCAATAAGCGAGCCACCTGGTAAAAGGTCTACTCCTGAAAAATCTGACGAGCTTAATGTTAACTCTAAGAGGATGTTTACGACAAAGTTAAACAAGAATGGAGAGAGTGGACATCCTTGACGGACACCACTTGAAGTGAAGAATTCCGGTGACAGTTCGCCGTAAGCTCTCACTCGACCAGTGGTGTTAGAGTAGAGAGCTTGTATAAGGTTAATGTACTTCTTTGGTACACCTTTCAATGACAGACACTGCCACAGAACCTTACGATCCACAGAATCAAATGCCGCCTTAAGGTCCAGGAAAACAACTATTGTAGGACGCCTAAATGTGTGTCTGTGTTCCAGGACCTGTCGTAGTGTGAAGATGTGGTCTATACAACCACGTCCAGGTCTGAAACCAGCCTGGTTTTCTCTAGTCTGCTCTTCACGAGCACTAGTAAGGCGTCTAAGTATAATGGAGGCAAACATTGTATTGTTGCTCAAGGTGGTCAGAAGACTCTGCATTTTGTCAGCGTCTTCACCAAACAGAACTATGTCATCTGCAACGTTTTAATGTGCAAGTATAGTTATCAATTGATTTTATATAACTTATTCACCAAGTAATAGCATCAGGTACTTTGTCTTATGCCATACTCTGTTCATATGTAAGCGGTAGTGGAAATGTACTGTGTGACGGCAGGAATATGATTTTGTTAGTCAGCTGGAATCTGCAGTGATGATACTGGAGTTTGGGTTTACAAATAGTATACCTCAAAGTAACCAATGAATTTCAGTTAAAAGCGGTAATACTTTTAATGTATGGAGCTAAGACATCGAGAACTACTCGCAAGAGGGCCATATGTGATCGGCCTCAAGCAGTTGTCTATTAGGCTCTGTGGTTACACATTAAAAAAGAGCTAAGACCACTATCGATTCAGTTCTGTTTGCAGGCACCTTGAGGAGAAGTATCCTCTAAAGGCATGGAAAACGAAAGTGATAACTGCTTACACACCTTAAACACCAGATGATATAATTTTGCTTGATAATACTGAGAATGCATTCAAAATGAAATTAATAAGTGGCTCTGTGTAGAATTATATAACGGTTAACACATCGAACTTTGACAGTTAGCAGGTAGGTAGAACTCCAAAACACCTTGTTCGAGACTGACAGTCCGGTAGAACTTGTAGTATACTGGTTGAAAGCTAACTGCTTCAACTATTAAGCTATCAATCCAGATTGACTAATACAGTGAAAATCAATAAGCTTTGTCATTGGTATGATGATCATAATTAATTCTACTTAGAATTAAGCGATATATATATATATATATATATATATATATATATATATATATATATATGCTATGTCTGATCAGTGTTGATGGTCTGGTGACTGACGAAATCTCAGCTCGGATACAGAAGGCTCGATTAGCTTTTGCCAAGCGAGATATCCGTTTGCTGACTAAAGGACGAGTGTACTGTGCAGTAGTTCGCTCCGTCTTACTTTATGGCTGTGAAACATGGCCAGTAAGAGTAGAAGATATTCGTAGGTTACTGGTTTTCGATCATAGGTGTCTTCGAAGCATTGCTCGTATATCCTGGGACAACCGAGTAAGCAATGCTATCGTTAGGAAACGAGTACTAGGTAAGGATGGCAGATCAGTTGATCAAGTAATGAAACTTCCTCAGTTCAGGTGGTTGGGACATGTGCTATGAATGCCCAACCACTGACTGCCTCGACGGGCTATGTTTTGTGGTATAGGAGTAGGTTGGAAGAAATTTAGGGGCGGCCAAACCAAAACATGGTACAAATACATAAAGTCACTGACAAGTGAACTGAGTCATGTCGGTAGTTGTCGACTACCTAGTTGGGGTCTGCAAGACGAAAGTCACCGATGGTTAGAGACATAGAACGACATGGCTCAAAATCGTTTGCAATGGAGCCGGTGCATTCATTCTTTGTGTTCTCTCGAAATCTGACCTTCTGAAGTTATTATCATCTCTATCTTTCTCCTTCTAACCTTATCTTCTCTATCACTGCTAATACTGCTACTATCTCTACCACTATAAGATTTTAACTGACAGTGGGGGGGCGTCTCTGTGCTAATGCGATATGATAACCTTAACTGATGAACGTACGTACGTAGGTTACAATTCAACGAAAATCAAATAACCTACAAAATCATATCTAGAGCACATAAAACAAGATTGCATCATTCAATTATTGTTGTTCAGGTTGAAAATAAAATAAACTTAATTAACTAACATTTTACCCCCTTTTAGTTATTTCCAAAATATGTCAAAGTTTGTTTTTTTCTTTAAAACAAGTTGAAAAATATCTGGAACTCCAAACAACTTTCAACCTAAAAACCAAAATCAATACAAATGTCGAGACAGTTCTATTGTATGGAGCGGAAACATGGAGAACTACGAAAGGCATCATCCACAAGATACAAGTGTTTATTAACAGTTGTCTACGCAAAATACTTCGTATTCGTTGGCCAGACACCATCAGCAACAACCTACTGTGGGAGAGAACAAACCAGGTTCCAATGGAGGAGGAAATCAAGAAGAAGCGGTGGAAGTGGATAGGACACACATTGCGGAAAGCACCTAACTGCGTCACGAGACGAGCCCTCACATGGAATACTCAAGGTAAAAGGAAAAGAGGAAGGCCAAGGAACACATTACGCCGAGAAATACAGAAATATATGAGAGAAATGAACAAACATTGGACAGAACTGTAGAGGGAAGCTCAGGACAGAGTTGGTTGGAGGAAACTGGTGGGCGGCCTATGCTCCATTGGGGGTAACAGGCGTAAGTAAGTAAGTAAGTAAGTAAATATTGGTCGAGTGTTGTAAAAAAATTACCTCTTGTTCGGAAATTTCAAGAGCTTTCATATTATTACCAACAACTCGTAGTTCTTCTTCCAATTCTACTATTTTGCTTAAATTTGAAAGAGAGAGATATATAAATAATTAATGATGATTAATATTAGTTCAGCATCTCTCTCTCACTGTCTCACTCAACTTGATGATTTGAACAAGATGCACTAATGCAACAAGAGAGAGTATACAACATGTTGTATGTACTATATATATATATAAATATGCATACAGATGTATGTATATGTGTATCAGTACTCACAGTTCAGTGATCATCATGCACTAAGACAAAGCATACTTCATTGTCACAGATAGACAGACACACACACGCACACACACACTTTCATAATTCACAACAAACAAACAAACAGCAGTTCAAAGGGCAAGCGCGCTTAGGGGTTCAAATAAAATGTATTTGGAGAATAAAAAACAAAGAAGTTAATCTAAAGGGGGGGGGGAAATGAAAGGAAAATGAACGAAAACGGTTGTATTGCCTGAAAGTAATAATAATAATAATAACAATAATAATAATAATAAAATAAAAGTGGGAAAAATAATTAAAACGTAAAACTATTTGTGAAACCATGAATCGATCAATGTTACACCACCACCATTAGGTGGTGAGAGACGGCCGTTTCGTCCTGGTATGGGACTCCTCGTGCAAGGTGCAGGAGTCGTGGATGCGCACTGCTGAGAACAGGTGGGGCAACCGAATTGTATTTAGCGAAATTACAGAGTTACTCAGTAAAATCAGAAAACCATATCGTAAATCGTTTGTTCATTTGCAAGATATCAGTTCATCATATCGAACTAGACTGTTCCTGTTGCAAAACATCAATCTATTTTCTGACATCTCACTATTCATGCGTTTCATACAAATTCCATTGTTTTCTAACTCTTCCTTTCTTGATCTTCCCCCATCCTCTTCTGCTGCCAGACATTACGTTGACACTGACGTCATATACTACTTATAAGTAGCTCACACCACACTCGTCCCCCCTTTTAATAAGCTGTCGTAGTAGTCTTTCAAAACAGGAACCCTGGTCGTTCTTTATAGGAATTTCATGCTTTACTTTGTCACAAAATCTATACCGGTCCCCATCTCCAGTGAACAGTTTCGCATACTTTGCGCATAACTCGTTAATGTTTGGTTTCTTGGTCGAGACGTCCGTTGTCATCCTTATTTCAGCCACTTCACTACTTTCGTGTATTGGCAATGAACCGTACTTTGTGACCATTTTACCGCTTCTCAAGTCAATTATCGCAGGTTGCAGGAGTCGTGGATGCATGCACTGCTGATGAGTCCCATACCAGAACGAAACGGCCGTCCAGTGCTTCCAGATTTCTAATGGTGGTCTAACATTGATTGATTCATGGTTTCAAAAATGTTTAACTTAACAATCTTTACAACCCCGTAATGCATAACTATTTGTAAACAGAAAACAAAATGGTTGTATTATGATATGCAAACACAGATCGCGGTAAATGATGTTTCTTTTTTCGTATCATGCCTGGAGCGCTTCATCGGTGGTTATTACCGGTCCCAGGCTCATGATAAAGGAGGAGGGTTGGGGGGCTTAGGGGGTGGTGTTAGTGACCTCATACCGTATAGATTCAACTCGTTGAAAAATGGCGACGAACAGCAAAAAAAAATAACTCACTAGTCGGCTGCCTATGCTCCATTAGACGTAATAGGGGTAAGTAGTCAAACTTTTCATATGGCCACGTCTGTATATTGGCCATCGATAGGGAAGTATTACTCACTGCATTTTCGTAGCATAGGTGTTGCTTACGAAATTCAGAGAAGAACGAAAATTGGATGTTCCGTTAAGTACCGTAAGTACGAGAGATCTATGCAAGAGATTTGGAAAAGCCTTGATTCTTCTACACCAAGGGTCCTGAAGGAGCAAATGGTGTGTAAGTAAACTTACTGCTGGTCACTGGCGACCAATGCGATTGAATCGTCTAAAGTTGATTCACTACCCTGTGGATTAAACCTTTTTATCAAAGGCTTAGAAAGTGACCCTCTAAGACAACTAACTACCTACTTCAGTTTGAGTAGCCAGACAGTAGGCCTACCACCCACTCTCAAATTAAATATGTTGACATAAATGAATTGAAAGAAATTTGATTCGAACAAAACGAACTGGTAAAATTTACAATTTGCATTTAGAATACAGATAATTCTTTAATTGGTAAAATCTGTGAATTATATTTGTGAAAAGTATTATCTAACTAACTATAATAGATGCATATTTCTTCTGTATGAACCATGTCATTTCAAATACTGTAGATAAATATATACATATATATATTTTTTCACATATAAACCAATTCAACTACGCGACAATAATCAATAATCTTTATTTCAAAATAATTCATTAATAACTCAGTCATGTTCTGAAGTTGACGTTCACTATCATTACAGATAGCTGCTACAAGTTCAGAGGTTAAGCGTTCACGCTCAAGACCGGTGGTTCTGTGTTCAGATCCTGCGATCTGCAGGAGTCGTGGATGCGCACTGCCACTGATGAGTCCCATACCAGGACGAAACAGCTGTCCAGTGCTTCCAGGCTTCTTCTAATGGTGGTCTAACAATGATTGATTGATGGCTTCAAATGTGTAAAAACGCAAACCTCCAAAACTGTGCCCCAAAATATCGTAACAGTGCTTGCTCACTAGTGACTAGCTTTGTGAGGAAATTCACGGAGTTGTAGTTGAGAAGACGTGACCAGTGGAGTTGGAGTTTAACCCTGTCGGGTGTAGGCAGCAACTACCAAAGACCGATGGGTGAGGTAGCGCAAAATCCTTAGATCAACTGGAGTTAGACATTAACACCGTTGGATGCCGGGCCAGTGGTCCGATGGTAAGGCGTTCGCCTACAATGCCAAAGGTCCCGGGTTCGAATCCTGCGAGGAGAAGGAGTCGTGGATGCGCACTGCCACTGGTGAGTCCCATACCAGGACGAAACGGCTGTCCAGTGCTTCCAGGCTTCTTCTAATGGTGGTCTAACAACAATGATTGATTGATGATTTCAACATGTAAGAACACTAATCTCCATAACTCTAATTGAAAAAAAGCTTGTACATATAAATAATATAATGTCAGATTCTAACAACGGTAAAATACTAACAAAATAGGCTACGTAAATAATAACAATTAAACAACATGAAAACAATCAATGTATATACGCACCTGTTCTTTTTTAATCTCCATTGATTTCCATTTACTTGCCAAACCTTTCAGAGTATTCTCCAATTCAGCAACAAGTCTACACAGGAATGAAATAAATTTTTAATGAGTAGAAAATAGAAATGAAGTGTTAATATGTTCTAGGATAAATTAGTCTTCAATGTAAATTAATGGTGTCTTTGAACAACATTATTGATGTTGATAAGCATTTGACAACGTGGATAGGACAATACTAAGGAAGCTTCTTCAACACTATGGCGTGCCTGAGAAGGTAGTCACTATCATACAGAACTCTTATAATGGATTAAACTGCGAGATCGTGCATGGTGGACAGCTCACACAGACTCGTTAGAAGTAAAGACTGGTATCATGCAAGGTGGCCTAATCTTACCCTTTCTCTTTCTCCTAGCGGTCGAATGAATTACGAAGACGTTAACATCTGAGGCGAAGCACGGGATAGAGTGGACAGCTTGGATGAAGCTGGACGATGTGCACTTCGTAGATGATCTAGCCATTCTGTTGCACACGCAACGACAAATGCAGGAGAAGACGACCAGTGCAGCAGCAGCCTCGACAGCAGCAAGTCTCAACATACAACAAAGAGAAAAGCAAGATTCTCCTCTACAACACAACATGCGCCAACCAAATCACACTTGATGATGAAGATTTGAAAGATGTAAGAACCTTTACATATTTGGGCAACATCATTTACAAGCAAGGTGGATCTGATGCAGATGTGAAGGCAAGCATCAAGAAAGCAAGGACTGCATTTCTACAACTGAACAACATCTGGAACTCAGAACAACTATCAACCAATACCAAGGTCAGAATTTCCAATACAAATGTCAAGATAGTTCTACTGTATGATGCAGAAACTTGGAGAACCACCAAAGCAATCATCCAGAAGATATAAGTGTTCATTAACAGTTGTCTACGCAAAATACTTCGGATCCTCTGACCAGACACCATCACAAACAACCTATTGTAGGAGAGAACATGCCAGATTCCAACAGAGGAAGCAGCGCGGGAATCGGATAGGAAACACATTGAAGAAAGCACCCAAATGCAGTGCAAGACAAGCCCTCACTTGGAATCCTGAAGGTCAAGGAAGACACTAAGACGAGGAATGGAGACAAAAAATGAAAAGAATGGACAACAGTAGGACACAACTGCAAAAGAAGGCTCAGGAGAAAGTAGGTTGGAGAAGGCCAGTCAGCGGGGTAACAGGAGAAAGTAATTAAGTTATTGATATTGATGATAATGTAACTAGGATCTGGTTTATCATTATTCACACAGAGTACAATAACCGAAGTTAGTTTGTTACGTATACTTGCAATACCTTCACACTGTAAATGATAAGTTAGTAAGCTGTAACGTACAACTTCGTACGTACGTACATTAGTTCAAGTTATCATACTACATTAGCACAGAAATAGAACTGTCAGTTTAAATCCTAGAGTAGGAGAGGTTGTAGCAGTATTAATGGTAATCGAAAAGACTATGGATCGGAGATATAATTCGAGAAAATGTAATTCAGTGAGAAAAAAAATTAAAGAAGAGAGATTGTGAGGAATTCTGAAGCTTAGAAATTGTAAGTAAACAAAGAATGGATGCATCTGCATTGTTGTAAACTATTTTGAGTCATGTCACTCACTCAAAGTCTGTAACCACGAACTTAACTATAGCACTACCTTTCGCTTGGACATGTCAGTCAGCCAGTCAGATGCAACGTAGAACTTCGTACGTAAGCACATCAGTTCATGTCGCCATACCACATCAGCACACAGATATAATTGTCGATTCAAATCCAATAGTAGAAGAGGTAGTAAAGGTACAAGAAGTAATCAAAGAGGTTAGGATTAGAAGATATTATTCAAGAAGTATGATTAAATGAGAAAAGTTTAGAAAGTCAAAACTAGAGGTGTTGAAGAATCCAGAAGATTAGGATTTGAGAGAACACAGAGAATAAATGCACCGGCGCCATTGCGAACGATTTTGAGCCATGTCATTCAGCGTCTCTAACCATCGATTATTATCATCTCGCGGACCCCGACCAGGTAGTCGACAATTACCGACATGGCTAAGTCCACTTGTCAATGACTTCATAGATTTCTGCCATGTTTTGGTTTGACCGCCCCTAACTTTCTTCCAACCTTCTCCTTCACTACGAAACAAAGTTCAACGAGGCAGTCGGTGGTTAGGCATACGCTTAGACATGGTTTGTTGTTTTACTATTTTCCTGGCACGGATGACCTCAAAGAACAATAATCTCATGTAATTTAACTCAGAAAAAGAACCAAGTAAACACTTAAAACAGATTATCAAACAATTAAGCAAACAAAACTTACTCTTCCGACTTAGCCATACGCGTTTCAGCTTCAGCTAAATTCTTCTCAGTTAACGTTAGAGCACAAGAGATCTTCAGGTAATTTGGACAATGTCGCAGGCAGTTATCACAAAATAGTACACAGAGTAGAGTAACAAAGTGGGAGACAAAACAAAAGAAATACATGCACTTATCAATTCATAACGCAAATAAATAATAATGAGAATTTCAAGAAAGAATGAGATGAGATTAATTTAAATAAACTAAATGAACCATGCAACATAATGGACGATGCACGAAATACGTTGTTTTGCTTGCGGTGAATACATATATATATATATATGTATATCCTTGGCTACCTTTCTGCAGCTTCTAGACGAGCTTCAGCACGTTCAAAATCAACTTCTGCAATAGCTAATTTACGTGCAGCCTGAAAGAAAGAATAGGGAAAAATAGTGTTTGTAATTGCAGTGAAAAAATAAATATCATAACAAATAAATATCGTAGGTTACTGGTTTTCAATCATAGGTGTCTTCGAAGCATTGCTCGTATATCGTGGGACACCTAAGTGAGCAACGCTGTTATTACAAATCGGGTGCTAGGTAAGAATGGCATGTCAATAGATGAAGTAATGAAACTTCATCAGTTGAGGTAGTTGGGACATTTGTTCCGTATGCCCAACCACCGAATGCCTCGTCGAGCTCTGTTTTGTAGTGTAGGAATAGGTTGGAATTAAGTTAGGGGCGGCCAAACCAAAACATGGCACAAACCCACGAAGTCACTGATAAGTGGACTTAGCCATGTCGGTAATTGTCGATTACTACCTGGTTGGGGTCCGCGAGATGATAATAATCGATGGTTAGAGACCTTGAATGACATGGCTCAACATCGTTTGCAGTGTCGCCAGTGCATTTATTCTCTGTGTTCTCTCAAATCCTAATCTTTTGGCTTCTTCAACACCTCTAGTTTTGACTTTCTAAACTTTTGTCATTGAATTATACTTCTTGAATAGTATCTTCTAATCCTAACCTCTCCGATTACTTCTAATACCTTTACTACCTCTTCTACTATTGGATTTGAATCGACAATTACATCTCTGTGCTGATGTGGTATGGCGACATGAACTGATGTACTTACGTACGAAGTTCTACGTTGCATCTGACTGACTGAAACAAATGTAAATGTACGGTACCAATCACAGAACTAGAAAGGAAGACCCAGAACAGAGTAGGCTAGAGAATGCTAGTACGCCAACTATGCTCCATTGGTCGTGACAGGTGTAAGTAAGTGAGGATTTTAATGATACTAAATAATATTAATTCACATAAGTGATTACGAAACACATATGGTTGGGAGCCAAACTACGGTCTAAATAATTTGTTTGTAAATTTTGTGGTCCGAACATTGAAGAATGACAACAATTTAACCATAATGAAAATGAAGTCCTTGAGGTCCGAATAAGGACCCTTTTCTCAGTCAGTTGCAACTTACAACTTCGTACGTATGTACATAAGTTCAGGTTGCCATACCACATTATTAGCACAGAGACGCAAATGTCAAATCAAATCCCATAGTGATAAAGATAGTAGAGGTATTAATGGTAATGAAGAAGACTAGGGTTCGAAGATATTATTCAAGAAGTATAATTAGGTGAGATAAGGTTAGAAAGACAAAGGTAGAGGTGCTGACGAATCCAGAAGATAAGGATTTGAGAGAGCAAAACAACGAATGGATGCACTTGCGCCGTTGCAAACGATTATGAACCATGTCGTTCAACGTTTATAACCATTGGTGACTTTCGTCTCGCGGACCCCAACCAGGTAGTCTACATCTACCAACATGACTCAGTCCACTTGTCAGTGACTTCATGGATTTCTGCCATGTTTTGGTCTGGCCGCCCCTCACTTTCTTCCAACCTACTCCTACACTACAAAACAAGGCTCGTCGAGGCAGTCGGTGGTTGGGCATACGCAAGACATGTCCCAACCACCTCAACTGATGAAGTGTCACTACTTCATCTATTGATCTGCTATCCTTACCTAGTACTCGTTTCCTAACGACAGCATTGCTCACTCGGGTGTCCGACGGTATACGAGCAATGCTTCTTAAACATCTATGATCGAATACTAGTAACCTACGAACATCTTCTACTCTTAATGGCCATGTTTCACAGCCATATAGGAGAACGGAGCGAACTGCTGCGCAGTACACCCGTCCTTTGGTTAGCGAACGGATATCACGCCTATGTCATAAGTGACGCAGGTTGGCAAAAGCCAATCGAGCTTTCTGTATCCGTGCTGAGATTTCGTCAGTCACCAGTCACCCTTTTCTGATCGACGACAAAACATAGAGGAGTGAAAAGAGCTTAAAAGTGGATTCTACTTTCTAATACTTACTCATAAAAAAAATATTTGTTTGTTGTCGGCTATCATGAGATTGTATTTCATAACGTCGTTCCACTGCCTTGTGGATTAGACAATAGGGTCAAAGACTCAAGGAGAATACCCGCGAAAGTATCTCAGCCTACCAAAAAATTTAGTAATTTGTGCAGTACATCTATATTTTGCTGCATCTTTAGACTAATGTTTCTGTGTTGAAATAAAAAAGATAACTAAAAGCTGGTAACCGAGAATAGGTCCGTACGCCATTTGCTACATCAGGATCCTAAAGCCCATATGTACATCTTTGGCTTGGATTCAGGGCTTTTCAACACTCCTAAGCGGATCTTCCGCAATCACCAGACCAGTTTAAGCGCCAGAAATTTGCTTTATGTTGTCTTTATTTCGTAGACAACATCGTGGTGGCTGACGAAATCTCAGCATGGATACAGAAGGCCTAACTGGCTCTCGCCAACTTGTGTCACTTATGGCATAGACGAGATATCCGTTTGCTAACTAAAGGACGAGTCTGCTTCGCGGCAGTTCGCTCTGTCCTACTTTATGGATGCAAATTTTAGTCAGTAAGCGTTCAGGGTATTCGTAAGTTACTAGAATCCTATCATAGGTGTCTTCAAAGCATTGCTCGTATGTCCTGGGACCACCGAGTATGCAATAGAGTTGTTAGGAAATGAGCACCAAGTAAGGATAGCAGGTCAATAGATGGAGTATTAAAACTTTATTAGTTGAGGTGGTTGGGACATGTGTTACGAATTTCCAACCACGGACTGCCTCAATGTGCTATACTCTCCGATGTAGGGGTAAGTTGGAAGAAAGCTGTGGGCGGTCAGATCAAAACACCGTACAAATCCATGAAGTCACCGACTGCTTGACTGAGCTATGTTAGTCACTTTAGACTACCTGGTTGAAGTCTGCGAGACTATCTTAACTGGTGGTTAGACTTTGAATGATATGGCTCAAAATTGTTTGCAGTGATTTCATTCTTAATATTTTCGATCATTGATAATTCTCCTACCTCTACTACTATGGGATTTGAATTGACAATTTCATCTCAGTGTACTAATTTGGTATGGCAATTTGAACTAATGTCTGTACGTACGACGTTCTATGTCGTGGCTGACTGACTGCATCTTAATCAAGACGTATGTATCTCCCTACATGAAAGTTAGTTACTTCGTAGACAGGTGGAATTTTTCTGATCTGAACTGTAACAAATTCAGACAGCATCTTGAGTCATGGATCATGATCAGTTGGCATGTTGGTGCATAATACAACCAGCTTTCTTTACCTATAACCTAACACTTTAAAACAACATTATTTAATAGGTTGTCTTACTATGGCTAAAGCAATAATGAGACATTTTTGACCGAATATCAGTAATTTATGCGCATTCATTATCTCTTAAGGCCTTTTAACAGCTTGCCAGATGCTTCACCAGTTCTATGGATGGTACTGGCTGACAGACAAATTTATAGTATAATCAGGGTTTATTAGAAATTAGCCTATCAAAGATGATGTACTACTATTAGTCTTTTGAGTCAGTCAGTCAGTCAGATGCAACGTAGAACTTGGTACGTAAGTACATCAGTCTTTTCACTCAAAATTATTAAAAGATTTCGAAACAATTTTAAGGTCCAGTTTCAAATATCAGTGAAAAACGTTTAGAATTTATAGCTGGTTATCTATACAATACAAAGAATAGATCCTTTATAAAATATCTACGACTCACCTCGTCATATTTACGGTCAGCATCTTCAGCAATATACTTAGCTTCTTTTTGCTGATCCTCCAATTGGTTAAGTCGCTCGTCATCAGCAATCGAACGAATTTCAAGATCTTTTCGTCCACTATGTGCAGGTCATTAAATTAAAGAAAGTTTATGAAATTAATAAACAAGAATTTAAAAACCTAACAAATCTTATAAAATGTCTACCTCTCTATATTTTTTATCAGTTTCTTTAGCAGCCTCCGTTGCATCTTCTACGGCTTTCTGTAGCTGCTCTACCTTCTTGTCATATGTATCCATTTTATTTTGAACTTGACGCCAGGCACTGCATGCATGCATGCAAAAGATTGAAATTAGACGTGCAAAAAAGGTAGACAAGTACGAATACCTGTCACGAACACTTACCGTTCACTTTCCTCAGCGGTTTTACTTGCTTCTTCTAACTTGGTCAATGTTTCAGTAAGACGACTTGAAGAGACTTCGAGATCTTCCTCTAACAAACGAATTCTACGAGTCATTGCTGCTACTTCCGCTTCAGCCTAGAATAAAAATATAGAGTTGAGTATGATATGCACCATGTGGCATTATATCTGGTGTAAAACAGCTAAAACATAATGCATCAAACCAACAAACGATCTGAGATATTTACTAACAAACTTTGATTAAAGATCGACGAATACATATAAGGGATGAAGCTGTTATGTACTCATGTCTATGAAAATACTGGCATGTAGCATTCTGCACTAAATATAGGTCATGATTTAAGTAAGTTATATTTTAGTGCGTTTATCATTCTTCTGCACAAGAAACCCAAAACATGTAAAGTTTTTCATGTCAATTTAAGTGCCAAACGACTTACAAATTTAACAAAACAGTTGAACAAACGATAATGAGTAAGCGACATATTGTGACCACGTGTTTTAGAAATACATTATGAACTGTAAAATATATAATTTACGGCAACTATGTGAACTTTACCGCTCTACGGTATTCTGAATGCGAAAAGTTACTATAAGACGTAAAAACTATGCGTAAAAAGCTAAGGCGCACTGCAGTCGTGTCAGTAATGATTTATCGCATCTTTAAAGTTACCACTTATACCTTTTCACGTAAAGCTGTTTCTTGCATCAGCGTTTCATCTTCTGTAGAAACATCAAACTGTAACTTTTCCAATTCAGTCTGCATCTCTTTAATTTTCTTCTTGACAACATTTGCAACATTTGACTCGCCAGTCATTATGTTGATGTAACGTAGGAGATAAATGGACCTCCTTGTGCAACCTTGAGCAATTGAGCGTTGTCACTCGACGTAGTGTGAATATGATTTATTACTGTCGTGCAGGTGACAATTTCTATGAATGAATGTCTGTAAATAACACTGTTAGCTTCTGTAGGATCAAACATTTGACTTTAAGTCCCAGTAAACGACTTCACAACATATATATTCTAATTATTAGACTCACTCAGTTTTTCTGCTGTAAAAAGGTTTATCTATGGCATACTTTAGTAAAAAAATCCAAGGGCTAATCCATCATAGTGAATAAAGGCAATGAAAACTGTGGAAATTAATGGTCAAATCCACCTAAGTCTCCTGTAGTTCACATTTTGCAGATTCGTTACCCCCCAGGAGAGCAAAATCGGGCTTACCTAATAATAGAAGTTTCTTTAGGGCGACTTGTAGTGGAACGCTTCTACGAACAAAATACGATTTGTGAAAAATAAACATTATTGTACTCGTTTTGTTTAACTGGACCAAAAACACTTCTACTACTTCTTGCGCGCAACGTCCTCTTCGCGTTGCTGCCATTTTTCTCTGTTTGCTGCTGCCCATGTAATGGCAACGTTCTCCTTTAATAAAAACTTGGAATATGGATTTATTTTTCTCTCAATCATGACGGGATATCATGGAACATTTAGTGGAGAGCATAGTCAATCTGGTACTGGATTCGCTCACAGACTCTTGACCGGACGTTTTCCAAGAAAATAATTTAACTATTAGGGATGAAATTCGAAGTTAGAAGACCACTTGGATGTTTTCGAAACCTTCAGTGAACCTAATGACTTACTTTAACTTTATTTGAAAAATTATATTTTGTGACTCGTGTACATTATGCTATAAACTTTCTTTACAAGATGTTCCACCTAATACTTCTGTCGGATATAACGTACCGAGTAGTGTACAAATAAAGATGCATTCATGTACTTATGAAGGTTGACTATCTCTGTCCTTCCGTGAACAACTAGGTTACATTCAGATTCCTTTAATTTGGTTTTAATACGGAAGTCAGTGAAAATTTTTAGGCAGAAACTGTTTCGAAAGCTACGATGAATCCTACTTGGACTATGTTCCGTCTAAAATGTCTAGGATTACTGGTGTATTCAGTCAGGACTATATTTTTGAACTATTTTAATATGACGAAAATAAGCAACCACAACCAATCCATATACTTTCCACAGTTCACTGCTCCAGTAATATAGATAAGTATAAAATTTACCATTTTTACTGGTTGCAAAACTAAATTATTCAGTTTTTTTTTTATTAAAAACAAAACACTAGTACGAGTCAAGTCAAATCTCTCCAATTTTGGAGCTTATCAGACAAAATAACTTACTTACTTACTTACCCCCAGAGGAGCTTAGGCAGTTGCATGCCGTTGCTAGTTCGTAGTTATGGTTAAAAAATAACTTATGCTACATTTCCATTATGATACTATTTTAGCGTAAAACTGAGTCAAAATAACTGTGAATGATTATAAATCAGTTTAAAAAGACGAAAATTCTGAATTACATTGTTAGTCATGAAGAAATGTAAAAAATTAGTCATTGATAACTTAAGAAGTATGAATTGTTGAAAAATCAATGCTAAAATGATGGAAAATATTGATGGCTCCGGATAAAGATTTAGGAGGTAATATGATCTCTAAGCTCAGTACCATTTTAATACTAAAGCAAGTGTTGGGGTCGGGATTTTGGTTTCGTGATGCCTTGAGGAATGACAATGAATAAACATTCTAGAAATAATTGAACTGGATACACCTATGGCAATTGTATTTCAGTCGGTCGAAAGAATTGCCAGATGAATTATTTAACTAATAAGTGTGTGTAACAGGAAATTCTTCTACAGTATTGTCGAGTTACAGTTAGTTTTCATTGCTCAATTACCAGTCCTTTTTAAAGTTTCAACCGTAAAGAAAGTCAGCCGCAGTCAAATTAGCTCAGTAGCAACATCTTGGACTGCGGATCCATATTTCACAAGAAACGCCTATTTCTTGACGATGTTAGGCACACCTTACTAATGCATTGCAACTAGCACGAAACTTGGCTGTACAGCTTCTTACTGACTACCTGAAATCAAATAACACATCATGTATTGATTGTTCTTATAATACTTACGAATCCTTTCGGAATAACATAGTACTTTGAAGCACGGAATTACATGTAATACATATCGAAAATAGATCCGTTTTACAAACTAATCTAGTGAACTGGCCTAACCACCCATAGTTTTCACAATGTATTTGGGCTCACTCATCACGTTGTTAGGTTTTCAGTTACAATCAGTTATAGTGAAAGAACATTGTGTTTGCAATCAAACTTTATGGGGATTGATCACAAATATATCTTTTCTTAAATCTTTTGATAGGCTATTGCTCTCAAAAAGTCAACTTATTTAGAAACTTTGACATAATTCTAAGTAATTTTTCTCGAATATTATAAATATTGCGAAATTAATGAACTCTGATTTGAAAATGGTCTTCTATAACATACCTCATTTACTAAATAACAAATTGTCTACTTAACTTTGAGTTACATTTCCAATATGAGAATTGGTTATATTAGTCAGTCAGTCAGTCAGATGCAACGTAGAACTTCGTACGTAAGTACATCAGTTCATGTCGCCATACCACATCAGCACACAGATGTAATTGTCAATTCAAATCCAATAGTAGAAGAGGTAGTAAAGGTATTAGGAGTGATCGGAGAGGTTAGGATTAGAAGATATTATTCAAGAAGTATGATTAAATGAGAAAAGTTTAGAAAGTCAAAACTAGAGGTGTTGAAGAAGCCAAAAGATTAGGATTTGAGAGAACACAAAGAAAAAATGCAACGGCGCCATTGTGATAGGCAAGCCCGACCACCACGTCAAGGTAGCAGCTACGGTCGGGATTGGTTATATTAACTGAGTGTCAAAAGATCAATGATTAAAGTACAATTTTTAAACATGTGACACCTTTAAGATTGTAATCTTATAGATCAAATGTAATCATAGTAATCACTTACCAATGTAGCTTTTTATCATAATTAATTAAATTACAGCTAAATATTTATTGTATACATGTATAATTAAAGAGTTGAAAAAAAACTATACTTACATTGGTTGCACGTTTATCTGTCTCTTCTAATTTATTCATTTGTTCTTGTAATGTTTCTTGAGCTTCATCACAATCAATTTGTGCTTGTTTCATTTTTGTATTTAATTCAGCAATTTCACTTTCACGTTTTTCACGTTCTTCTTCTTTCTTCTTAAGTAATTCTTCATATTGTACAGCTCTAAATAATAAATAATAAACAATAAACTCTTAATAAAATGAAGTCATAATATTGAAATTTGATTGGTACTGTATCACAATTGAAATGATACAAAGGTAACATTTGAATAAGTAGAAACATGAATATTTGAGGCTGCTCAATTTTCAATCTTTAATGAATTTGAAACTATAATAAACTTAACTATTGTTAGTGTTTATGACAAAGTTTCATTCTCTGAGCTGGGGATTGGTTTTGATTGTGGAGATTTCATTGTTCTTCTTCTGAACAACATCATCATTATCAGCAGCACAAACTTCAGATACAAGTTTTCTTGTTTTGAGAAGGACAATGAAAACTCTATAGTGGTATGCTTTTACGAAGATAACACAATTGTTGAAATAGAAACATTTATTATTGTTATATTTTACTCCTTTTGTTTATCCATTACGCTCCTCTTCTTGGGTGGTTGTTAGCCACGCCAGTTTTCTGGTCTCGATATTATTTTGATATCACGAAGCCAGCGATAAGGTAAATCCCGATCAAATTCAGAAGTCAAATAAAAGACTGTCTTAAAGAAGAAGAAGTATATTTATCACTGGTTGGCTAAAAACCACCGAGAAGAGGAATGGAAAGGGGAAAAACACGTTTGGTGCGCGATAGATAGTCGTCAGTACAGATAAACAAAAGGAGTACAATATAACAATTATTTTCAGAATTCAGTACAATAATAAATGTTTCTGTTTCAACAATTGTGTTATCTTCGTAAAAGTATACCACTATAGAGTTTTCTCTGTTCTTCTCAAAACAAGAAAACTTGTGCCTGAAGTTCGTGCTGCTGCTAATGATGATGTTGTTCAGAAGAAGAACAATGATAACTCCACAAGCAAAACATTCACAGCTCAGAATATGAAACTTCATCATAATTATCCATCCACCTAAGCTATACATAGTTTTTTCCATCATCTCATAATCATCATAATGGTAGTGTTGTTTGCAAAACCCCTAGATCGATCCATCTTAGTTGATGAATGATTTAGTACATTAAGATAACTTTTTATTATATTGTAGTGAACGAGAACACAGGTGAGGCAACCGAATTGTATTTAACGAAAATTACAGAGTTACTCAGTAAAATAGGAAAACCATATCGTAAATCGTTCGTTAATTTGCAAAATATCAGTTCATCATCATATCGAACTGGACTGTTGTTCCTGTTGCAAAAAAACATCAATCCATTGTCACTACTATTCATGCGTTTCATACAAATTCCATTGTGTTCCCACTCTTCTTACTTTATTGATCTTCCCCCCCATCTTCTGCTGTCAGACATTACGTTGACACTCACGTCATATACTACTACTTATAAGTAGCTCACACCACAATATCAGCAGTGTACACTCTGTTTGAATATAATTACAAATACTTAAACTGTAACAAGTAAATATCACCGTTTGTAATCATAGTATTTACAGGAGAAACATGTCATTATTATTATCATTACTATTATTACTATTATTATTATTATTATTATTATTATTATTATTATTATTACTAATCAATAACTTACCTTTCCATAGCATTCTCTTTCTCTAATTTCATTGCAATCATTTTCTTTTTAATTCCATCCATTTTTTAATTGTTACTAATTATTTTAACTCTTTTTTTTTTACAAATAAAAATAATGAAATTACTTCGGATTACTTTATTTTTTAGAATAAATCCTGTAAAAGAGAACAACGACGTACAGTAAGATAATTTGATGCTTGACGTTTTACAACAATTACGAATAGATATTTATATATATATAAGGATGAAATGGAATTTTTTTTCCAAAAAATCAATTGTGCAACACATTTACACAACACTATTAACACATCTATTCATTCATATATCAATGAATAGGTTTACACCAATCAGAAGGAGAGAGATGATTTTTTTTTTAAGGGAAAAATAACCGATCAATCTTAGTTAGTTAGTTAGATAGATATATATTATATAAACATAGTAGGTAGGTAGGATTTTAATGATCTGCGAGGGTTTTGTAGAGAAGCGAAAAATATTGAATTGATTGCCTATTTTTCCTTACAATGAAAAAAGAAAGGAATGGTTGACGATTGACTGACTGACTGACTGATTGTATGTGCTGCACCTAAACCAATATGACCTTGGGATTTGTTTTAAAATGATGTGTAGGGCATACACCCACTCAAATATCTATTTGTCTGAATAGAGATATGTCTACTATGTATAAGTAGTAGTATATATTAGTATATTTAGGCAGCGTACACGGGTGTGTGCGTGTGTGTGTGTGTGCAGAAATCATAATATAACAAGCATTTGGATAATTTGGAGAGATTACTTCTTGTAAGGATAAAATTTCAATCAATTTTAGTGTGTTTCATGAAATTGTAATGGAAAATTAGGTAGTACAAAATGCAATTCAGTGGATAAAGAACATTTTTGATGTATTTTTACAACAAGGTGATAACTAATTTATGGGGAATGTTGTAAAGTTCAAAATGTGGTCATTTAAGATGTAAGACTTCAAATCACTGAAATAATCATTTCATTCATCAAATCCTTTTTTACCAATCGTCTTTTAGTTTATAAAAATTACCTAGATATTCGTGCATTAAATGTAATTGCACTTTGAAGTAATCAATCAAACATTGTTAGACCACTGTTAGAAACCTGGAAGCACTGGACGGTCGTTTCATTCCTGGCAGTGCGTATCTACGACTCCTACCACTCACAGGATTCGAACCAAGGACCTCCGGTGTTGTCTAACTGTGATTGATCTAGGGATTTTGCGCGACCTCACCCATTTTTCTTTGGTAGTTACTGCCTACACCGGATAGGGTTTAACTCCACTGGTCACGTCTTCTCATTTGAACTTCGAGAATTTCCTCAAGAATTTAGTCATTATTTAGCACACTGTACGATTCTTTTAATTAGAGTTATGGAGATGAGTGTTTTTACACACTGAAAGCATTAATCATTTATTTTTAGACCACCATTAGAAATTTTGAAGCCCTGGACGGCCGTTTCGTCCCTGGTATAGGACTCACCGGTGGTGTGCATCAACGACTCTTGTTAGTTGCAGGATCCGAACGATGATTGATTGATGATTTCAGTGTGTAAAAACACTAATCTCTATAACTCTAATTGGAAGAATATTACTGTAATGTAAAATAAACTGACTTTTTCACTATATACCTTTTCGACTATTGAAAGAAATAACAGTTCATCTTGAAATTTTGATTAACAGTTATTTTTAAATTAGTAAGCATATTAGCTTTGTAGATACTTCAAATCAGATGAGTAATCTTTCGATTAGTATCTCATCTTCAGCAATAAACATATATATAGTTGGAGAATCCAAGTTGATATGTAACGTCAGTCAGTCAGCTGTCACGTTAAACTTCGTACGTACATACATCAGTTCACAAGTTGCTATACAACATTAACACAAAGAGATGGGATTGTCAATTCAAATCATATAGTAGTAGTGCGGTGTGAGCTACTTATAAGTAGTATATGACATGAGTGTTAACGTAATGTCTGGCAGAAGAAAATGGGGGGAGATCAAGAAAGGAAGAGTTGGAACACAATGGAATTTGTATGAAACGCATGAATAGTAGTGACAATGGATTGATGTTTTGCAACAGGAACAACAGTCCAGTTCGATATGATGATGAACTGATATTTTGCAAATTAACGAACGATTTACGATATGGTTTTCCTATTTTACTGAGTAACTCTTTAATCTTCGCTAAATACAATTCGGTTGCCCTCACCTGTGTTCTCGTTCACTACATTTGGTGTCGCTGCCTGCTCGAAGGAAGGAGCTCCTGTAGCCGGAGGAGTTGGAGGACGGAGATTGGCACAGCTTCCCGGAGGAGTTTGAGGCCGCGGTGGAGCTGGTGGGTGTGAAGGGGCCCGGGGCGGAGTTGGCGGTGCTGGGGACACTGTTAGGAGGTGAGGCGAAGGCGGTATACGACAGCCTGGACGACGCCACCGTAAAGACGGCGTGGGAGACGGTCACTACTGCTACTACTATTACTACTACCCATACTACTACTACTACTACTACTACTACTACTACTACTACTACTACTACTACTATTACTACTACTACTACTACTACTACTACTACTACTACTTTTACTATTTCTACTTCAACATTTGTTTTGATAATTTCATTTAGTTACATTGTTGTAGGACGGCAAAGTAAACCAATGATTGTATTTCCCAAGTCGTAAATTTTTGATGGCTGATCAATGTGAGAACGTTTTACCAAGCAAATATGATGAGAAATTTTAATAGAATAAGCTTCATAAAACAACTTACTGAAAAAATTTTAAAGTACCGAAAAATTCACATCTCTTTAAATGAAATCAGATTATAAAACCGACCCAATAGTTCAGTCGAAATTGTTATTATCTATCCAATTAAATATATTGGGTCATTATTAAAACCTTCAAAGTACTCAAAACTGTCAAGTAATATCTTGTCTTTACTTTTCGCTAATAATGTAAGATCCATTTTGAAGGTTTCGTTTGTGAAAATCTCTTCATGTATGCATTTATAATTTGTCCTTATTGATTCCTTCAGTTGTACATTTTGTTAATCTGTTCGATCCCATTTCGAGATGATAATATTTGTATTTTATTATTATAGTTTCTATTTCTTCTGACTTTACTTTACTTTCTATGTTTCTTTCTGAACTGCATTTATGTTGTTTAAGTTGATACTAAGTCATGACGACAGTCATATTGATTTGTTCCTCTTTTGATTTGTGTTGCTTGCATTGACTAGAAATGTGAATTTCGATTGTGAATTGGAGCACCCTTCCAGAATTGGAAACACTCTGTGTTATATAACAACCGAATATCATCGGTCGAACGAATCTGATCTATCCAGGAGGGATAGAATATCAGCTATTTGTTGCTATTGATTTGATTAATTGAACAATTGTTGGTGGAATAACTGAGTAGTAATATATGTCCAGGTAATGAAGTATATTTATATTTATGATTAATAATAGAACCATTATTTACCAAAAAATTTATTTGGATTTCAACTGGGCAAGACGCGTATCTAAACTTCCTTGAGAGTTATTCCTCAGTCGAAACCTCAGTTTGGATCTTACAAACAATACGAACCTTTCAGTGCATACATCAAACTTCAAGATAGAAATTAAATTGTTCTCATCGAGAAGAACGTATATACGATTTCCTGGTCAGATATATAAACAGCTACGAGGAATCCTAATCAGATCACCGATATCCAGAGTAATTGCAAAGGCAGTGTGGTGCGAGCTACTTATAAGTAGTATATGACGTGAGTGTCAACGCAATGTCTGGCAGCAGAAGATGGAATTTGTATGAAACGCATGAATAGTGACAATGGATTGATGTTTTGCAACAGTCCAATTCGATATAATGGACTGATATTTTGCAAATTAACGATTTACGATATGGTTTTCCTATTTTACTGAGTAACTGTAATTTTCGTTAAATACAATTCGGTTAATCCACCTGTGTTCTCCTTCACTACAGCAGTAGTGAAAAGTTTGGAGACTTGGCCGTACCAGTGATACACATGCTCTTCATCATCGAACAGGAGTAGCTGGCGAAACCATACAATCTAATTGACAGCATCTTCGATGATATAAAGGTATGCACTGCCCATGAGATGTGTCGGCTGAATACCATTTTAAGTTAAAAGGATCACTAGGACTGACATGGGGAAACTTAAGACTCAATTATATCGGAAACCAACCAGAAATAATAAACTATTCAATTACAATAGTAAAAACCCAATGACCCATAAGTTAAGTTATATTAATGCCCTGTTCAAAAGTGAACAACAGCACCGCCATTGGGTGAGAAAACGAAAGATATATCCTAATGCATATATTTTCTAAAAATCAATAACCCCAACGACTCATCAATAAATCTTTATCGAACTGATCATCAAACACAAAATCAATCACCAAGAAAAATCACCAGATGAATAATTACAATCAGTATGAAAAATACTTCAGAAATCATATCAAGGAAACTAAGAGGAATAGGTGTAGTATACAAACACATAGAATCTTTTCCAGTGTTGAGCAGACCAAAGGATATAATTATATAATAAGCAGAGATAAACAAAACTGTATCTACAAAATCATTTGGAATAATCAAAAGAAGCACTAAGTACGATAAAACGGTGGCCCCTGACCAATAAGGCGAAGGGTCAGCAACTTCATGTTCGTGGATCAAATTGCAGATCAAAATAATCAAAGCATACATACAAATGATGAGCTATATGGGCAACAACAAACAATCAAATTATAGGTCCACAAAATAAGCAGCTAATCGATTATGTTGAGGAATTCTTATGACTTATTTCTCATTAAAATGTCTACTAGTGATGTAGTTGAGAAAAACATCGATTGCTTCACGAATAAATCATTCATTCAGCTCTACGAATTACACATTCACAAAATTGTACCCTGAAGTTTAGTAAATTAAATTTTATAAATATATTTTTATATTACTATTAAGTATTAGTAAGTAGACAAATGAATATGATGATAAAAATGTATAATACAATTTGTTCAAAATATTTTAGTGTGTAGCATTATGATAAGCTTACACAGGTTTTGAACGATCCAGTTGGTTCATTCTTCCTGCGTCATTATTTACATGTATTTTGATCTCGTCAGTTATTTGCTTGTGACAATCACAGGGGAATCAGTCTAACTAATATAGTTTCTAAATTGTTAGACTCGATTATACTTAGACGCCTAACTAGAACTCGTGAAGAGCAAACTAGAGAAAACCAGGCTGGTTTCAGACATGAACGTGGATGTATGGATTACATCTTCAAACTAAGACAGGTCCTGGAACACAGACATACATTTAGGCGTCTTAAAATAGTTGTCTTCCTGGATCTAAAAGCGGCATTTGACTCAGTGGATCGTGAGGTTCTGTCACCGGAATTCTTCACTTCAAGTGGTGTCCGAAAGGGATGTCCACTTTCTCCATTCTTGTTTAATGTTGTCATAGACATGCTCCTAGATATAACCTTATCCTCGTCTGAATTTTCAGGAGTCGAATTTCTACCAGGAAAATCGCTTACTGACCTAGAATATGCCGATGACATAGTTCTATTCGGTGAAGACGCTGACAAAATGCAGTCTTCTGACTACCCTGAGCAACAATGCGAGCATGTTCGGGATGCGGTTTTCCCCCTTGAAATGAAAAATGTTGTCACTCCCTAATCTTCTCCATTACTTCTATTATTGCTATCACTCTTGGATTTGAACTGACAGTTCATCTCTGTGCTGATGTGGTATGGCAACCTGAACTGATGTACTTACGTACGAAGTTCTGCGTTGTATCTGTCTGTCTGTCTATTTGCTTATATCTTCGAATGCTTTTACTTCAGTGCGTATGTATTGCTTACTTCGTTTGCCGCAATGTTTAGCTAATTTTTGTCTGGTTATAAATGGTTAGTCATGCTTCATCAAATGTAGTGAATCCACTCTCCTTCGATTGACTTTTACACTTGTTATTCTTATATTTGCCTACATACGCAAATATATAAAATCAAGTCATTTAAGTCAAACCGTATCGGGTTTCTCATTGCCGCCATCGCACAAACCGGATTCACCACCTAAGGGAAATTAAATGAAAGATTTATTTCACTAGCAATTTCAATCGTTCGTCTAAAATAAAGTTAGATCCCATGCCCTTAAAATATACTGAGTCAAAACCAATACAAGGAAGATAAGGTTTCTTGTATACCGTCAACTAACTAGCATCAGAACCTTTAAGAAGCGTTTTATTTACATGCAGAGACTTAATGGTGTGGAATTCAAAGAATATACTCTCCAGTAAATTGATTTCTGCAACAAAATTCGTCAAACATACCACAACAACCTAGAAGAATCAACAACAGGTCATACACACATTCAAAAGAAGCAGTAACAACAGGTTGACTTCTGTTTACATTTCATCAACTAATAAACCTTGGATAGACCAATAAATACGTCGAGCTCATATGTCTTATGTCAGCGTTTGAACAAATTAATTAATACGTCCTTCTAGATTCATCCACGTCTTTCGACCTCGTCTATTATTCGCCCATAATCTTGGTTGCTTTTGTTTGTGTGCGTACATGCCTACCTTGATTATCACATGTCTAGCCTACTTGTGTCTGACTATAAATGCTTGGTCGTGCTTTATCGCATAGTGCTGGATTACTCGCTTTGCTTTTGTTGGGGACGTTAGATCCCCAGAACTCGCTTGATAAATGCCTTATTTTGGATTTCACGTTTGCGAGCATTGGTTGATCAATTGACCTTGAGATTTCATTTCTCACCAGGGAAGTCCTTGTCTGTGATTGGCCGCTGTGTATTTTAGTGAGCCATTTTTGTGACTGTCCCAAGGATGTTTTTATGATTTATAAATAAACGAGATTTGTGTGCTTGATGGTAGCTTCGCACCATTGGCCTTTCGACCAGGCACATATACCAATTATCTGAACCTGCGGTTCCTCTTGTACTAAACAGGATTACCATAGCAACGGCCAGATTGTACTTCACTGAATACTCATTAGTAGGGTAAAATTAACCTGTCTCACGACGGTCTAAACCCAGCTCACGTTCCCTATTAGTGGGTGAACAGTCCAACGCTTGGTGAATTCTGCTTCACAATCATAGGAAGAGCCTACATCGAAGGATCAAAAAGCGACGTCGCTATGAACACTTGGCCGCCACAAGCCAGTTATCCCTGTGGTAACGTTTCTGACACCTCTTGCTTCAAACTCCGAAAATAACATCAAGAGAATCGATAGGCCACGCTTTCACGATCTGTATTCGTACTGAAAATCGAAATCAGGTAAGCTTTTGCCCTTTTACTCTACGCCAGGTTTCTGTCCTGACTGAGCTCACCATAGGACACCCGCGTTACCATTTGACGGATGTACCGCCCCACTCAAACTCCCCGCCTGACATGGTCTTCAGAACGGGTCGCACATCACATCAAGACTCAAACACCGTAATTTGCACCACGACTCATCTGATATGACCAAGATATCGAAGTACGCAGCGATAGACCACGTACCCCAGCACGTGCTTTGAACCAAAATACAATTTCGTTCCCGTTTCACTGAATAAGTAAAGAAACAATGATAGCATTGCATTGAGCTTGATGAGTGTTTGTAGAATATGCTTTCTACGCTACATCAAGACTTCTCTTTAGCCGTTTCAGATCAGGATAGACTACCTGGACGCTTGTTCATTGTCTCGTTCGTATTTATCGACTAAGGTGAACCCGTAACAGTTTCAAGCATATCTAGTGACGAACCTAACAGCTTTTAAGTTTCATATTCTTATGTCTGTCTGCTTGATTGATCGTATGAAATAAGTTCACTCAAATCAGTGTTTATTTGACTTCTTAATCTCACTGTCGCACAAACGGGTTATATATAAGAATGATACATGGAAATGGGATGAGGAACTTATTTCACAGTATATTCAATCGTTCTTAGAAATTGGACCCAGATTAGCGGTTACACAAAATATTTCGGTTAGGTGATATTTTAATTCCAAACAGATTTTAAGATGTAAGTAATTTTTTTGTTGACCAGGTCTCCTGAGTTAAATGAACTTGTGATTTTTAAATACGTATTAGCCTCTTAAAACTGATTAGTATGAAATGTTACAGATCTCAGTTCAAAATTTTTAAACTTAATACGATACGTATCGCTAACTTTACAAATGTTCACATCGCCTTATCAAACATGAACCACATTTATCTGTTACTTTACAAATATTGTAAAACAACAGTTAGTGGAGATTGTTTGTACATTGCATGACGAACCTAGGAATCATAGAATAGCTATTTCGACTTATCAGTAGTGTACATCCACAATCCCACTTTCAGATATGATGAATGTTGAACGAATTAAAGAGAGAAATAGAATTTTATCATGGACGCACATACGCGTAAAACAGCATTTTCGACTAGCTCTTCGCTAAAAAAGATAGTAACTTATTTGGTGAACAAATATTTTAATTACATAATTGCGTACTACTATGGTGTTTTTCATTGGCTCGAAACAATTTCATGCTTATAAGTGTAGTTGCAACAGTTAAAGTTTTGATAACCTGATATCGCTATGTTGATATTCGTATCGGAACTCGAATTGATGTACATAAGACTAAGATGATTTTGATTGCAAATTAATATTACATATCTATTAGCAAAGGTGGATAATGGCTAGCAGTGGAATCCACAAGGCGTGTTTCGTCTTATTTGGGACTCGCCAGCCGGATCAACTTGTATCTTAAAGACTCCGCTGCTAGCCACTATCCATCTTTGCTAATTACTTCATCTATCGATTTGCTATCCCCAACGAGTACTACGCAGATCAATAGATGAAGTAATGAAACTTCATCAGTTGAGGTGGTTGGGACATGTGTTACGAATGCCTAACCACCGATCGCCGCGATATTTTGTAGTTTAGGAGGAGGTTGGAAGAAGGCTAAGGGCGACCAAACCAAAACATACATGGCAGAAATCCATGAAGTCACTGACAACTGTACTGAGTCATGTTGGTAGATGTAGACTACCTGGTTGGGGTCCGCAAGACGAAAGTCATCGATGGTTAGAGACCTTGAATGACATGGCGTAAAATGGTTTGCAATGGCGCCGGTGCATCCACTCTTTGTGTTCTCTCCAATTCTAACCTTCTCAATACTTCATCATCTTTATCTTTCTAAATTTATCTCACTGAATTACACTTCTTGAATAATGTATTCAAATCCTAATCTTATCCATTACCAGTAATACTTCTACTATCTCTAACACCATGGGGTTCGAATTGACAATTGTGTCTCTGTGCTAATGTGGTATGACAACCTGAACTGATGTACTTACGTACGAAGTTCTACGTTGTAACTGACTGGCCGACTGCTAATTCATGCTTGCAATCTGAAGCAATCCAAGTCAATCAAGTCTTTATATTTTGTTAATTTCATACGCATAGCGAGATGTCGACCATCATGTTGAGATTCACCTGATGACCTACAAGTAATATAGCTAGCTTGAAATCAATGACATTGTATAACGAAACACACTAACTGTTTGTTCACTTTTAATTGCCTAATTACTATTCGGTAACTAAGATTTCTTAAAGACTTTTACCACATTGCATCAGTGGTATACTATCCCAAGTTTATGATTAATTGATTGATCATAGAACAGTTATGTTGGGGATGTTAGATCCTCAAAATTCGCTTGATAAATGCCTTTTTTGGTTTTCACGTTTGCGAGCATGGGCGGATCAGTTGACGTTGAGATTTCAATTCCCACCAGGAAAATCCATGGCTGTGATTGGCTGCTGTATTTTGTTAGTGTGCTATTTTCTTAACTGTACCAAGGACGTTTCTATGATGCATGAATAAACGATAGTTGTATGCTTGATTGTATTGTGTGATTGCTGGGTGTTTATAGAATATACTTTCTACGCTTACAAAGTCTTTTTACTCTATTTGGGGATTCAAGGTAGCCTACCTGGGCGCTGGTTCTTTGTCTCGTTCGCGTTTATCAACTAAGTTGAACTCGTAGTAGCCTCAAGGCATACTTAGTGACGAGCGTAACAAGTTACTTCTTGCTAGTTCGAAACTCTTTATTACACTGCAAATCAATACTAAATTAAGTAATTTATTACAAGAATTATGCAATATATATAAAGAATGTACAGTATAAGATATAATCAAAATTGAGAACAAATATATACATAAATCATTGATATATGTATATAATTTACTACAAAAAATGTATGAGTTAAAGATATCTCACTCTACATGTAAAGAAAACTAAGTATAAATAACAGCTATATATATATATAGCCTTCACAGTTAACTAGTATGTCATTTGAACCAATCAAATATGATTAAAGTATATTCATATACAAGAAAAGTGATTCCACAAGCCGGTGTACATCGAAGTACATATGGTACAAGTCCTTTATAAAATCCATGAACACCTTCACCTCTATACATATTGTATATATAGATTGTAAACAAATAAAAACAAATGAGTATAAATTACTCGTGTAAAAATGAAGAACAATGATCACAATTATAAAAAAAGCTATGCAATGTCCTATTTGATATTGACACGTAATCTTCTCCTGTAGACATATGATGCCCAATTAGGTACGAGGATGAGAAAAGGCAATTTACGTACTAATAAGAATAGATGGCAGTGGATGTGCACCTGTCCAGATATCTGTCCTTCAAGTAATTACATTACTAATGGTGAATGTTTTACGAGGTGTAGAAAGGATTTGATTGTGACCGATTTAGTCTCATGTGCTTTTATGGGTACGAGGGCGGATGTTACTTCCCGGCTGCCCACACCATGAAAGAGTGTTTCTTCAGGGACCTAGGTGCGTGACGGCAGAGCCCAAGGGACAACTGCTTGAGGCCGGTCACGTACGGCCTTTTCATGAAAGGATTTTTGAGGATTAGCTCCTCTCTTAAAGGCTCTTAGTGGGCACCCTTACCAACGGAGACGGAAATCCGTGAGTTAGGGGAGGTGTGATATTTTTAGGGTCGACCTTTTCTAACTCTTCGTTTGTTGTGAGAAGGAAGCATCGCTGCAGATCCTGGTTGTCTGACGGAAACACCTTAGTGCTGTCACACCCCTCTGCAGTAGTCAGCAGTACGACTTCACCATCAGACCTTGAGTAGCTGCTTTTAGTCTCATCGTTCTCAAATCGGCTTGCCTGACATGGTAGAACCTCGAGGAACATATGTTCCAGCCAGTATAGCTCGGCTGGGTTATCACGAGAGGTAAACCCGACCACCACATCAAGGTAGCAGCTAACCATCTGAATTCCTCATCACCTCTATCTTTCTCTTTCTAAATTTACCTCACTGAATTATTCTTCTTGAATAACATCTTTGAACCCTAATCTCTCCGACTACTTCTAATACTTTTTCTACCTCTACTACTATGGGGGTATTTGAATTGACAATTATATCTCTGTGCTAATGTGGTATGGCAACTTGGACTGATGTACTTACGTACAAAGTTCTACGTTGTAACTGACTGACTGAATGTTTTACTCTTTAGAAATGGAAGCTGTCTCTTGATAGAATGCATGCATTCATCGTTTGGCCGATTGTTGATTAAACCATGCTCAGAATAACAATGAACGCCATGCGATCAAACGATTTCAGGTTCAGAGAATGAAACTCCACATAAAAAAACGACTGAATATATTAGACTTTTAGAAATAAATGATATTGATCCTCGATACTTGTTATAAACCATTGAATAACCAATACTGAAAGGAAATCTAAGGTCATACATAGTCTAGAATGATGATAATTTAATTGATTAGGTTTAGAAAGGTCATTTACAAAGATGTTTAGAATCTGTGTTGTGATACTAAAAAACCAAGAACTAATATTACCAAACATTAAGTAAATAATAACTGTTCGTTTGAACTGTATCAAAGGTTGGTCAAGTGTATACACTTTCAGATTGCCATCTTCGAGTTAATCATCAGTTGAGGTGGTTGGGACATGTGTTACGTATGCCCAACCATCGACTGCCTTGAAGAGCTAAGCTTTCTGGTGTAGGAGGAGTAGGTTGGAAGAAAGCTAGGGGCCGTCAAACCAAAACATGGCACAAATGCATGAAGTCACTGAAAAGTGAACTAAGTCATATTAGTGTAAGTCTGGACTACCTGGTTGGGATGAGCAAGACAAGAGTAACCGATGGTTAAGCACTTTGAATCACATGCCTCAAAATTGTTTGCAGTGCATAAATGCATCCATTCTTTGTCTTCTCTCAGATTTTATTCTAACAGATTCTTCATCACCTCTATCTTTATTTTTTCTAAGTTTACTTCACCGAATTATACTTCTTGAATAATATCTTCGAACCCTAATTTGTTGATTACCGTTAATACTTCTACTCCCTCTACTACTATGGGATCTCTGTGCTAATGTGGTATGGCAACCTGAACTAATGTACGTACGTACGTACGTACGAAGTTCTACGTTGTAGCTGACTGACTAATTGACACTTGTCCTGTTGTTTAGGAAATATACATAAATGCTTGAATCCTTTGAAATAACTGTTAATACTTGTTTGCTTTTATTTACTGTTGCTTTACTGTTACTGTGGAATGTGATCATCTGAAATGATGCACATTTATACCAGATATTATAATATACGTGATAACTTTGCTGGGTATATTTCAACTAAGGCATTTTTTACAAACATAAAGATGTTGAATGCTATAACAAGTAACAGGTTTTAATTTCTAGATGACTGTATTGTTTCACCGATTTAAACATACAAGAATAATTTAAATATTTATTTATGTGCCACACAAATTATTGAGTTTGTAAGTGGACTGATACACCCACTGATTGTCCAAACATCCAAGCAAGTAGTTTTATTACGAGGCTACTCTTTGAGTCTTTGACGGAGAAGTCTAATCCACAAGGCAATGGAGTAACGTCTAACTGACTGATTGACTGTTACAGTACGCATATAATAAATTTTTATTTTCTTTCTAAGAAGAATTATATAAAATGTTATCTATATACAGATTCAATATAATTTTAATCACATATATTAAAAGCCGAAAATAGAACTAACTAAGCTAACAGTGTTGACACAACAATTACTGTACTTTTAAACGAACATAGAATTGATTCATAGGGAGAATAGAAGATTTATAAGACTCTACTGACATCATCGACTGGTCCGTGTTAGACCATCATTGAAAACCCCCGACCGTAGCTGCTACCTTGACGTGGTGGTCGGGCTTGACTATCGTCATGACTCAACCAAGCTATACTGGCTGGAACATATGTTCCTGCAGCTTCTACCATGCCAGGCTGGTCGATTGGAGAACGATGAGACTAAAAGCAGCTACTCAAGGTCTGAGGGCGAAGTCGTACTGTTGACTGCAGAGAGGTGTGACAGCAGTAGGTTGTTTCCCTCGGATAACCAGCATCTGCAGTGATGCTGCCTTCTCACAACAAAGGAAGGGTTAGAAAAGGTCGACCCTAAAAATATCACACCTCACACTACCTCACGGATCTCCGTCTCCGTTGGTAAGGGTGCCCACTAAGGGCTTTAAAAAGAGCGGAGGTAATCCTCAAAAAACCTTTCATAAAAAGGCCGTGCGTGTCCGGCCTCAAGCAGTTGTCCCTTGGGCTCTGCGGTCACGCACCCAGGTCTCCAAGACCAACACTAATCTATCTTCCTTTTCAGGTCCCTCAAGAAACAACCTTCCACGGTGTGGGCAGCCGGGAAGTGACAACTGGCCTCATACCCATAACAGCACGAGAGACCAAATCGGTCAAATCATTGAAAACCGGTGAGCACTGGATGGTCAGTTCACTGCTCCGAGTGCGGATTCACGACCCCACACACGGGAGTTCAAACTAGAACATTCAGTCTCCGGTGCGAACGCTCAATCTCTAGACCAACGAGTCCATTAACTAACGATGTTAATGACTAACTTGAAGCGATCTAGGATATTGCACAACCATATTTAACAATTTTCACAACTCTATGCTGCCAATTATGCGAATCCACTACGAACGAGGGCAAAGAAAATATATTTACACTTCCAATTTAACCGATAAATTTATCAGAGAATATAGAAATTTTAAAATTTTTGAGAAATAAGAGTTTTATTTTCTTACGGATAAAAAGAATTATACAGATGAATTTGAAACACCAGCTAACTAACCTCCATAATTGTCGAATAACATCAGTGACTCCATTGTATTTCCTATGCTGATCTTGCATTCTTGAACGAACCACTTGGTATGGATAAGTTATGACAGCTGCAATCAGTTTAGAAACTGATGAAAATGTTAGGTACTCGATAGCGGACTGAAATTAGAAAGGAAAAAGTCAAACTACTTATTAATATTCAGTAGGTTATGTCCAACCACCTTCGGACATAGAAAGTATGGTGTTTTCTCAGCGTAATAGACATTACTGTGACACTTTTATCCAGGACTTTAATCAATTTTCTTGTCAAAAAAGACATTCCTTTCCAGTTTGTACTAGTAAGGTTTGATTATATTAGTTACTCAATGAAATATTGTTTCTTCTATACACTGTAAATCTGTAACCTAGCTGTGCGTAAGTTTAAAACGTACACTCAACTTAGTGTAATACATGTACTGTTCTTTTGACTTCATCTGCTAACGGTTTTTACGTATTGTGATGATTCGATTGAGCAATAATGTGTAGAATACTAGTTCTTTCTAATCTTATCACCCTAGGCAAAAAACAGGCATTTAAAGCTTGGTAGTGAAATCGTACTATTGATTGTACTGGGGGGCGGTTTCTTAAGACAACCAACGTTCGAAGCGATAATACCTCATCAAAATGGAAAGAGGAGGTTAATACAAATTGGTTCAAAAAATAACACCATTCACCTTACTGTACATGAATTTTGTTCACTATTCCAACGATCACTTTATCATTCATCAGTAGTTGAGTATAAAATTAAATAATTTAATCCATTTGCAGCACATATTAGTTTTTATTCTAAACTTTTAACGATCAACTGACAATGATCTGTATTTTTTCTATCAATGGGTCACCGTTTTGCATGCTTACACTTAAGCAAAGTGAATGATTATGTACGTAGGTAGGTACGTACGAAGTTCTATGTTGTAACTGACTGACTGACTGTTACGCTGGTCTCTAGGTATGCTTAAAACTATTACGCGTTCACCAGTGTCCAGGTAGGCTACTGTGATCCGATTGTCCCAAGTGTAGAAATTGGATTCTACAAACACCCAGCCAGCACACAATCAATCCAAGCACACAAATCCCGTTTATTTATACATCATAAAGACGTCCTTACGGCAGTCACAAAATAACACACTAAAATGAAACCATAACAAATCACAGCCAAGGATTTTGCTGGTAGGAAATGTGATCTCAAGGTCAACTGATCGGTCCAAAATAAAGATATTTATTAGGCGAGTTCTGGGGATCTAACATCCCCAACACTGACCGTTTGACTGAATTATTATCAATACTGGAACATCAGTCAGATGCAACATAGAACTTCGTACGTAATTACATCAGTTCATGTCTCCATACCACATCAGCACAGAGATATAATTGTCAATTCAAATCCAATGGTAAAAGAGGAAATAAGGGTATTAGAAGTAATCGGAGAGGTTGGGATTAGAAGATATTATTCAAGAAGTATGATTCAGTGAGAAAAGTTTAGAGAGTCGAAACTAGAGGGGTTGAAGAATCCAGAAGATTAGGATTTGAGAGAACACAAAGAATAAATGCACACGCGCCACTACAAACGGTTTTGAGCCATGTCATTCAGGGTATCTAACCATCGATTCCAACCAGGTAGTCGACAATTACCGACATGGCTAAGTCCATTTGTCAGGGACTTCATGGATTTGTGTTATGTTTCGGTGTGGCCGGCCCTAACTTTCTTCCAACCTATTCCTACACTACAAAACAAAGCTCGTCGAGGCAGTCGGTGGTTAGGCATACGCAACACATGTCCCAACCACCTCAACTGATGAAGTGTTACTACTGCGTCTATTGATCTGCCATTCTTACCTAGCACCCGATTCCTAATAACAGCGTTGCTCAATCGAGTGTCCCACGATATACGAACAATGCTTCGAAGACACCTATGATCGAAAACCAGTAACCTACGAATATCTTTTACTCTGACTGGCCATGTTTCTCAGCCATAAAGTAAGATGGAGCGAACTACTACTGTACAGTACACTCGTCCTTTAATCAGCAAACGGATATCTCGCCTACGCCATAAGTGACGCAGGTTGGCAAAAGCTAATCGAGCCTTCTGTATCCGAGCTGAGATTTCGTCAGTCACCAGGCCATCAGCACTGATGAGACTCCCCAGATAAGTGAATCGGTCTACACGTTCGACTACTTCACTCCCTATCACTAGTTCAGGTGCCGATGAAACCCAGTCTTGAAGCAACATCCTGGAACATAGGATAATTAAGACAGAGAAGTTAAAACAACACCGAATAGATCACTTACCAATTTTTCATTCACTAATTTTTTACGATAATGTATATTGTAAGAATTTTTAAAATGTTCATAAAACATAAATTGAATAGCTCCATGACTAACACCAAATAAACCTGGTACATAACCACGATATAATCCAGCAAAACCTTCGCTTGTCCATAGATTAGACAAAGCATGCCATGTTGATTGAGGACGTAGTATTATGGATGATGGCGATGGGGATGGCGAGGATGAATTAGCGAGTTGAGGTGTTGGAATCGATTTTGTTAACGCTTCATATTGTAAACATAATCTAGTTTTAATAACCCAAATTGGATTGACAATGGATAGGGTAATCATACCTTGAAAGTTGAATTTGAATATTTCAAATATATATAAAATGAATTAAGTTGAATGAGTGAAAAAATTATATACACTAATCATTTTACATAATAATAATAATATCCAGCACTTCAACCTGGTTGTCTATGCAAGACAACATCAGCAACAACCTACTGTGGGAGAGAAGAAACCGGATTCTAGCCGAGGAACCCGACCGTAGCTGCTACCTCGACGTGGTGGTCGGGCTTGCCTATCGTGATGATCCAACCGAGCTATACTGGCTGGAACATATATTCCTCAAGGTTCTACCATGCCAGACAGGTCGATTGGAGAGCGATCAGACTAAAAGCAGCTACTCAAGGTCTGACGACGAAGTCGTACTGCTGACTGCAGAGGGGTGTGACAGCAGTAAGGTGTTTCCCTCAGACAACCAGCATCTGCAACGATGCTACCTTCTCACAAGCAAGGAAGGATTAGAAAAGGTCGGCCCTAAAAATGTTACACCTCCCCTAACTCACGGATTTCCGTCTCCGGCGGTAAGGGTGCCCACTAAAAGCCTTTAAGAACGGAGCTAATTCTCAAAAAACCTTTCATAAAAAGGCCGTGCGTGACCAGCCTCAAGCAGTTGTTCCTCGGGCTCTGCGGTCACGCACTCAGGTCTCTAAGACCAACACTAATCTACCTTTCTTTCCAGGTTCCTCAAGAAACAGCCTCCCACGGTGTAGGCAGCCGGGAAGTGACAACCGTCCTCATACCCGTAACAGCACGCGAGACCGAATTGGTCTAAATCAAATCCTTCCTACACCCCGTAGTACCTCTCTTATCTCCACGACTAACTCTTCTCACATTCACTTATCACAGTTGCCTCATCGAGCTTTGTTTTGTAGTGTAGGAATAGGTTGGAAGAAAGTTAGGGGGGCCAAACCAAAACATGGCACAAATCCATGAAGTCATTGACTAGTGGACTTAGCCATGTCGGTAATTGTTGACTACCTGGTTGGGGTCCGCGAGATGATAATAATCTATGGCTAGAGACCTTGAATGACATGGCTCAAAATCGTTCGCAATGGCGCCGGTGCATTTATTCTTTGTGTTCTCTCAAATCCTAATCTTCTAGATTCTTCAACCCCTCTAGTTTTGACTTTCTAAACTTTTCTCACTGAATCATACTTCTTGAATAATATCTTCTAATCCTAACCTCTCCGAATACTTCTAATACCCTTACTGACTCTACTACTATTGGATTTGAATTGACAATTATATCTCTGTGCTGATGTGGTATGGCGACATGAACTGATGTACTTACGTACGAAGTTCTACGTTGCAACTGACTGACTGACTGACTAGCTGAGGAATAAAATTAAGAAAAAGTGCTATAAATGGATAGGACACACAATGCGGAAATCACTCGACCGCATGACGAGGCAAGCCCCAACTAGGAGTTCTCAAAGTCAAGAAAAGAGGTAGACCAAGATAGATACGAAAAGAATGAATAGCCATTGAGAACTAGGAAGGACAGCCCAGGACAAAATTGGATAAGAAATCCTGGTCGGCAGCCTATGCTCCAATAGAGGTGATAGGCGGAAGTAATCTTCAACCGAGTTGGTGGGTATGGAGAACTGCACTAGGGGAGTTGGAAAATCTTTACTCTAAACCAGTGGTACACATAGGCTTCAGTGTTTAGACGAAACGAATGGACCTATTGTTGGTCACCGGATACCGTGGAAATGCATCTCCTGAAGCTGATCCACTACCGTGTAGACTAAACCTTTGGGTCAAGAGCTCGAGAAATGGCCCGCTAAGAAAATCACCTGCTATGTTCTGGACACTCGGACAGTACTCCAGACCACTAACAAATTGTACAGAGTTTAGGCTTAGCAAGATGGAATGCTTACGCCTGTACAGTGAGTGCATAAGTTTTATTAACTCTGAATGGTAGGGTGGTTGGGAAAGATGATGATGCGAAGCTTGGTGACATTAACATTTTCCTGAGACATTTAGAGAAACAACTCTTCAAAATCTCCGCAGCAGTATCCTTGTTGAACTCAATATTCCTAGGAATTATATGAGGTTTCGAAGATAGTAATTTACGTTTTGTGTTTTGCTAAAAAGAAGCCCTGGATGGATAGCCATTTATTGAGGATTATCTATTAGAGCTTGAGTAGATACTTGCCTTCTGAGTACATCTACCTTTTCCTTAATGATAAGCATGTTCGGGATGCGGTTTTTCCCCCTCGAAATGCAAAATGATGTTTCACGATTGACCTGTATCGGCACCTGAACTAGTGTGATAAGGAGTGAAGTGGTTGGGCGTGCTGGCCGCTTAACTTATCTGGGCAGTCTCATCAGTGCTGATGGCCAGGTGATTGACGAAATCTCAGCACGGATACAGAAGGCTTGATTGGCTTTTACCAACTTGCGTCGCATAAGGCGTAGGCGAGATATCCGTTTGCCAACCAAAGGTCGAGTCTACTGAGCAGCAGTCCGCCCCGCCCTACTTTATGGCTGTGAAACGTGGCCGGTAAGAGCTAAAGATATTCGTAGGTTACTTGTTTCCAATCATAGGAGTCTTTGAAGCATTGCTAGTATATCCCAGGATCATCGAGTAAGCCATGCGGTGGTTAGGAAAAGGGTACTAAGAAAGATGGCAAATCAATTGATTAAGTAGTTAACTTTGATCAGTTGAGGTGGTTGGGACATGTGTTGCGTTTTACTAATCACCGAAGGTCTCGTCGAGCTGTGCTTTGCGATGTAGGAATAGGTTGGAAGAAAGCTAGCAGCGGCCAAGCCAAAACATGGCACAAATCCATGAAGTCATTGACAAGTGTACTGAGTCATGTTGGTAAGTGTCGACTACCTGGATGGAGCCCACGAGATGATAGTAATTGATTGTTAGAGACCCTGAGTGACGTGGCTCAAAGTCGTTTGCAGTGGCGCAGGTGCATCCACCTGTTTGTGTTCTATGAAATTCTAAGCTTCTGAATTCCTCATCATCTCTACCTTTCTCTTTTTAAATTTGTTTCACTAAGTTATACTTTTAGAATAACTTTTCCGAACCCTAATCTTCTCCCTTACCGCTAATACTTCCACTATCTCTATCACTATGGGATTTGTACTGACAACTGCGTCTCCGTGCTAATGTGGTATGTCAACCTGAACTGATGTACGGACGTACAAGGTTCTACGTTGTTACTGGCTGACAATTTCAGACATCCACAATTAAGGATTTGAATATCAATAAAGATTTTATTTGTTGTTGTTGTTGTTACCGATGGTGTGACGAAAATTGCATGGGTATTTATTAAAATTACTGGTGGTTTTGTAAATCGACTAATAAAAACATGATTATATTAAAAAGCTAGATTTCATTTACCATGAGTTTTGGTGGTTTCACAAACCTCATTTAGAATTGAATGTTTGGTACATTCTAACAACTTGCATTTTTAGAAGTACTTCTTAGTCTTTTCGTAGTTAAATCCCCTTACCTGTGAATCAACACGTAAACATTAAGCTATCTGTGTAATGTTAGCCTATTTGTTGTATGGTTTAAATACACTTTTTTTCTATTACAGAACTAAAGATTTATGATGTCCTTAAGTTATACAAGTATTTCAAGTTATATCCAATAACTAGTCAGTACTGTTTAAACTTGATGATATATGATTACCAAATATATATATATATATATATATATATATATATAGCGAAAGACATTTTGCCTAATACACAAATTCTCAAAGGTATACTCCGTTTTTTATATAATGCAACTATGTCACTACATATAGAAACATACACATCAGATGAGAGTCTACTGACGACATCATTGGTCAGGCAGTTTTGAACACTAAATAATCGATCATCAACGCGAATTAGCAGTTAACGTTTATTGACGACAGCGTAGCCCGCGGTCTTCCTTTTTAAAAATTACCTTTTAATAATTGCATTACTTTGCTATATAAATTAAAACATGAATAAAGTCAGTCAGATGCAACGTAGAACTTCGTGCGTACGTAAGTACATCAGTTCATGTTGCCATACCACATCAGCACAGAGATATAATTGTCAATTCAAATCCAATAGTAGTAGAGGTAGTAAGGGAATCAGAAGTAATCGGAGAGGTTAGGGTTAGAAGATACTATTCAAGAAGTATGATTCAGTGAGAAAAGTTTAGAAAGTCAAAACTAGAGGGGTTGAAGAATCTAGAAGATTAGGATTTGAGAGAACACAAAGAATAAATGCACCGGCGCCATTGCGAACGATTTTGAGCCATGTCATTCAAGGTCTCTAACCATCGATTATTATCATTTCGCGGACCCCAACCAGGTAGTTGACAATTACCGACATGGCTCAGTCCACTAGTCAATGAATTCATGGATTTCTGCCATGTTTTGGTTTGGCCGTCCCTAACTTTCTTCCAACCTACTCCTACACCACAAAACAAGGCTCGACGAGGCAGTCGGTGGTTCGGCATACGCAACACATGTCCCAACCACCTCAACTGATGAAGTTTCACCACTTCATCTATTGATCTGCCATCCTTGCCTAGGACCCGTTTCCTAACGACAGCATTGCTCACTCGGTTGTCCCACGGTATACGAGCAATGCTTCGAAGACACCTATGATCGAAAACCAGTAACCTACGAATATCTACTCTCACTGGCCATGTTTCACAGCCATATAAGAGAACGGAGCGAACTGCTGCACAGTACACTCGTCCTTTGATTAGAGAACGGATACCACGCCTACGCCATAAGTGACGCAGGTTGGCAAAAGCTAATCGAGCCTTCTGTATCCGAGCTGAGATTTCGTCAGTCACCAGGCCATCGGCACTGATGAGACTCCCCAGATAAGTGAAGCGGTCTACACGCTCGACTACTTCACTCCCTATCACTAGTTCAGGTGCCGATGAAACCCAGTCTTGAAGCAACATTTTGCATTTCGAGGGAGAAAACCGCATCCCGAACATGCTTGCATTGTTGCTTAGGGTAGTCAGAAGACTGCATTTTGTCAGCGTCTTCACCAAGTAGGACTATGTCATCGGCATATTCTAGATCAATAAGCGAGCCACCTGGTAGAAGGTCTACTCCAGAAAATTCAGACGAGGATAAGGTTATTACTAGGAGCATGTCTATGATAAAATTAAACAAGAATGGAGAAAGTGGACATCCCTGACGTACACCACTTGATGCAGAGAATTCCGGTGACAGTTCGCCATAAGCCCTCACTCGACCAGTGGTGTTCGAGTAAAGGGCTTGTATAAGGTTAATGTACTTCTTTGGTACACCTTTCAATGACAGACACCGTCACAGAACTTCACGATCCACAGAGTCAAATGCCGCCTTAAGGTCCAGGAAAACAACTATTGTAGGACGCCCAAATGTGTGTCTATGTTCCAGGACCTGTCTGAGTGTGAATATGTGGTCTATACAACCACGTCCAGGTCGAAAACCAGCCTGGTTTTCTCGAGTCTGCTCTTCATGAGCTTTCGTTAAGCGTCGAAGTATTATTGAGGCCAATATTTTAGATACTATATTAGTTAGACTTATTCCCCCGTGATTGTCACAAGAAGACTTTTGTCCTTTCTTATAGATTGGGACAATCAGTGATTGAGACCAGGCGGATGGGATTACGTCCAGTTCCCAGATTCTACCTAAGATCTCAGTCAACCTAGCTGATAAAACTGGACCACCATCCTTAAATATCTCAGGGGTCAGTCTATCAGGACCTGCAGCTCGTCCTCGTTTCAGGTTTCCTAACGCTTTCTCAACGTCATTAAGACTAGGGGGACTTAGGTCGATTTGCCATTCAGGATGACTGGAGATCGTGGGTAACCGAAGAGTGGCTCGTGGCATGAATAAAACAGTCGGTCGGTAGGATGCAACGTAGAACTTCGTGCGTACGTAAGTACATCAGTTCATGTCGCCATACCACATCAGCACAGAGACGTAATTGTCAATTCAAATCCAATATTAGAAGATGTAGTAAGGGTATTAGAAGTAATCCGAGAGATTAGGATTAGAAGATATTATTCAAGAAGTATGATTCAGTGAGAAAAGTTTACAAAGTCAAAACTACAGGGGTTGAAGAATCCAGAAGATTAGGAATTGAGAGAATACAAACAATAAATGCACTGGCGCCATTGCAAACGATTTTGAAGTGAAGAATTCCGGTGACAGTTCGCCATAAACCCTCACTCGACCAGTGGTGTTCGAGTAGAGAGCTAGTATAAGGTTAATGTACTTCTCTGGTACACCTTTCAATGACAGACACTGACACAGAAATTCACGGTCCACTGAGTCAAATGCCGCCTTAAGGTCCAGGAAAACAACTATTGTAGGACGCCCAAATGTGTGTCTGTGTTCCAGGACCTGTCGTAGTGTGAAGATCTGGTCTATACAACCACGTCCAGGTCGAAAACCAGCCTGGTTTTCTCTAGTCTGCTCTTCACGAGCTTTCATGAATAAAACAACACAAAATAATTATGTTATCATTATAGAACTTACCTGATAAGGCAGCATAAGTAAGATATTGAGTAGTGGTCAGAGATTTGGTTTTATCGCCATGTTGAGAAAATCTTTTCAAACTTTCATAGCTGTTATTACATGAGAAAGGAAAGTATGTTTCACAGTAAAGACTAAAATTAACTAGAACATTATAAATATGTAGTTGATGATGAGACAAGGTAAAAACCTTTTAATGGGGCAATAGATAAATTATAAGAAAACTAAGAGTTATGCAATGAATTGTCAAAATTCATTTTAACTACACTATCGATGTGTTATAAGCGTTCTTATACAACTCTGCTTTACAGGGTTTCAGGTAATTTTTAACACATACCAAGGATAACTGATTTTACTAAGAGTATGTGTGGTGTGAGCTACTTATAAGTAGTATATGACGTGAGTGTCAACGTAATGTCTGGCAGCAGAAGATGGGGAGAGATCAAGAAAGGAAGAGTTAGAAAACAATGGAACACAATTTGTATGAAACGCATGAATAGTAGTGACAATGGATTGATGTTTTGCAACAGGAACAGTCCAGTTCGATATGATGAACTGATATTTTGCAAATGAACGATTTACGATATGGTTTTCCAATTTTACTGAGTAACTCTGTAATTTTCGCTAAATACAATTCGGTTGCCCCACCTGTGTTCTCGTTCACTACATATGTGTATTGGTGGTGTAGAATTTCAGCGGTGAATTTCAACTTGATGCCGATGATTTAACCAATAGTCAGACTAGTAAAAAGTAAACATAGAATTACACCACAGAAAACTATTTACTTACAAGAAAAAATACAAACCCCATGAACTACCCGCTCCAATAGCATTCGGAGTTAAACCAAGGTACAGACCACGAAGACCTCTATGCTGAACAATTTCATACAAGGTTTGAATGGTTCCTGTTGTTTTCGGTCTATATAATAAATAAACAGTAAGTATTGGTGACAATTTTTATGGAATTGTAAACGGTTAGATAATCATAAGAATATTGAAATTTCCAAGTTGAACCAGGGAATTCATGTGCTTCAAACCTATGGAATAGTTAATTAGAGGGTAAGATTTTCTGCTCACTAAATGACTAACAATAACGAATACTGAGATGGTGGAGAAAATTTGTAGCTCAGTCGGATGATTGTGGTGGAGTTTCGTTCTATGAGCTGAATATTTTCAATGTAGAGCTTTCATTATTCTTCTTAACAACATTAGCATCAGCACAGACTTTAGATAGAAGTGAAGTATTCGAATTGACTATCTGAAGTTTGTGCTGATGTTGTTCAGAACAACAATGAAAGCTCCACAACGAAAACATCCAACTCAGAGAACGAAACTCTACCAAAGCAACGAATACTTTACGACTAAAAATAAGATTTAAATGAAATCAGTTACTGGCGTAGCAAAAATAGAAACTTAAATATTATATCGTGATAAAAATACCAGCTGTTTGTAGACTTTTCAAAGAAGTGCGTTACGGAGAAGAAAAATATTGTCTCCAGCTTGAAATTGATTGTCAGAATAAATGTTTCCAGTAGTTTACAATGCTATGATTAAAATATGTACCAGTTGAAAAACTACTTGGAAATATGCATTGCATGACTGTTGAAATGTTGAAGTTCGCATTGAGTAGTCGTATTTTATGGTCGTAGAATGTGAGAAATGCTTATTGTCAAATGTCAGATGGTGAAAGATTCGAATATCAGATCAACTGGCTAAGAAAACAACGGAGTACCTAACCTGTTAGATAGTTGATAGTGTCAGATTTTGCATTAACGGTGGGTGAATACATAACGGGTCGTATGTAAACGTCATCTGATGGTCCATCAATGTCTTTGGCATATGTGGTTACGCAACATAATATCTGTGGTATTCAAATTGTCGGAAACCTGAAAGGTGTCGAGCTTATCTGGAAACTAATATAACTATTCCCTTTGTGAGTGTCGAAAATATTTTGAATACTCCTAAATTCCCTTTGTAGGTGAGGAGTAATACGACTTTGTTTTCCAGATGTATCAATTAAATGACTGCCAAGAGCGGACTTTATATACGATTAAGATATGGAATTTATTTAATCTTAGTAAATGTATGTTACAGTCTCGTGCGATACTGCCAGAGAGTGATTAATTAAGTTGACATTTCCGTGAATCACACAAAACTTAATATCAAAACCGCTAATTAAGAGCTACAAACGTTTAGTCAGTCAGTCAGTCAGTCAGATGAAACGTAGAACTTTGTACATAAGTACATCAGTTCATGTTGCCATACCACATCAGCACAGAGAAGTAATCGTCAATTCAAATCCAATAGTAGAAGAGGTAGTAAGGGAATTAGAAGTAATCGAAGAGGTTAGGATTAGAAGATATTATTCAAGAAGTATGATTCAGTGAGAAAAGTTTAGAGTCGAAACTAGAGGGGTTGAAGAATCCAGAAGATTAGCATTTGAGAGAACACAGAGAATAAATGCACCGGCGCCATTACGAACGATTTTGAACCATGTCATTCAAGGTCTCTAACCATCGATTATTATCATTTCGCGGACCCCAACCAGGTAGTCGACAATTACCAACATGGCTCAGTCCACTAGTCAATGAATTCATGGATTTCTGCCATGTTTTGGTTTGGCCGCCCTTAACTTTCTTCCAACCTACTCCTACACTACAAAACAAAGCTCGACGAGGCAGTCGGTGTTAGGCATTCGCAGCACATGTCTCAGCCACTTCAACTGATGAAGTTTCACCACTTCATCGATTGATCTGCCATCCTTACCTAGTACTCGTTTCCTAACGTTTAACACAATCTAATATTAGTGTTAACGGAAACTAGTACAACAAATCAGTTGATCATATTGCAATTACTAAGAAATTATGTAAAATGCAACGATAAAAAAAAACTAATTCTAACCTGCATGCGATGACACCTGTACCTTCATTCACCTGCAATCTGATTTTGGCCAAATCCAACGGATGCAAAACCAATACAGATATAACTCCACCACTAACACCAGCTACTAAATGCTGCCACTGGGTTCTGTCCAAAAAACTGACCATATATTTTTAGAAGTTTAAGAAATTTATTAGTCCCTTAGAATCATTAGACAGGTATTTTTTGAATAATAAAGAAGCTAGGGACTCATATCTGGAAAAGAAATGCGGGGATTATGGATCAAAATGTTTACAGAGCTCTAGTGATGACTGTATCTTGAGAAAATAAAAAAAACTAGTTATTTACATTGGAAGTTATGTGGTGGCCGAGTATTAGTAATAGAAAAGTAAGATATCTGACCGTTAAACTTCATGTCACATCTTCAACAGAGTGAAAATATTGCTAACCCTTATAAAGTACCGGTTAAGATTGTGTAAACAAAGCAGCAAGTGGTTACTTACAACTTTTACTACCATACGTTACCAAAAGATATTAAAATGATGAATCTAACTTGATATGTATTTTAGTTTTCTGATACTAATAGTCAGATTAACTAAACAGTAGTTAATAAGAAATGTTCCACAGATTGAAAAAAGTTTGCATAAAGGCCGAATATTATTGTACTTTAGTTTTATCAGCAAACGTACTCTAGGTAAGGGATAGTGTGTGTAAGAAAGGCCAGTTTACGATAATTAACCAGTTTGGAGTTAAAGACTGACCAAATGAATATATTTATTGTAGAGCTTCATTTATTTATGAATGAATGGAAACCAATATATGCTCATAGCTAAACGCTTAGCACATAAATATGCTTGTCACTAGGAGAGCTTGGATTCGTGGAGTAATTTAATGGGTTAGTAAAGGCTTTAAACTTCACTAATCTGTCTACCTGTAAGTCAGTGACTAGACCAGGTTTTCCATTCATTACAATTACGTCCAGCTGGAATGATAAAATCCTAGTCTTTTTGAGCGCTATTATTCTTTTTACGATCATACCAGAAGTGAGTGTTCATGTTGGTTGCCGAAATGATAGTTCATACGCTACCACAGAAAGAAATCTTGTCCATGCAACGTTGAGCTGCTTGCTTTGCCACAGCGTACCAGCTAAGCAATGATTACACAGACAATAGCAACTAGTTCGACAGCTGTGTTTTTCGAACTAAATTCTAAATAACTCAAGATCGCTTATGTTTTTTATTTCAGAAATGTGGAATCAAAACTAAAAGTAACCAACCAAGGGTTAACGTCATAGCAGATTGTTTTCTTCGGTTCCAAATAGTAATAAGACCCACTTCTGATGAACTTAAATGCTGGTACATATTCGTAAAACGCTTTTAATGCTTCTAGGCAGATCCGGGACAAAAACGGATTATCAATGTTATCTCTCTCATGTACCATTTTACTCTAGGCATTTTAACAGTATGGCGAGTGGATGCTACCACATGATTAACACTCATAAGTCATTTAAAGTTTTTACTGTTACAAGTACAAAGTCCTTTGCCCTAAACGTTTCGTACTGTTTATGTAGCTTTTTGTTACAAATTGGACAGACTATGACAAGTTATGTTTGTAACAAATTCCACCAGTTCTACGTCCAACAATGCAACCAAGGACGTTTCATAAGTTCACAATTATCCTATGTCTATAAGCTCTTTCATTTTCTTTTTTAAATGTCAGCTTACAGCAAGGAGAGGACAACTAATGATAAAACACGAGGAATCATGGTACTCACGTGCACCGTACATATGACAAGTTAGGTTCAAATACGCCGGTAACTTTTTTCCACGACCCTGAGTGCCAGAGCATGAGGCCGACATTCCGTATTAGTTTTTATCAGAGTTAGGGAGATTGTTGTTTATTAATGAAATCATGAGATTAATGATGGTAAGTTAGAAATGTAAAGTAATTTCTAAGTAATTTCTAGTAATTTCTTCCGCATAATTATATAGACTGTTCGCGACTGAAAACCCTAACAGTTATTGAGAATCATTTCAGTCGTGTTTATTTTCTGTTTTAGTGTAAACGGTGAGAATTTTTTTGAGCAACTGTCCATTGTTAAGCTGCCTTTATATTGGCTTCTGTAAAGATCGTATTACATTTCAAAATGTAATAGGATATAAGTAAACAGATTTAAATGCATGTCTATGAACTTTATTTACGTTGGCGTAAAATTGTCCACACTTGCTGACCGAGCTTCCAGTACCCGTAATTTTCGGTTGAGATAAGTGAGTTTATTTGGCTGTTACTAAACAAACCTTTATTGAATTCCAGCTCGTAAGATAAGCGTGTGGTGGACAAGATTACGGTCGGCAGGGTAGCTGATAATTATGGACGAATACTGAACATGCAAGCAAGAAATCTGATTCTTTGATTTTTTTTAAATCCAGACTTCCTTATGATATCCATCTGGTTTGATTAAAAGCATATATTTGTATACACACTGTTCAAAAAGTGAGCACATCTAAATATTTCACTTCGACATTTTCGTATGCACTAACTGCTTCGTAAACGGACATTATGAATAAAAGTATCCTACGGGGCAATAATACTATTTTCTTACTTACATTGTGCTTCATTGCTAAAAATAGTGCATTCCAATGCAATGTTCAAAGATTTTAAACTGAATAGAAGGTGGTTGAGGAAGTGGTAAGACAGAGTTCTTAAGTTGTCTGATTATTCACGTTATTGTTAATACATTTCAAAAAGTAGCAGACACTAGGACTACGTGTTGTGTTTTATTTTCTTTGACTGACGATATCAGTACTTAATTACAAGTCAGCCTATATATATGAAGTACTAACTTTATTAACGTTAAAAATCTTGATAAATGAACAGGAAAGCTGTCTGTATATTGGGTACGGTAGTTTCAGGTAAGAATCGACGCAAGAGAAACATTTATTACTTATTTGCATCAGTCATTTTTTCCGCTAGATGCCCTTATGCCACTGCCTCAGCTCACATGATTTTAATCATACTTCTGCTACTGGCTATTATCACACAGGTCATAAATGCCAGTTTCCACTAAAGTAGTGTATCGCACATTTAGAGTATTTAGTTATGGCTGCATATTCCCTTGAGTAGTACGATCGTTTCGGTGCTGTCCGTTCTTAAGCCTGAGGAAAATTTTTACTGCACAATTTCCCATGGCATTCTACCGAAGAAGCTTTCAACGCTTAGTGTTCTAAAATTATGCTTTCAGCTAAATTAGCACGTCACAGATGTTGGTTGATGCGTCCAGTCATATGGATGGATTTGAGTGGGCGCAAGCACTACAGTATGAATTTCACAACACCTCAAGCGCAAACTTTGAAGGTTATGACTTTTTCCCATGATTGATCATTTTATCAGTCTTCAGTCCTTTTACTAGAAGTCTAAGGTATATATAAGCGAAATCTTCGCATTTCTTCACCGTTTTCTTTAGTTATAATGAACGTAATTAGACGTTTTCATCATAACTTTTGCCTTCATAACCTCAATGCCTTACGAACATTGTATTCACTCCTACCACTAGACATTTCTCGTCTATCATATCATAGATATCTTAAAAAACACACAAACTTCGCCTAATACCCTTAACAACTATAAAAGATCTAAGTTCGTCAATACAACAGGTAAAATAAAACTATGAAAGAATTCTGATCAATCCATATCGTAATCTGACTTTTCTACAGACACACTAGGCTCGTACCTGGCATCTAGACAAGACCCTTCATTACCTTATATCTTGTCATACAAGAAGATATATCCTACCTGAAATTGAGTAACTCAATAACAGCAGCTGTATTCTGGAATTCATCGGACACAGGCAGTTGTTGCGAGCACCAATTTGAAAGCAAGCTTACAAACTGGTACATTTATCAAGGGCTTACAGATTGAAAGTAAGTCTGTCCACAATAAACAATTCAATGGTGTAGACTCGACTATTCACCCAAAAATATAGTTTCATTACCCTAGCTTAGTGAACAGACTGTGCACTCAATAACCACTTGCAACAAACCTATAAGCAACCCTATCAACCTCAATAGCTTTGAAGTTAACTCGACTAACTTCATTAATGATATTCCCAGGAATAGTCAAGGTGAACTCAAACCTAACCAAACCTTCCAAAATTCTCTATCATACAAATTCATGATCAGAGCTCCAAAAACTCCTGATCTCAAAATTATGAATGAGAAACTGAGATATTAATTGACCATATATCCTCAAAGGTGATAAGCAGACTTCGCTGTATGCAAACAGCTACTATGTATAACAAACCTCACAGCTGAAGCCTAAATTCTATTAAAAGAGTGGACTGTTCCACCCTAGCTGTGCAGTAGGAAGATTACGTAAAGTTCAGACACGACTCTCCTGTCCCCTTCTTTTTCAGTTCAGTAATGTCATGGGAGCGGATTGCCTCCTAGCTAGTCATTACACGAGCACATTCTGAAGTCTAAGAAGATTACATTTATCCTTGACAGAGCGACAATTCAATGCCGCATCACCAGAGGATCACATACAGACCAGCCCGATCTGTGCACTAATAACAGCTATAATCATGGCAGATACAATAAACTCACAACACCTTACACCTTACAACACGCTCTACTGCTCCACTCCCTATCACTAGTTCAGATGCCGACGCAACCGAGGCTCTAAAAAGGGCGGGAACCGTCTCATCCATGCGTCTAGAAACATCAGGACAAAAATTTATATGGATATAGACATTACCGAAGTGCGTGAGTCGAAATAACTTACTGTAAAAGTCCATACATGTGAACTACTGATTGGATGTATATATCGAGCTACAAACAGCCATCGATTGACTGGCACTATTATCAGTGCGTCGTTTGCAAGAGCTGCCTTTCTTCGATTTACCTGAGGAATCGTTTTTCTATGCCTTTCATCCATACCTTTCCTCAGATCACAACTGTGCGACAAAAAGTCACCAAAGCGTGAATCATAGTTGCAAGAGATTGACTGATTACTGAACAATCAGTGAAGTCACGTCTGCTGAGTGCTTAGTCACGGAAGAAGAAGCTGTGAAAGTTAGAATGCTCCAAGTTCACTGACAGAAGATACGAAGTGTGGTGGCATTTAACTATTCATTCGATTTAGCTGAAGCGTCTTCTAACACTCAGACATCCATTTCAGTTAAATATTAATTTTCCAAGATTCGATGTCCTATATACGTGCATCGTGGTTACTTTACAGCAGTCAGTAGAATAACAAAACGGAGAATTATACGCCACTGACATTTTATGTTCATACATCGAACTTACTGGAATGGCTTTTATTTCGAGTAGGCGATTGACCAATAAACTTGATCCTCTAAGTGTTGTTGAAGTAAGTTTGGAAATTAGCGGTAGCATATTCGTGCTTATGGTAATAACTCGATTTCCTTTGCATCTCAATATGTCCTAAGTCGGTTGTGTGATATTTCAGATATTTATACCACCCAAACCTTTCAGTTTCACCTAGCCTGAAAAAAATCCTTTTCTTAAACAGCTGTAGATTGTCTGTAACGATATTAATTCACAAATATACGGCCCCCGAAGCTGACCGGACAACAGCTAGAAAGACTTACACCGAACATTTAGCACTTGGAGCAGATCAGAATAATTAATGAGGGAACTTATGATCTACACGGAAAGATCAGTTCATACAGGCTTTGTCACTGTATTTAACCACTAACTTTTTACTTTGAATATATTACTCTATCCCCAGAGAATACGGTGATGTGAATTCCAAGTAAGTTCTTGCAATTTAGGTTGTTGAATCATGGCATGTCTACAGTTTACGAACAGTCTAGTCATGTAAAGGAGCCACTTCCTGTTCCATCTGAAATGAAGTTATGCACAAGATTATTAACGATGCTTATATTCATCACAATTAGAAATGTTCTGTTACATATATACAGATATTAAGTTGACTTTAAGTGAAAAACAATCCATGAAACCTGATCTCTTTAGAGTGAGCTTAACTGAATTAGTTGGCAATAATAATAGTGCATGAAGTGACTTCTCAAACCAGTAGTAGGAACTAAGGACAAAATGAAACGGTTGTAAAACCCTTGTTCACTTTAACAGCTCTTATTTCTAGCACACTCTAGTGCTACTTCTTCGAAAAAACTCGGATTCTAGCCGAGGTGACCTCAGCCCCCCCCCGGTGGACAGCTTTAGGAAGAGACTTGATAAACATACATACGGATTATCATCTCCCTCGTGCACGATCTGTGCCTGATGCATTTCTTGGGACCAGCTAGTTGTTATCGTTGCCATATTCTCAGATAACCAACTTAATCTGTATCGCCCATTATCTCTGTTTCCTCTCCTTTGCTAGCACTTCGGTCTTCTCTCTCAACCTTCACTACAAATTAGTAAACTAAATTATACATATATATATCACTTAGTTCTGAAATCTTATTGATATTAGCATTAGAATTTTATCCTTATTATTATCCACATTGCAATTAACTGATATCCGGTCTGGTAATGTGATAACTGCTGGTATCCAGAAACCCTACAGCCCTGAAACAAATGTTTTCATTGAAATCACGGGACATCTAAACGCACAACCAACTGCCAACTGATTAGAATTAGACAGTGGATTGGCTAGACCCCCCACTCATTGGACACTGACAAACACCTGGAACCATACCGAAAGAACAAGAATCGAGTGCAAAGAAATCAAGTGCTTTATACTAGCTCGTGAAAAAGATATTGGATACTGGATTTGAGGAATTTAGACGCCTATTTGCTTGAGGACTAATCTTAAGATCAGAAACATGGTTTTTCAATTTTTTTCTTCCCTTCATGCTGTTCAAGAATAAATCCATTTTGAAAGTCCTATATAAGAATCAGGGAATTTGTTTTGTTCCCAATATTCACATACCGCAAGTTGACCTTCAAATGTGACTAGCTTTTAAAAGCCACAATTAGATTCCATTATCTGTTGTGAGCTGCTATATTCTTTTGCAACAGCAATAAAACTTCTAGTTGCGATTTGGTAAAAATCATAAATGTTCACTGAAAAAAACAAATTCAGTGACGAACTGTTGTTAGTATTATAAACACTTTTGCAGAATGTAAGATATATTTACTTGATGCATCCACCAATGTGCCTTATTTTGGATTTTGCTTGAAAGCAGTTTGTAATGATCTACGCTTACTCAGGAAATTCTTGCTTCAACAGCGAATGATAGAACTGGACGCCTCTCCAAAGAAATGTCGGTGGGATGAGAGCAGTGGTTTATTACCTGCTTCTAAGTGCACTATTGATAACAAACCATTTGAAGTCGACGGATCCGGTGGAGTACTATGTATAAACGTTGAAAGTTTAAGTCCTTTCGGAAGAAATTCACAGCCGAACTACTTTAGTTCGTTTCAACCTCATTACAGTATGACGTTAAAGGACTATCCTTCAGATTTTGGAGCACTACCTCAAACTGATTGTGTGACGCCAAATATTGAATTTCTTACATACCCTCATTCCATGACTGATTCACAAGGAAATCGCGATGAACTCAGCACTCCAATAACAATTACTGGATTCGATAATTCTTCCGGCATAAGCGCTGATTCATACGTGAGTTTATTTTGTTATAAAATGGTTTTATAGGTTTTTTGTAAGTAACTGTATTCGAGAGGTTAAATTTTCAGGGATGCTGATATTGATTAAAATAATTCGAATAAATTCTTCCATTCAGTATTTCTGTAAAGATCATGTATTTTCAAAACACGTCATTGGTAAACCGTTAGTAATTTCACTCTTTATCCCATAGATGGCGAAGGATCAAATTCTTTTAGGTTCATTCATTCATGGTTTGATATAGCCTCTGATAAAAGACCTTGCTCAGGCAACCTTTATACGCAGAATTAAAAAATACTGCTACCTTTTATTAAGAATTTCAACCTGACAAGTGTGCACTGAAGAAATGAAACTTCTGAGTCTAACTAAAGGTCTCTTACTTTTAGCTCGGGACTATTTTCTGTAGGCTTAACGATTGTATTAAACTTGATGGAGAAACACGGGGTAGTAAGGTATTCAAAAAGAGTGAGGCAGTAATTTCACTTCTCATATCTCCACAATTCAGTTATATTTCTACGCTTGTAGATTTACAACCCTTCTGTAAACGCGTGTCAAAGTGCTTTACTGTTATTAATATTATGGTAAGGAATGGTTGTTCAAAACCTTGGCTGTATGTCCAGATATATTTGAGGCGTCCATAAAAATCTTGTTATTTAGGCGGTTTCATAGCTTTATTCATTTTGCTTACACAGTAGGTGAATTCAAAAGTAGTGCTCTTTTTGTAGGTTTCAATGTGATATAAGTTGTTCGTTCGAGTTTTTCTTAAAACGCTGTCAGCCCCCGCAAAATCGGTTAACCGTTCAAAAAAGCCTTCTTTTTAAGCGTTTTCCTTAATATGGTAATTTTTTCAATCTTACAGCCTTTAACTGTACACCTACGTCAGCTAACATGTCACTGAACATTTCATTTTGGGTAGTTATTAGCGCAGTCTAACCGTCATATTACCTTGATATAACATTTAGGAAAACTTAAATCATCTGTATACTCCTTATCAAACAAGATTTATTTCAACTAGTTTACTCCAACAGAATGTTTATATTTTTACTATTTAAGGAACTTTGATCAAAATACTACGTTCATATAATACTGTCTCACTTTACTGTTTGTACAGACTTAACTCTGTAACTCAATGTGATTATCAATGACAACAGTTTAAACCTATCTGCTATGTTCACTCTACTGAAATTCACATATATTATGTTCTAGCTTTTAACAATAATCTATAAGGATGATTAGTTCAAAAATAAGTTAATATCCAGAAATTTATCAATCTATTTGCACTGGTTTTTTGAATTTCCCAACTCATATTTTGGATCTTAATCGATCTGTCACTTTGGTACTTCGAATGAAATGTGCTTCCTAAATTCCACTGTTTGCCATCATCCATTTCTGCTATTTTTTGATTTTACAGTTTAAAGGCTTTCACAATACCCCATATCAATAAAAAAACGTTACAAATGTGTGTTTTTTGTAAGATATGTCTTCATAACCCTCATAAAAAAACTTTTATTCAAATACCTTTAAACTCTTATCAAATATATATTTATATATACAAAGGATAAATAATATAGAGTGTCATTTATTACCATGATTTAGGAATTTATAACTTTATTTAGTTTATCCTAACAGTTAAATAGTGATTATCTAAAGAAAGTAGCAGAAAGGTTTTTTTATCTTTTAATGTTTTATTTATGATCAACAAATAATTTCTGTCAAACAAACAAAGTAAAATGTTCAATGTAAAAATATTTCATAACAAGAATAATAATAATAAACAAATGAAGTTATGTGTAAAAAAATTGAATTACTATCAGACTGAAATGGAACTATTATTATCCTTCTTATAGGTTCTTCATAATATTATCATAGTAACTTAAATCTATGAATCTATGAAAAAAAACTTAAGAATATTACCTTTTTGAGCATTTTGTACATTCAAGTAACTAACTAACTAACTAACTAACTAACTAACTAATTTTAACATGTTAAATCAAAACTTCATCAGTTGAGGTGGTTGGGACACGTGTTGCGTATGCCTAACCACCGATTGCCTCGAACAGCTTTGTTCTATGGTGAAGTAGTAGGTTGGAAGAAAGAAAGTTAGGGGCGGTCAAACCAAAACATGGCAGAAATCCATGAAGTCATCGACTAGTGGACTGAGCCATGTCGGTAATTGTCGACTACCTGGTTGGGGTCCGCGAGATGATAATAATCGATGGTTAGGGACCTTGAATGACATGGCTCAAAATCGTTCACAATGGCGCCAGTGCATTTATTCTCTGTGTTCTCTCAAATCTTAATCTTCTGGATTCTTCAACCCCTCTAGTTTCGACTCTCTAAACTTTTCTCACTGAATCATACTTATTGAATAATATTTTCTAATCCTAATCTCTCCAATTACTTCTAATACCTTTACTACCTCTTCTAATGTTGGATTTGAATTGACAATTACATCTCTGTACTGATGTGGCATGGCGACATGAACTGATGTACTTACGTACGAAGGAAATTCTACGTTGCATCTGACTGACTGACTGAAATCAAAACATGTAGTATAGATTGAACTAAAAGCTATATGAATAGAATTATTTTTTTGAATTGAAATTTAGACTTATTGAAAAACTACAAAATGCTAAAGAATATTTAACATTATATGTTGAAACGTAATGCTGTATTTTTAATAATAAGTAGTCTCTTTTGATTTTGAAGATTTTTCCAGTAATGTTACATTTAAAATGTAAAATTTTTCGATAGAATTTGATGAAATTTTTAAGATGCATAATAGTTAGACATTAACACCGTTAGATACCGGCTCATTAATCTAACGGTTAGGGCTTTCGCGCACAATACCGAAGGTCCTGGGTTCGAATCCTGCGGGGTGCAGGAGTCGTGGATGCGCACTGCCTCTGATGATTCCCATACCAGGACGAAACGGCCGTCCAGTGCTTCCAGGTTTCTAATAGTGGTCTAACAATGATTGATTCATGGTTTCAAAAATGCATACAAATTTAAAGGTATATCTGAATGATTTATATTGTACATTTCAAAATGAATTGTAAAATTTTACATTACACTATATTCATTTCAATCATACATCTCAACTGTAATCAGTTAGTGTGTGTATTTGCAATCATTTTCTAAAAATGGTCCATGCATTACGACAATTTACTTTAGTGTATTTTGTTAAATTAGTAGGGTTTTTTATTCAAGATCATTTCGTAAAGGAATCAATCCCAAAATAAATTAATAACCTTGTGTGTTAGGGATTTTAGATCCCCAAAATTCGCTTGATAAATGCCTTATTTTGGTTTTCACGTTAGCCAGCATGGGCTGATCAGTTGACCTTGAGATTTCAATTCCCACCAGGAGAATCCATGGCTGTGATTGGCTGCTGTACCAAATGAACTTCAGAGCGGCTTGAACTACCACTCTGAACTATAGTTGAGTCTCGTTGTAGGTTAGTGAGACGTTGGTACTCATGAGCCATGTCATCAAGCGTAAGCTTCGGATCTTGCTCCGACCGACATAGTAGCCTTGTTCTAATATCACTGAACTTACTCGACTGGAGGCTGCAGATAAGTATAAGGGCTTTGAACTCATCTTCCGACAAAGACTTCAACCGAAAGCGTTCGCATTCACGGTTGACGATGCCCACATGTGTAAGGAAGTCATCATCTTCGTTCATAATTAGCTTCAAACATCGATATCGAGTATTATCAAAATTAAGTCAGGGCTTTGATATAAATTCCAATCGTTTTGCTTTAATCTGTATTGTTGCGTATATATATATTTGTTGTTTTTGTCAAAGAAGTTATCATAAAATTTTTGATTTGAACGTTTCAAATTAGATTTTTTGTATAAATTAAAGCTGAGTGATTATAAAGTAGTGGAAAGGTTATTGAGGTTATCCATTGATGAGGTCCATAAAAGTTCTAGATAATAAGCTCATATTTTTTTGACTTTTATGGAAGATTTATGGACAAAAAAGAGCATAGAACACTATTCATAAACTTATTAATCTTGGATGGTTATTTTGTGTCTTTTAGCTTTAGTTGACTGTAAAAATGTTTACATAATTCGTTTCTTCTTCAACACAACAGGTAGTTGAACTCAAGGTTGTTAATGGCTTTTTGATGTGAATGCCGTAATTCAAAATGTGAATGCAATCCACAAGCTCTTTCATTAGTAAGAGTAAAGACGTGAAGGCTTCCTAGTCAGGCAGCTTATCCGTAAATCATTTTCGATAATGTAGAAGCAAGCATTCATTTGTCAATCTTTATGTATACACTTGAACTGCATGAAATCTCTCTGTGGATGTCAACGAATTACAAACATCGGTGCTCTTTTTCCTGGAATGAACAATATCTTCCTATCTATATCAGTCAGTCAGTCAGTAAGATGAAACGTAGAACTTCGTACATAAGTACATCAGTTTATGTTGCCATAGCACATCAGCACAGAGATGTAATCGTCAATTCGAATCCCATTGTAGAAGAGGTAGTAAAAGTATTAGACGTAATCGGAGAGGTTAGGATTAGAAGATATTATTCAAGAAGTATGATTCAGTGAGATAAGTTTAGAAAGACCAAACCGTAGGGTTGAAGAATCCAGAAGATTAGGATTTGAGAGAACACAAGGAATAAATGCACCGGCGCCATTGTGAACGATTTTGAGCCATGTCATTCAAGGTCTCTAATCATCGATTATTATCATCTCGCTGACCCCAACCAGTTAGTCGACAATTACCGACATGACTCAATCCACTTGTCAGTGACTTCATGGATTTGTGCCATGTTTTGGTTTGGCCACCCCTAGCTTTCTTCCAACGTATTCCTACACTACAAAATAAAGCTCGTCGAGGCAGTCGGTGGTTGAGCATACACAACACATGTCCCATCCTCCTCAACTGATGAAGTTTCATTACTTCGTCTATTGATCTGCCATCCTTGCCTAGTACTCGATTCCTAATAACAGCGTTGCTCACTCGGGTGTCCCAGGATATACGAGCAATGCTTCGAAGACACCGATAATCGAAAACCAGTAACCGACGAATATCTTCTACTCTGACTGTCCATGTTTCACAGCTATAAAGACTCACGGATAAAAGTAGTTTGATACTAAGTTCTTCTATAAACGATAATGTCAAACTATCCAATTATTAGTAGTTATTGTATGTAGGCTGATAAATTTTTCAATAAAAAAAACAAAACAAATATGATATAATCAAGACAAGGCATAATCTCTTTCTCTCTCTCTTTATTTTTTCTTTGTCAAAAAAAAATAATAATACTTGATATTCATATAAATTCACTCATATTTGCCCCTAAATGTATACATCTGTCAAATTTTCCCACAATAAACACAAAAGAAATAATAATAACAACTCTTAAGCATTGTAGAATCAATAGTGTCTGTGTTAATAAACCATCTTGTCTATTTATACCTATTAAAGTTGTTTATAATAATAATAATAATAATAATAACAATTATTATTATTGTTATTTAGATTTTTAGGTCAAGTTATAATATGATATTTGAAAAGGGAAAATAATTTCTCAAAACTGATACTTATTGCATAATTCATGCGTTTCTCCATCCCCTTACCCCACCGGTTAACGTTAACTTTTTTGAGGATTGTTTAATGTTGTGATTTTTTCTAGGTATAATTGTAAATAAAGAAATGAATTTTTTTCTCAAGAATTAGCTTCTATAAGTTGTTTGTTCAATTATCTAGTGTATCATTGAATTTTGTATAGAGAAACCTGTTTGATATTACTTACTGTTACCCCCAATGGAGCATAGGCCGCCTACCAGTTTTCGCCAACCAACTCTGTCCTGAGCTTCCTTCTCCAGTTCTGTCCAATGTTTGTTCATTCTTCTCATATTTTTCTCTATTTCTCGGCGTAATGTATTCTTTGGCCTTCCTCTTCTCCTTTTGCCTTGAGGGTTCCATGTGAGGGCTTGTCTCGTGACGCAGTTAGGTGCTTTTCATAGTGTGTGTTCTATCCACTTCCATCGCTTCTTCCTGATTTCCTCCTCCATTGGGATCTGGTTTGTTTTCTCCCACAGTACGTCGTTGGTGATGGTGTCTGGTCAACGAATCCGAAGTATTTTGCGTAGACAACTGTTCATAAATACTTGTATCTTCTGGATGATTGCTTTCATAGTTCTCCAGGTTTCCGCTCCATACAGTAGAACTGTCTTGACATTTGTATTGTGTTTGAAATTAAATACCATTTTTTTAAAAGTTTTTTTATTAATTATTGTTAGGATTGATTGATAAGCCAATCATATCTACGTACTTACTAACTCACTTACTACTACTATACTGATGTGAAACATGACCGGTGAGAATAGAGGACCTATTCGTAAATTGCTTGTCTTCGATCATGGGTGTCTTCGAAGCATTGCTCGTATATCCTGGGACAACCGAGTGAGCAACGCTGTTGTTAGGAAACGAGTACTAGATAGGGATGGCAAATCAATAGATGGAGTATCGAAACTTCCTCATTTGAGGTGGTCAGGACATGTGTTACGAATGCCTAACCACAGACTGCCTCGACGAGCTATGTTTTGTGGTGTAGGAGTAGGTTAGAACAAAGTTAAGGGCAGCGGCGGACAGACCAAAACATGCCACAAATCCATGCAATCACTGACAAGTGAACTGAGTCATATTGATAGATGTAGGCTACCTGGTTGGGGTCCACGAGACGTAAGTCACCGATGGTTAGAGACCTTGAATGACATGGCTCAGAATTGTTTGCAATGGAGCAGGTGCATTCATTTTTTGTGTTCTCTTGAAATCTGAGCTTCCGAATTTCTTATCATCTCTATCTTTCTCTTTCTAAATTTATCTCACTGAACTGCACTTTTTGAAACATATCTTTGCTCCTTAATCTTCTCCGATACTGATAATACTTCTACTATCACTACCACTCTTGGATTTAAACTGACAGTAGCGTCTCTGTGCTATTCCGGTATGGCGACCTGAACTGATGTACTTATGTACGGCGTTCTGCGTTGTATCTGTCTGTCTGTCTGTCTGTCTGTGATGGTAAACAAAACGCTAACCAGAAAAATTAATTCAATCATATAATATTTAGCAGCTAATTGTGAATATAGAAAATTTCTTCCACTGTATTGGAATATTTAATATTCATTATATAAGGCAATAATCATAACATTTTGATATCAGTGTACAAAATAAAATGAAAGTAGTTTGTGATCTTATTAACTAGTGTAGATATTTACTTAAAGAGTTGTATGAAAATGATAGTTAGGAAACAATAAGTTCTTCACAAAATATCTTACTTACTTACTTACTTACAGTTGTTAACAAACACCTGTATTTTGTGAATGTTGGCTTTCGTAGGTTTCCAAGTTTCCACTCCATACAACAGAACTGTCTTGAAAATTCTTAGGTATTCGTTATTAGTTATTTTTAGTTCCCGATGTTCTTCAGTTACCCTTGCTTTGCCCACCCGTATCTTTACATCTGCATCAGATCCACTGTGTTCTTCAATAATGCTGTCATGGTTTCCGGATCCTCCAAAGCTTCTCCTTTAAGTGTGATTTGGTTAGTACATGTGGGACAAAAGAGTCAGATAATCTGCAAAGTTCAGATCGTCATGCTGCATTCCAGATGACCAATAGTATCCTTTTTTCCCCCTGAGATGCTGACATCTTGATGATGCAGTCGATCATCAGGCGAAATAGAAAATGTGGGAGTAAGCATTCTTGTCTGACGCCAGTCTTCACTTGGAATAACTCTGTTTGCTGTTCTCCATACAAAATTTTGTAATTTAATCCATCTTAAGAATTTCATGTAATGTTGACTATCTTTTCAGGGCACAGCATAGCGGGTTGAAGAAACCTCTATCATGTCAACCAGTCCACGCTGTCTGATGCTTTCTCTTAGTGAATGAAGTTGATGTAAATTGATAAATTTCATCCAATTGATTATTTCACAAATTTTTGAAACCATGAACCGATCAATGTTAGACCACCATTAGAAACCTAGAAGCACTGGACGGGGTGCAGGTGTCGTGGATGCTCACTGCTGAGGAGTCCCATACAAGGACGAAACGGCCGTCCAGTGCTTCCAGGTTTCTAATGCTGGTCTAACATTGATCGATTCACGGTTTTAAAAATGTGTAACTTAACAATCTTCACAACCCCGTAATGCGAATTACCTGTACTCACTAGTGACTAGCTTCGTGAGGAGGAATCTTCTCCGAGTTCTAGTGGGAAGTCGTGGCCACTGTGAAGTTCAACCTGTTCGAGTGTAGGCAGTGTCAACTACCGAAGACTGTGTATGAGGTTGAGCAACTCCGTGAATTTCATCAAGTTAGAAATTAACACCATTGGATACTGGCTCAGTGGTCCAACGGTTAGGGCGTTTGCGCACAATGCCGAAGGTCCTGGGTCCGAATCCTGCGGGGTGCAGGTGTCGTAGATGCACACTACCACTGATGAGTCCCATACTAGGATGAAACGGCCATCGTCCGGTGCTTCCAGGATTCTTCTAATGTTGGTCTAACACTGTTCGGTTCATCGTTTCAAAAATGTGTAACTTAACAATCTTCACAACCCTGTAATGCATATTTCACAAATGTCCAAATCATTTTTTAATTACTTTTTACCTTGATATTAATTTTCTACAAATTAGAATCAATTGATGAATAAATGAAGTATAAATTTATTTCTATAAAAATCAAAATTAAAATCACAAAATGTATCAAAAAACAAGATGATTTTTTTTCTTTTCAATATTATTCAATTAACTATGTGTTTACTTGAAATGACTTACCGCACATTTTTGAAACCATGAACCGATCAAAGTTAGACCACACCATTAGAAACCTGGAAGCACTGGACGGCCGTTTCGTCCTGGTATGAGCAGTGCGCATCCACGACTACTGCATCCCGCAGGACCCGAACCCAGGACTTTCGGTATTGTGCGCGAACGCCCCAACCGATAGACCACTGAGCCGGTATCTAATGGTGTTATTGTCTAACTTGATCAAATTCACGGAGTTGCGCAATCTTATTGACATTTTTAAAAAAATTCTTCAGTTGTTTAAAAGAAAACTGTATACAAACAATATTATTTAGTATTTATAATAATGTAAAGATAATTTTTTTTAAAATTTTTATCATGTAAATATTTAGAAATGACTTAAATATGAATCACTGTTCATATTTAGATAACTTGAATTCCAGGCTATATATATAGAGATACTTGTAAACCTGTTTTTGTAGACAAGGATAATATCAAATGTAGTTATCTCTTTAAATATGTATTTTATTCATTGTATAAGTCGATATAACTATTGTCAATCAATAGTTTAATTGACAAGTCATTAGTCTGTTCTTTTTTTGATTTTTACAGCGCACAAACTGAAATACGACCAGTTGATTTATATTGCACTCGTCGTCTCTCTAGGTATGCTTAAAACTATTACACGACTTCACCTTAGTCGAACAACGAGAACAAAACAATCAACCAGCGTCCAGGTAGGCTATTGTCGTCCCTTGACTCAAATGTACTAGCAAGAAGTCTTGATATAACGTAGGAAGTGTATTTTACGAACACTCAGCCAGCAAAATTAGCACACTAAAATAACATAGTAACCAATCACAGCTAGGGATTCTCCTGGTGGGAAATGTGATCCCATGAAATAAATCCCAAATAAAGACAATTATCAAGCGAGATCTAAAATCCCCAACAATTTATTTCAGGTAATAGGGCAGTCAAGTCCTCAACTCAACTGTCAATAAGTGTTCGTAAAATGTAAATCATATATATATATATATATATATATATATAAGCTCTTCTATGCTTGTACTCATAAGTCTCAGATGAAGTAATGAAACTTCATCAGTTGAGGTGTTTGGGACATGTGTTAAGTATGCCTAACAACCGACTGCTTCGACAAGCAATGTTTTGTTGTGTAGGAGTAGGTTGGGATAAAGCTAGAGGCGGCCAAACCAAAACATGGCGGAAATTCATGAAGTCACTGAGAAGTGGACTGAGACATGTTGGCAGATGTAGCCTACCTGGTTGGGTTCCGCGAGACGTAAGTCACCAATGGTTAGAGACCTTAAATGATATGGCTCAAAATTGTTTGCAATAGCGCAAGTGCATCCATTTGTTGTGCTCTCTCAAACACTAGTCTTCTCGATCGGCCAACAGCTCTATCTTTCTCTTTCTAAATTTACCTCACTGAATTTTACTTCTTGAATAAAATCTTCGAACCCTAATCTCAGCGATTACCAGTAATACTTCTACTACGTCTTCTACTATGGGATTTGAATTGACAATTGACAATCTTTGTGCTAATGTGTGGTATGGCAACTTGAACTGATGTACTTATGTACGTATAAAGTTTTACATTGTAACTGAATGACTGACTGACTGACTGACTGACTGTACTCATAGGTGACGTATACCATCAACAAATTAAAGTGTGCGTTGACATTTTGCATTACAGATATCATCATCATCATCATCATCATCATCAGATCATCATATGCGCATAACTCACCTATTCGTCACCTTCTTCTTCTTCTGATGTTTTTATTTTTCTGTTCGTTTTACTTTTTTTTTATCCAATTGACCTTAATCAGTTCAATTCCGAACAGAAGCCTGTATTTGTTTCTTTTGCAAAATTATTAATTTTAAGGTCATTGTAACACAGATTAAATGAAATAAATAATTGTGATCATCTATTTTTAATTGAGAGTAGTGAATAAATTTTTTTAGTTGTCATTAATACTTTTTTTCTATGGAGTTTTATTTTTTATATTTTTTTAAAAAAATTTAAAAAGAACAAATAATTTGATTTTTAGGAAATGGAATATTCACGATGGAAAGGTATCATGAATAGCTTTTTTGTTATGAAGGACATGACATTTATTGAACATACATATATTTTGTGGCACAGTTTTGGAAGTTTGCATTTTTACACATTTGAAATCATTAATCAATCATTGTTAGATCACCATTAGAAACCTGGAAGCACTGGACGGCCGTTTCGTCCTGGTATGGGACTCATCAATCAGAGTTAGACATTAACACTATTGGATGCCGGCTCAGTGGTCCAATGGTAAGGCGTTCACCTACAATGCCAAAGATCCCGGGTTTGAATCCTGCGGGGTGCAGGAGTCGTGGATGCGCACTGCCACTGATGAGTCCCATACCAGGACGAGACGGCCGTCTCTTAGTGCTTCCATGTTTGTGGTGGTGTTTCGTTCTCTGAGCTGGTTGTTTCAGAGAACGAAACACCACCACAATCATCCACCTGAGCTACAAGTTTTCTCCACCAGCTTCCATGTTTCTAATGGTGGTCTAACAATGATTGATTGGTGATTTCAAATATATTCTGTATTTGGTGGATTTTTAATTATAGAGTTAGTAATATAAAAAACAATATAAATTACTTTCTTTGTTTACTTAACTCTTTTCAACTCATCATAATGGAACATATGCCGTCGACCAGTATTCTCCAACGTATTCTGTCACGGGGATGCCTTTTCCAGTTCTATCTAATGGTTGTTCATTTTTCTCATGTCTGTCTCTATTTCTCGGCGGAATGTGTTCTTTGACCTACCTCTTTTCCTTTGACCTTGAGGATTCTAAGTGAGGGCTTGTCTTGTGATGCAGTTGGATGCTTTTTGTCAATATATGTCCTATCCACCTATCCAATAGTTCTTCCTGATTTATTCATCTGCTGGAGTTAGGTTTGTTCTTTCCCACAATAGGTTGTTACTGATAGTATCTGATCCGAAGTGATTGGCATAGACAACTGTTACTGAACACTTATATCTTTTGTAATTCTGTGAACTATACAACTCGATTTGTAATATACTTATGAGAAAAAAGTCAAAAATAAATTCTTATTCTTATTATTATTGCTAACAATCTATTCAGTGTTCAATTTATTGAGAAATTGTCAAAATTACACTCAAACATTAAAACACGGTTGGATTCCGACTCAGTGATCTAGAAAGTAAGGTGTTCGCGTGTAAGATCGAATGTACTGGGTTCGAATCCTGTGAGTAACGGGAGTTAAGGATGCATGTTGCTGATGGGTTCCATACCAGGACAAAACGTGGCCATCTAATTCTTTCAAGTTTCTTCTAACGATGGTCTAACAATGATTCATTGATCATTTTTCAAGGTAGAACTATCATCCATCTCCACAATACTTTAGTGTAAAATTAAAGTTAACAGTTTTTAAATGTATACGGACTTTTTTGGAGCACAGTTTTGGAGGTCTGTGTTTTTACACATTTGAAATCATCAATCAATTATTGTTAGACCACCATTAGAAACCTGGAAGCACTGGACAATGGCCGTTTCGTCCTGGTATGGGACTCATCAGTGGTAGTGAGCACCCACGACTCCTGCTCCTCACACGATTCGAACCCGGGACCTTTGGCATTGTAGGCGAACGCCTTACCATCGGACCACTGGCCGGCATCCAACGGTGTTAATGTCTAACTCTGATTGATCTAGGGATTTTGCGCCACCTCACCCATTGGTCTTTGTTAGTTGCTGCCTACTACACCCGACATGGTTGAACTCCAACTCCACTGGTCACGTCTTCTCAACTAGAACTGCGAGAATTTCCTCACGAAGCTAGTCACTAGTGAGAACTGTTACGATATTTTGGGGTAGAGTTTTGGAGGTTTGTTCTTTTTACACATTTGAAATCATCAATCAATCATTGTTTGACTGATGATTTCAAATGTGTATACGGATTTGTTGGTGGATCATTAATTTTAAATTATCATTTAATGAATGTTCAGATAAAAAAGCTTATATACATACAATACAATTAATCGTCTATGCATTTCAATCATGTCCCATTCTCTAGAAGAAGATGACAAGTTATGCAATGAAAAATCACACAACGAAACGCGGAACATCCTAACACCTGCGTGATAATGTAATCTTTAAATTGTCTCTCTAGAAAACATATCTAAGCTCAAAGTTTTGTCCTATTCAGGGCTTATTATCTGTACGAGAGAGAGAGTGGTGATATTCATGTTGGAACTCGAATTTATCGTCACCTATCGCTTCTCAGCACCATTGCTTTATACGTCGAAATTATTGAATATAGATACTCCCTAACTTGTTGTGGTTAACATTTTTTTTTCCACTATTTTAAATAAATATGAGTTAGGAATGTAAAAGATCCAATTTTTTTCCTGGGAAACATTCATCTATATATAGTTTGTGTAACTTAAGTGGTATATTTTTTAATACGGTGAAAAAAACTGTGACAAATCCAAGTAAATCAATCTATGTGCATAGAAAAGTATTTAAAAGTCTTAGAGTATCAATGTTAGACCACCATTAGAAACCTGGAAGCAATGGTTTAATCGTTTTATCCTGTTATAGGACTCATCAGTAGTGCGCATCCACAACCCGTGAAACTCACAGGATTCGAACCCAAGATCTTCAATCTCATGCGCAAACTCCTAACCTCTGGAACACCGGCCCGTTATCTAACCACAATAATGTCTAACTTCGATCAATTCACGGTTTTGCACAATCTCACCAACTGTCTCTGGTTAGTGAATGCTTCACACTAGAACATGGTTGAAATCCACTGGTCAAGATTTTTCACTAGAACTTGGAGAAACGTCCTCAAGGAGTTAGTCACTAGTGAGTCATGGATGCGCATTGCCGATGAGTCGCCTGCTCCTCACAGGATTCGAACCCGGGACCTTCGGTCTTGAAGGCCCAAACGCCTAACAACCTCTGGACCAGTTTTTTCCTATTTACCTTTCATTAACATTCCTTATTTTTGCTGCTTTTTTTCAATTCACGCGATTAGTTTGTTTAAAAATCACAAATTACAAATTTCGAATTAACTTGACATTAGTAGTAGTAGTAATAGTAGTAGTAGTAGTGTAGTGAACGAGACCATAGGTGAGGGCGACCGAATTGTATTTAACGAAAATTACAGAGTTAGTTACTCAGTAAAATCGGAAAACCATATCGTAAATTGTCCGTTAATTTGCAAAATATCAGTTCATCATATCGAACTGGACTGTTATTCCTGTTGCAAAACATCAATCCATTGTCACTCACTATTCATGCGTTTCATACAAATTTCATTGTGTTCTAACTCTTCCTTTCTCTTGATCTTCCCTCAACTTCTGCTGCCAGACATTACGTTGACACTCACGTCATGTACTACTACTTATAAGTAGCTCGCAACACAGTAGTAGTAGTAGTAGTAGTTGTAATATTAGTAGTAACAGTCAACATAATGATCACGCAGACAAACAGACAATATTGTTAGTGTGACTGTTTGTTTATGATTCCACAAAAAAAATAATAAATAAATCTGTCGATAACAATATAAATCGTTATAATAATGAATAATAGTATGCATTAAAATTAGACTAAAACAAAAAAAGATATGACCTTAAACTGAACTGTTCAGTTGAATCTGATCATTGTTAAAAAAGAAAATAGTTGATCTGACATACTTATTTACTTATTTACTTAGCACCTGTTACCCTAAATGGAGCATAGGCCACAGACCAGTAAATTATTTTTTACTGGTTAGCTTTATTTCAGCTAACCTGATGCCCGATCCCTCTTCTTTATATCCGGTCTTGACAGCGGCAACCAATCCTCAGTCAGTCAGATGCAACGTAGAACTTCGTGCGTACGTAAGTACATCAGTTCATGTCGCCATATCACATCAGCACACACAGATGTAATTGTCAATTCAAATCCAATAGTAAAAGAGGTAGTAAAGGTATTAGAAGTAATCGAAGAGGTTAGGATTAGAAGATACTATTCAAGAAGTATGATTTAATGAGAAAAGTTTAGAAAGTCGAAACTAGAGGTGTTGAAGAATCCAGAAGATTAGGATTTGAGAGAACACAAAGAATAAATGCACCTGCGCCATTGCGAACGATTTTGAGCCATATCATTCAGGGTATCTAACCATAGATTATTATCATCTCGCGGACCCTAACCAAGGTAGTCGACAACTACTAACATGACTCAGTCCAATCGTCAATGATTTCATGGATTTGTGCCATGTTTCGGTTTGGCCGCCCCTAACTCTCTTCCAACATATTCCTACACTACAAAACAAAGCTCGACGAGGCAGTCGGTGGTTAGGCATATGCAACACATGTCGGCAACCAATCCTAGAAGGTCATCACCAGGTTGAGTTGAAAAATATAGTTGAAACAGCATTGAAAATTTTCTTATCAGGAAAAAATTATAATTTATATTATAAAAAATGTATATCTAAATTTTAATTATGTAAGAAAATGTTTTTTTATTTTTTTTTGAAATTTTACAAACGTATCTATAGAGTACTGAACATTTTTTTCAAGGTTAGAATAATTAAAATGAGTAAGGATTTAATTGATATGTCAGTCAGTTACAACAATGTAGAACTTTGTACGTAAGTACATCAGTTTCGGTTGTTATACCACGTTATCACAGAGATTATCAATTGTCAATTCAAATTACCGTAGTGGTAGAGATAGTAGAAGTATTACTGGTAATAGAGAGAAGAATAGGGTTCGAAGATATGTTATTCAAGAAGTATAATTTAATGAGATAAATTTACAAAGAAGAAAGATAGAGGTGTTGACGAACCGAGAAGATTAGAATTCGAGTGAACACAAAGAGTGGATGTGTAGTGAAAGAGAACACAGGTGAGGGCAATCGAATTGTATTTAACGAAAATTAAAGAGTTTTTCAGTAAAATAGGAAAACCATATCGTAAACGGTTAATTTGCAAATCTTCAATCCATCATCATCAATCCATTATCTGACATTTCACTCATTCATACGTTTCATACAAATTCCATTGTGTTCCCACTCTTCTTACTTTCTTGATCTTCACCAACCATCTTCTGCTGCCAGACATTACGTTGACACTCACGTCATATACTACTTATAGGTAGCTCGTACCACAGATGCACCTGCATGCGCCATTGCAAACGATTTTGAGCCATGTCATTATTCAAGGTCTCCAAACATCGGTGATGTTGATGTGTCTTACTAAATCATTCAATCTAGAATGCATAGGTTGATACATTTTTTGTAAATATTTTATGCTAAATTATGCTGAAATGACTGAAAAAAAAGTTGTAGGGCGATGATAATTACACTGAATAGTAATTAGGCTTATACAAAGAGTACAGTGAAGTTTTATCCTCCAAGCTGCAGTCATTCATTATTTTTATTTACCTGCCTGAGTTACATATTTTCTTTACAATGTAAATAAAGATTCAGTTTGTCTAGTGAATGAATACAAATGAAGTGTAACATCAAATTTTTTTTAGCAGGTAAAAATTGTTGTAAATAAGAGAATTATCCAGAAAGAAGAGATTTTCGAAATTTTTTAAAAGTTGTTTGATAAAGACTCTATGGTCTAAAGATCAATCTATCGTTATGACATTTGAACCATAACAGGTACTTTGATATGCATATTGTTTAGAAGTACTACCAAATGCAAGGATGATGTAATTGTCTAGTGTATTCTAATTATTTTTTTTAACAGGGTTATTACTTACTTTCATCTGTTACTCCCGTAATAGAGCATAGGCCACCTGTAGTGAAGGAGAACACAGGTAAGGGCAACCGAATTGTATTTGATGAAAATTACAGAGTTGGTTACTCAGTAAAATAGGAAAACCATATCGTAAATTGCTGTTAATTTGCAAAATATCAGTTCATCATCATATCGAACTGGACTGTTGTTCCTGTTGCAAAACATCAACAATCCATTGTTACTCACTATTCATGCGTTTCATACAAATTCCATTGTGTTCTAACTCTTCCTCCTTTCTCTTGATCTTCCCCTATCTTCTGCTGCCAGACATTACGTTGACATTCACGTCATATACTACTTATAAGTAGCTCGCTTCACAGTAGTAGTAGGAGTAGTAGTAATAGCAGTAGTCGAAGTAGTAACTGTTAGTGAAATAATTAGATAGATAGATACAACGCAGAAGTTCGCACGTAAGTACATCAGTTCAGGTTGCCATACCACATCAGCACACAGAGACGTAACTGTCAGTTCAAATCCAAGAGTGATAGCGATAGTAGACGTATGAGCAGTAAGGAGTGAAGATATGATTCGAGAAGTATAATTCAGTGAGATAAATTTAGAAAGAGAAAGATAGAGATTATGAAGAATGCAGAAGATTAGAATTAGAGAGAACACAAAGAGAGTGGATGCACCTGCGTGCGCCATTGCAAATGATTCTGAGCCATGTCATTTTTCAAGGTCTCTAACCATCAGTGACTTTCGTCTCGCAGACCCCACAACCATGTAGCCTACATCTACCACCAACATGACTCATTCCACTTGTCTGTCAGTGACTTCATGGATTTCTGTCATGTATGTTTTGATTTGGCCACCTCAAGTGAAATAATTACACAAGATTACATCATCAATAAATGATAAACCTGATGTTGAATCAAGCAATCAGAAAAAAATTGAGAAATTTTTTTTCCCATTCATAGAAGTTTATTTACAGAGCTACTCAGTAAAATAGGAAAACCATATCGTAAACGCGTGATTTGCAAATCTCCAATCCATCATCAATCCATTGTCTGACATTTCACTCACTATTCATGCGTTTCATACAAATTCCATTGTGTTCCCACTCTTTTGTTTTCTTGATCTTCTACCATCTTCTCTTCTGCTAGACATTACGTTTACACTCGCATCATATACTACTTATAAGTAGCGCGCACCACATTATCATATCTCATAGAGCGTAGACTGTTCACAATGATTATTCAACCCAATCTATGCTCAGCTCTACTTTTAAGTTGTCCTCAAGAGCTAGTCATTCTATTAATATCTGTTTTCGACTCTACCTGAAGTCAATCTAAGACACCTAGCTGTTAGTCATAAAAAAAGGTTAAGCATGGAGATTAACAATCTCACTAAAGAAAGTGTTAACCACTAGAAAACATTTACTTGTAGGAAATAAATTCCCCCCCCCCCCCCCCAAAAAAAAAAACACAAACAAACAGCATTTTAACTGTAATCTGGAATTTCTCATCACATTAGCATAGGATTTGTTTTAAATAAGGGGTTGTATTATCCATCCAATCGGTAACATGAAGGATTACAATTGATCAGTCGATCAGTAGTAGTGATATTCTCAAAAAAGATTGCTCAAAGATTTTTTAATTCAGTAACTCATTAAATAATGAATGAGTTGACAGTGAAGTCAGTGTAAAAAAGGCAACATTGATTTGTTGGTAGATTTGAATGAAATGTATGTTCTAGTCATCATTACTATCCATTATCTTATTGAATGAAAAAGAATAGTTAGTTCAATTTATATTCATTCTGTGTTTGTTAGTTTAAAACAATTTGATATGACAGCATCTAGATCTTACAATATTGTTGAGTGTACTTTCTAATCGTTCCCATACGACATTTTAAAAGATAACTAACATTTTACAATTCACAATGCTTAATTGTGACTAGTTTTTTTTGAGGAAATTCTTGAAGTTCTAGTTGAGAAGACGTGATCAGTGCAGTTCAACAACTTTCGGGTTTTGGGCAGTAACTATTACCAAAGACAAATTGGTGAGATTGTGGAAAATCACTAGATTGATTACAGTTAAACGTTGACACTGTTAGATGCAGGCCCAGTCATCCAGAGGTTAGGCGTTCGCGCGAAAGACTAAAGTTTCTGGGTTCGAATTCTGAGCATCCAGTAGAAACTGTTGGAACTGTTTTTTGTGTTACTGAACATATACAGTTACATTTTATTGAAATGATGAATTGGTCTATGTTGGGCAACTTTTGAAAACCTGGAAGTGCTGTAAAGCTATTTTGGTCTAGGATAGGACTTAGTAGTACTTACCTGCAACCCGGTTGAGTCAAACTCTAATGATGTGTATAGATGTAATCGCCATTCAATAGTTTCATCCAACTAACGAACTGAAAGAGTGTGTGTGCACTATCGACGACAAACTTTTACTTCACTCTGAATATTACCAGTGAAATAGTTAGTATATTATTATGTAACAATATATTAGTAGTAACTAATGTCAATCAGTGTCAAATCATTAACGATGATTGAATCCAACTTAAATGAATTAAATTGTAGACAATAATTTCAGTGACTCAATATTCTTGTGATGTAATAATTTATTTGATATTACACTGATTGTGTAATGAATGTGTTGAAGAAGTCAAAACCAGATGGTCAGTGTATATATATGCATATACATGTATACATTCAACTGATTGACTCTCTTATGTCTTACACCTATTACATACAGTCTTCTATTCAATCTGATCACATCATACATGCGTATGCCTAACCACCGACTGCCTGGTCGAGCGACGTTTTGTATTGTAGGAGTAGGTTGGAAGAAAGTTAGGGACGGCCAAATCAAAACATGGCAGAAATCCATGAAATCATAGACGAGTGGACTTCGCCATGTCGATAATTGTCGACTACCTGGTTGGGGTCCGCGAGATGATAACAATCAATGGTGTAGAGACTTTGAATGACATGACTCAAAATCGTTCGCAATGGCGCAGGTGCATTTATTCTTTGTGTTCTCTCAAATCCTAATCTTCTGAATTCTTCAACACTTCTAGTTTTGACTTTCTAAACTTATCTCACTGCATCATACTTCTTGAATAATATTTTATAATCCTCACATCTCTGATTACTTCTAATACCTTTACTACCTCTACTACTATTGGATTTGAATTGACAATTTCATCTCTGTGTGCTGATGTGGTATGGCGACATGAACTGATGTACTTTGTACGAAATTCTACGTTACATCTGACTGACTGACTGACTGACATCAAACATTCCGATCAACAGACACACTTCTGTCTCTGATCACAACTTCTATACAACGCATACTACTCATTTAATACCTTGTGAGTAGTATCTACCATGAATTGATATTCTTAACTTTAGAGTCTCATTACAAGTTGTTACCAATAAGAGCTACTAAAACGGTGAGATAATCACAATGATTGACTAGTGACTAATATTATCTATTCCATAGGGAGAATCAGTTGACTGCCAATTATATATACATACGTATTAAAATTAATGTGAGTTAATTATCATGCCACAATATATTCGAATAGATCTTATGAATTTTATGCTGTCAACCTTAACATGAATATCGTTTAGCATCAAATGAAATGTAGTCTATACAACATAACTACTATGTGTACCATTTTCCTAAAAAAACATTTGACATACCACAATAATTTACAATGAATATTAATTATTATTATTGGTAAACGTCAAACAATACATAACTGTAATTATTTTATTTTCTTTTTTGTAATAACTAAAAATGTACTCAAATTTAATTTTTTTTGTGAATTATTTTTCCTTTATTTTTTCATTTTGATAAAGTGCACTTATTGAAAAAAAAGGAAAATGCTCATTCCTATTTCTAATATTATTGACCTATCCTTCTCTCGATCACCACCCCTCCCCCCACGTCATCACTGGTTTACATCAACTCACACATAAACATCAACATGATTATCATATTTCGATCAATAATTATCGAAAAAAAAAATATAAGATTGTCACACCGATGATTGATGTTCATTATTATTCTTCTGTCGTTGCTCTCTCCCCCCCTCTCTCTCTCACTCTCCATCTGGCTTTCTAACCCTAACCTACTCATTTTTTTTAAACACAAATTAGAGTGCAACAAAGGTTGGTGGGATTCCACTAATAAATATATTATCATGAATTCAATGTAAATGCGACGGCGGTGTGGTGGGGGGTGGAGGATGGTGAGGAAGGCAACATGTTGAAGTGCGTTTTATTTGCAATGAATATGTGTATGCGAAATGTAAAATGAGCAATAATTATGGTAAAAAAAATGATTACTAATTTTTGAGTTAATTGGTAAGAAAAAAAAAAATATATATATATATATTTACAATCAATTACTTCTGTTTAGGTTTATAAAAAAAAACTGAGGATTTGAGGGGAGGGGGGTGAGGAAGAAACAAACTAATTTGTTCATCTTTTTTTTTTAGAAAAAAAAGTAATCTAATGAGATTGCACTCTATGATGAAAAACTATATTGATATTTTCTGAAAAAATTACAAACAAACAAATAACAAATATTTATTTTTTTTACGTATTTCTGAAAATAAAGTAAAAAAACAACCAATTTATCTTGTTAAAATTTTTTTCAAAAAAATAAAATAATATGAGCAATTGATGAAATGATTGAAAATTAGTTTAATATTCTGAAAGTTTTCTATACGATGATGTCGCCTAACTCCACACTGAACTCTTCTGCTTTATCCTTGGGGCTTAGGATCAACACAGTAGACCCAGAGGGGGGTTCTAGGTGGCGCATCTTAATCGGGATAAATCTGGGCTTCCAGGTTTCTTCTAATGGTGGTCTAACAATGATTGATTGATGATTTCAAATGTGTAAAAACACAAACCTCCAAAACTCTGCCCCAAAATATCGTAACAGTGCTTGCTCACTAGTGACTAGCTTCGTGAGGAAATTCTCGGAGTCCTAGTTGAGAAGACGTCGTGACCAATCGAGTTGGAATTCATCCATGTCGGGTGTAGGCAGTAACTACTACCAAAGACAAATGGGTGAGTTCGCGCGCAAAATCCGTAGATCAATCAAATTTAGACATTAACACGGCTGGACGTCGGCCCAGTGGTCCGATGGTAAAGCGTTCGCCTACAATGCCAAAGGTCCCGAGTTCGAATCCTGCGAGGAGCAGGAGTCGTGGATGCGCACTGCCACTGATGAGTCCCATACCAGGACGAAACGGCCGTCCAGTGCTTCCAGGTTTCTAATGGTGGTTGATGATTTCAAATGTGTAAAAATTGAAACCTCCAAAACTGTGCCGCGAAAAAGACTCAGTTTAATAATGATGAGCGTTATAAAGATAGTAGGGTTAAGTTACATTGATATTATGTACTGATTTAAGAACGAGGTTAACTATGTCGGATATAAATAAGTTGCTTAACAAAGAAGATACTAGAAGTTGATCGCTTAAATACTAAAGATTCATTAAACATAAAAATTGTACTCATTGGTCTAGAGGTTAGACATTTTTGTGTATAAGATCAAAAGTCCTACATGTCATCCTCAGTGAAGAAGTTGCACATCAGTACTATCAATCGATTACCACCTGATCCACTATTGGTTTTAGTCAGTAGAATTTGACTGGGCGTCTCTAGGTTGCTCTTGTAACTAGTCCAGAAGGAATGATAACTTTGCACTGTCCCACCCCCCCCCTTGGAAACATCCATTCCATCTTTTATATTTCAATTTCTTTTACAACAAAACAGAAGATATTCATTAGATAGTTGTTGAATTTTTCAATCAATCTCAAATTTTATTCAGATAATCCCTAATGATGATGATGATGAAACTTCCTCCATTGTTTCCAATGTCCTCCTCCTAATTAATTAACTCTTACAAAGATTCATCCATTCTGGTTATGTTATATAGTAAAATATTTTTACTACTACTACCACTAACAATACTACTACTACTACCACTACCACTACTACTACTACTGTAGTGAACGAGACCACAGGTGAGGGCAACCGAATTGTATTTATCGAAAATTAAAGAGTTACTCAGTAATAAAATCGGAAAACCATATCGTAAATCGTTTTAATTTGCAAAATATCAGTTCATCATCATATCGAACTGGACTGTTGTTCCTGTTGCAAAACATTAATCTATTGTCACTACTATTCATGCGTTTCATACAAATTGTGTTCCATTGTTTTCTAACTCTTCCTTTCTTGATCTTCCCCTATCTTCTGCTGCCAGACATTACGTTGACACTCACGTCATATACTACTTATGAGTAGCTCACACCACAGCACCACACTACTACTACTACTACTACTACTCCGACTACTACTACTACTACTACTACCACTACTAATACTCACACTACTACTACCACTACTACTCACACTACTATTCCGACTTCTACTACCACTACTACCACTAATAATAATAATGTGAATTGACACTGTTTGCAATTAGTTAATAAAACAAACATGAAATCTAAATGAATTTATATTATCCTACTTTAATTATTATTATTATTATTATTATTATTATTGACTTTATTTAAGTATAAATTTTCTACAAAAAACAAAAATTAGACGTTTCTTTTTTTTCAACAAAAAAACTAATAATTGTTTACACTAGAGAAAAGAAATATTGTTTTTTTCTTTGGTTTTGGTTTTCATTTCATGAATTTCCGATACTTTAGTTGCTTACCGATCAGCGAGTTACTCTTTTTTTTGCGTGTCTGTTTGTGATGTGATATGATAACAGCATACAAAGTATTGAGTACACTGTATCATCAAGATTGGGTTTCATCGGCACCTGAACTAGTGATAGGGAGTGAAGTGGTCGAACGTGTAGACCACTTCACTTATCTTGGCAGTCTCATCAGTGCTGATGGCCTAGTGACTGACGAAATCTCAACACGGATACAGAAGGCTCGATTGGCTTTTGCCAACCTGCGTCACTTATGGCGTAGACGAGATATCCGTCTGCTGATTAAAGGACGAGTGTACTGTGCAGTAGTTCGCTTCGTCCTACTATACGGATGCGAAACATGGCCGGTAAGAGTAGAGGACATATGTAGGTTACTAGTCTTCGATCATAGATGTTTAAGAAGCATTGCTCGTATATCGTGGGGCAGCCGAGTAAGCAATGCTGTCGTTAGGAAACGGGTACTAGGTAAGAATGGCAGATCAATCGATGAAGTGGTGAAACTTCATCAGTTGAGGTGGTTGGGACATGTGTTGCGTATGCCTAACCACCGACTGCCTCGATGAGCTTTATTTTGTAGTGTAGGAATAGGTTGGAAGAAAGCTAGGGGCGGCCAGACCAAAACCTCACAGAAATCCATGAAGTCATTGACTAGTGGACTTAGCCATGTCGGTAATTGTCGACTACCTGGTTGGAGTCCGTGAGATGATAATAATCGATGGTTAGAGACCTTGAATGACATGTCTCAAAATCGTTTGCAATGGCGCCAGTGCATTTATTCTTTGTGTTTTCTCAAATCCTAACCTTCTGGGTTCTTCAACATCTCTAGTTTTGACTTTCTAAACTTTTCTCACTAAATCATACTTCGTGAATAATATCTTCTAATCCTAACCTCTCCGATTACTTCTAATACTTTTACTACCTCTACTACTCTATTGGATTTGAATTGACAATTATATCTCTGTGCTGATGTGGTATGGAGACATGAACTGATGTAGTTACGTACTAAGTTCTACGTTGCAACTGACTGACTGACTGACTGTATTATTTCAGCATAAACGTCTTGCCAGTACAACACTAGCACACTCCTTGACGCAACCCTTGAAAACTTGCACATCAAAGAGTAAACACCCCAGGTACGTTTACACTTCTCCTGCTCAAGTGACTAGAGCCACATTAGTTTCTAGTTTCAAGAAGAACGACTTAACAAAATGTAAAACACCTATGAATTATCATCACCTGATTAATGATGATTATCTTAAAGCCTGTTAGTAGTTATGACTATTATTGCCATTTCCTGAGATAATTACTTTATCCTATCTTGTGCATTATCTTTGTTTGTTCTTCTCTGTTGACATTTCTGTCCTCACACAATCTTCACTGTCAAGTAAAATGAACTTATTCAATTATTTGTGTTGTTCTGAATGAAACTACTTTAGCATGATAATTCTACTATAAAATTAGACGGTTTTTGTTTTGAAAAAAAATTTGTGATTTGAAACCATTAATCAGTCATCGTTAGACCATCATTAAAAGAAACCTGGAAGCATTGGACGGCCGTTTTATGTCCTGGTATGGGACTCATCAGTGGCAGTGCGCATTCAAACAAACCTCCAAAGCTCTGCCTGAAAATATCATAAGAGTGATGATGAGTCCCGTACCAGGACGAAACTGCCATCGTCCAGTGCTTCCAGGTTTCTTCTAATGATGGTCTAACGATGATTGATTGATGATTTCAAAAAATGTGTAAAAACACAAACTTTCAAAGCTCTGACTAAAGAAAATAATTGTTTGGACTAGAAAAGAAATATTGTTTTTTCTTTGGTATAGTTTCATTTCTTGAATTCGATACTTAGTTGCGCCGATCAGCGAATTTTTCATTTTTGTGTGTGTGTGTGTCTGGTTAGCGTTCTTTTTTTTTACTCATCAAGTTCAAACCCTGCAATAAATTGCTTACTTACTCACTTTCGCCTGTTACCCCCAATGGAGCATAGGCCGTCCAACAGTTTTCGCCGACCAACTCTGTCCTAGGCTTCCCTCTCCAGTTCCGTCCAATGTTTGTTCATTCCTCTCATATCTATCTCGGTGTAATGTGTTCCTTGGCCTTCCTCTTTTCCTTTTGCCTTGAGGGTTCCATGTGAGGGCTTGCCTCGTGACGCGGTTAGGTGCTTTCCGCAATGTGTGTACTATCCACTTCCACCACTTCTTCCTGATTTCCTCCTCCACTGAAGGAATCTGGTTTGTTCTCTCCCACAGTACGTTGTTGCTAATAATGTCTTGCCAACGAATACGAAGTACTTTGGGGTAGACAACTGTTAATAAACACTTGTATCTTCTGGATGTTGCCTTTCGTAGTTCTCCAAGTTTCCGCTTCATACAGTAGAACTGTCTTGACATTTGTATTGAAAATCCCGATTTTGGTTTTTAGGTTGAAGGTTGTTTGGAGTTTCAGATATTTTTCAACTGTAGAAATGCAGCCCTTGTTTTGCCAATCCGCACCCTCACATCTGCTGCATCGGATCCACCTTTCTCGTCGATGATGCTGCCCAGATATGTAAAGGTGTGTTAACTTCTTCCAAGGTATCACCACCATCAAGAGTGATTTGGTTGGTGCATGTTGTTAAATAAATAACTCTCTCTCTATATATATATCTGATAATTTAGGCATGAAATTAAAGCAGACATAAGATTAATAATTTTATTTAAGAGATTTCAAGTTTTTCAATTGAATTTCTGCATAGATTATGTGTGTATTAGAAGGGTTTATTTAGCCAGGGACAAGAATAATGATTATCGTCTTCAAAGATTATTATTGAATATCATTGAAATGATCTGTGTTAGGCTATCACTGGATAACTGTTTCATCTTATTAATGAACTCATCAGTAACTAGTACGTATCCACAATCGCGCATGCGGGGGATTCGAATCAAGAACTTTAACTTGTAGATCATTGTGTGTTAAACTTTAGTAGTAGTGTTCATGAGTAATTTCAATCAATTCATAAAATGTTGAGCACTGTTCATTGATTACCTGCAGCGGATAACTTTCCAACCCCCCCCCACCCCATCCCACCCCAACCAACAAGGTTGATTCATGATTTTTGTTAAAATTTAACAATTTCCACAATTATCATGTACTTACTATTGACACTAGATTTGTGTGTAAGAATTCTTAGAGTTTTAGTGAAAAACAATGATCAATGAAGTTCACTAGTTTCGAATAGGAGTCAGTAGTATTTGTTATCCCACCAATGACAATGGATCCTGCCTGTTCATTCATACAATATCATGGATGAATTGAAGTTAGGCCCTAACATTCACTGTACAATTCTGACTTAATAAGTAGTTGAGTGTTTATAGGTTAAACCAAAGTCAGTCAGTCAGTCAGTCAGTCAGATAAGGGAATGTGAGTAGGGTTAGTTGTGGAGAGAAGAGAGGTATGTGTGAGTGTAGGAAGGATTTGATTTTGACCATTTTGGTCTCGTGTGTTGTTTCGTGTATGAGGGCGGTTGTCGATTCCCGGTTGCCCACACCGTGGAAGGTTGGTTCTTGAGGGACCTGAACAGAAAGATAGATTAGCGTTGGTCTTTGAGACCTGGGTGCGTGACCGCAGAACCCAAAGGACAACTGCTTGAGGTCGGTCACGCACGGCCTTTTTATGGAAGGATTTTTGAGGATTAGCTCCGCTCCTAAAGGCCCTTAGTGGGCACCCTTACCCAAGGAGACGGAAATCCGTGAGGTAGGGTGACGTGTGACATTTTTAGGGTCGACCTTTTCTAACTGCTTCCTTCCTTGTGAGAAGGCAGCATCGCTGCAGATGCTGGTTATCTGAGGGAAACACCTTACTGCTGTCACTCCCCTCTTCAGTCAGTAAGCAAAACGACTTCGTCCTCAGACATTGAGTAGCTGCTTTTAGTCTGATCGTTCTCCAATCGACCTGCCTGACATGGCAGAACCTTCAGGAACATATGTTCCAGCCTGTATAGCTTGGTTGGGTCATGACGATAGTCAAGCCCGACCACCACGTGTCAAGGTAGCAGCTACGGTCGGGGCGAGTCAAACGAAAGAGTATTCCACTGATGGGGGGATCCTTTACCTAGAATGAAATGACCATTCAGTGATTTAAAATTGATCATTTTTGGTGAGTTCACTACTTACTAATATTGTCATCGTCTTTTATTCACCATACAAACTGTTATTATATGGTGAAACGAAATTTCTAATCATCAAATTTGTGAGAGTAATTCTAATTTTAATTATTTTTCCTTTCTTTCAGTAAAAAGAGTATTATTGATTAACACAGTATTTCAAGAATCAATGTAATTTTTTCTTATCACATTACAATTAATTTCAAATTATTCTCTTATTAAATAAATTATTCTCACCGAATATATAAAATGTTGTTCATTGGATCCACTATAGTTGTTATTCGGAAAATGGTATAAACTGCTGATTTCTCACACACACAAAAAAGCTTACATTTTATAATATACTTGTTCAGACAATCGTTTCCCTAAATAACACCTGTCAGTCAGTCAGATGCAACGTAGAACTTCCTTCGTACGTAAGTACATCAGTTCATGTTGTCATACCACATCAGCACAGAGTGGCAATTGTAAATTCAAATACAATAGTAGAAGAGATAGTAAAGGTATTAGAAGTAGTCAGAGAGGTTAGGATTAGAAGATATTATTCAAGAAGTATGATTCAGTGCGATAAGATTAAAAAGTCAAAACTAGAGGTGTTGAATAATCCAGAAGATTAGGATTTGAGAGAACACAAAGAATGGATGCACCGGCGCCATTGAGAACGATTTTGAGCAATGTCATTCAGGGTATCTAACCATCGATTATTATCGTCTCGCGGACTCAAACCAGGTAGTCGTCAACTTCATGGATTTGTGCCATGTTTTGGTTTGGCCGCCCCTAACTTTCTTCCAACCTATTCCTACACTACAAAACAAAGCTCTTCGAGGCAGTCGGTGGTTAGGCATACGCAGTATATGTCCCAACCTCCTCAACTGATGAAGTTTCATTACTTCACTTATTGACCTGCCATCGTTACCTAGTACTCGTTTCCTAACGACAGGATTGCTTACTCGGTTGTCCCACGATATACGAACAATGCTTCTTAAACATCTATGATCGAATACTAGTAACCAACGACTATCCTCTAATCTTACTGGCCATTTTTCACAGCCATAAAGTAAGACGGAGCGAACTACTACTGTACAGTACACTCGTCCTTTAGTCAGCAAACGGATATCTCGTCTACGCCATAAGTGACGCAGGTTGGCAAAAGCCAATCGAGCCTTCTTTATCCGTGCTGAGATTTCGTCAGTCACCAGGCCATCAGCACTGATAAGACTCTCCTGATATGTGAGGCGGTCTACACGTTCGACTACTTCACTCCCTATTACTAGTTCAGGTACCGATGCAACCCAATCCTGGAACAACATTTTGCATTTCGAGGGGGAGAACCGCATCCCAAACATGCTTGCATTGTTGTAAATAACACCAGACGGTTTATTAATCAGAAGATAAACACGAAGGATTGAATAGATTGATTGACGCACGCCACAATTACAACAGTAGACCATAGACATGAAATTGATATGTAAGTGCCGGAAGGCAAGCAAACAACCGAGTGATTGAATTGACGAATGAATTAATAATGACATTATAAGGCACTTAAAATATACACACACAGAGAAAATGTTTGAGTCATTGAGAGATATTCAAGAGAATAACATTAAATCCAATGAATGATGAATATGCTCGTAGGTAGTAAGCAATACTTCAAGTCATATCATCCATCATCTCATACAAATCAGACAACAATGGATAAAAGTACAATGGTACATATAAGTTATTGTTGCTATGCCAATGGCTTGATTAAATAAATTTATTCGAAAGAGGCTTAACTAAATTATATATATATATATATATATATATATATATATATATATATATATACATATACATATATACATATATGTATATATATATATACATATATATATATATATATATATATATAAGCCAACTCAAAAAATCTATGCGAAGGCATTATTTATTACATAGTGTATATATATATATATATATATATATATACATATATATATATATAGGAGAGAATCGAGTTCATTGGCATCAACAACTAGGTAACTAACCTGACTGACAATGATGTTGTAATCTAATAAAATATATCACTACAACATATATTTTTTAAACGGATAATTGATTTTTTTTTCTCTACAGTTATTGTTGTTAACTAAGAAATGTAATATTGTTTGATTCACTTAAACTTGACCATTGTTTCAATTTGCAAAATCCCTAGATCAATCAGAGTTAGACATTAACACCGTTGGATGCCGCCAACACAGTGGTCCGATGGTAAGGCGTTCGCCTACAATACCAAAGGTCCCGGGTTCGAATCGGGCAAGGAGGAGAAGTCGTGGGTGCTCATTACCCCTGATGAGTCTCATACCAGGACGAAACGGCCATTGTCCAGTGCTTCCAGGTTTCTTCTAATGGTGGTCTAACAATGATTAATGATTGATGATTTCAAATGTGTGTAAAAACGCAAACATCCAAAACTGTGCCCCAAAAAATGCAGTTCGTTCAGAACTGGTTTTTTTTAATTAAAAGTTGTATCATTTTTTTTTGTAAAAATTATTTCTAATGATTATTATTTTGAAAATTATTTACAAATTATTAATACATAAGTGTTGTTTTTTTCTTGTTGTTCGTGGTGTTGTTTAGAGTAAACATGAAAAAAAATTTTTGAATCATTCTGTTTATTGGATCAATATTTAGTGCCTTTTTTCCGATTATTTTGGTTATTTTACAGTGTCAATTTATTTATATTCTTTTTAAGTTGTTTATCAAAGACAATTTTTTATGTTTACAGGAATTATTTATTTAAGAAACGAGTACTAGGTAAAGATGGCGGATCAATAGATGAAGTATTGAAGCTTCGTCAGTTGAAGTGGTTTGGGACATGTGTTGCGTATGCCTAACCACTGACTGCCTCGACGAGCTTAGTTTTGCAGTGTAGGAAGAGTGGGTTGGAAGAAAGTTAGGGGCAGCAAAACCCAAACATGGCACAAATGCATGAAGTCATTGACAAATGGATTGAGCCATATGTTGGTAGATGTAGACTACCTGGTTGGGGTCGGCGAGATGAAAGTCACCCATGGTTAGAGACTTTGAATGACATGGCTCAAAATTGTTTGCAATGGCACAGATCCACCCATTCTTTATTTTTTCTAAAAATTCTAATCTTCTGAATTCCTTATCACCTGTATCTTTCTCTTTCTAAATTAATTTCACTGAATCATACATCTTCAATAACTTTTTTTCAAACTCTAATCTTCTCCATTAACGCTAAATCCTCTACTATTTCTACTACTATGGTGATTTGAACTGACAGTTGCATCTCTGTGCTTATGTGGTGGTTGTGGTATGGTAACTTGAATTTATGTATGTGCGAACGAAATTCTATACATTGTAACTAAATGATCCTGTATTTACCAAGACTGATCCAAATTACAGTCTTTAGTCCAATAATAATGTTGTTGTACACTTACTTACATGGATGGTACTGTGGTGCGAGCTACTTATAAGTAGTAGTATATGACGTGAGTGTCAGTCGACGTAATGTCTGGCAGCAGAAGATGGGGGGGGAAGATCAAGAGAAAGGAAGAAGAGTTAGAAGAACACAATGGAATTTGTGTATGAAACGAACGCATGAATAGTGAGTGACAATGGATTGTTGATGTTTTTTTAGCAACAGGAACAACAGTCCAGTTCGATATGATGATGATGAACTGATATTTTGCAAATGAACGAACAATTTACGCGATATGGTTTTCCGATGATTTTACTGAGTAACTAACTCTGTAATTTTCATTATGCTGTTTGTTTATACTTTTTGTTCGGCTTAATATATCTCCTATAAATTAGAATAGTCTATTTGCTCAAGGGTGAAAATTGGTCTTTTATAAAAAATGATATTTTTTTGTATAAAACGATTTAGTCTGTTGAAAATTTTATAGTTCAGGGTGGATGATTTTTTGTGGAGTTTGGTTCTCTCTCTCTGTGTGTGAGTTGAGAATGTTTTGATTAGGGAGCTTATGTCATTCATTGTTCTTCTGTGGAACACAACATCATCATCATCATCATCAGTACAAACTTCTGTTTGATGTTGTAGTTCAGAAGAACAATGATGAAAGCTTCACAACCAAAACATTCAACTCAGAGTAAAAAATAAGCTTACAACTATCGTGTACAAGAGAATTAAAATGTTATGATCGTTATTAGGTATGCTTGAAACCATCACGAGTTCACCTTAGTCAGTAAACGAGAACGAGACAATGAACCAGAGTCCAGGTAGGTTACCCTGATTCGTTGACTAACGAAAAGTCTTGATATAGCGTAGAAAGTATATTCTACAAACACCCAGCAAGCACAATCCAATTAAACACACAAATCTCATCTATTTATACATCATAGAAACGTCCTTGGGAGAGTCACAAAAATAACACACTAAAATAATACAGCAACCAATCACAGCCAAGGATTTTCCTGATGGAAAATGCAAACTCAAGGTCAACTGATCATCCCATGCTCGCAAATATAAAATCCGAAATTAACACATTTATCAATCAAGTTCTAGGTGTATCTAACGTCCCCCAACACAAAAGTCAACTGAACCAAGAACTTTTGTTATTTACCAGGGTTCATTGTTATCATGGAATGATATTTTAAATTTACTGATAATTTTTTTGACAATGATTATTAACCGTGAGATGAGATCTTTTCGTAATATGAACAAAAAACAACTAAATGTCATGAGATTACAGACAAAATACGATGTCACACATTTTTGAAACCATGAATCGATCCATTAGAAACCTGGAAGCACTGGACGGCTGTTTCGTCCTGATGTATGAGACTCTTCAGTGGAAGTGCTCATCGCAAACTCCTGCACCCCATAGGATTCGAACCCAGGACCTTCGACATTGTGTACGAACCCCTAACATATAGGCCACTGAGCTGGTATCTGTACCTAAAGTCCTGAGTTCGAATCCTGCGGGGTGCAGGAGTTTTGGATGCGCACTGCCACTGCTGATGAGTAGTCCCATACCAGGATGAAACGGCCATCGTCTAGTGCTTCCAGGTTTCTTCTAATGGTGTTGGTCTAACAGTGATCGGCTCATAGTCTCAAAAATGTGTAACTTATAACAATTTTCACAACCTCTTTCATGCAAAATACGATGTACAAATTATCGTTTTTTTCTCCCATGAATATCATTTACTTACATTCGCTAAAAAAATTAGTAGTTTACACTGAGTCATAAATATATCACAAAAACAAATTCTTTCTAACAATTCATCTAATGTTTGTTTTTTTCAGTTTATTTGAAAAAATTATCAAGTTAAACGTTTTGATAATGACACCTATGTATATATCTATATATATATATATATATATATATATATATATATATATATATATATATATATATATATATAAACATTTTATTCATATAATATAATAATGAAAATATTTACTAAAAATAGTAAATGATCAAACTATTGAGATTTTTTGACTGAAATTTAATTCGTCTTAGTTGGTACACGGGCTATTCAGTCAGTCAGTTGCAATGTAGAACTTCGTACGTATGTACATCAGTTCAGGTTGTCATACTACCACATTATTAGCACACAGACGCAAATGTCAAATCAAATCTCATAGTGATAAAGATAGTAGAAGTATTAAAAGGTAATGAAGAAGACTAGTAGGGTTTGAAGATATTATTATTCAAGAAGTATAATTCAGTGAGATAAGATTAGAAAGACCAAAGGTAGAGGTGTTGACGAATCCAGGGCAACTGGCCATTATAATATATAGGTTTATATGAAATGGAATCTAAGAAGTACATTTTTGTGGTGGTGTTTCGTTCTTTCTGATCTGGTTGTTTTGGTTGTGTAAAGCTTTCATTGTTCTTCTACTGAACAACATCATCATCGGCACAAACTTCAGATAGAAGAAGTGAAGTATTCTTCTATCTGAAGTTTGTGCTACTGATGTTGTTGTTTGTTGTTCCAATCAATCAAAACATCCAACTCAAAGAGAACCAAACACCACCACCACCAAAATCATCCTCCTGAGCTACAAATTTTCTCCACCATCTTAAAAGTACGTTTTTCGTCCCATTTTGGACGCATGGTCTTAAGTTCAAACTTCTGCAAGTTACAGGAGTCATGGATACGCACTGCCATTGATGAGTCAGCAGTCACATACCAGGATGAAACGGCTGTATTTCAATGCTTTCCTGTCTAACAATGATTCATTGATGATTTCAAGTTTGATCAAAATCATTAGAAAATTTTCTCTGCTAAATTTCTATTTCTATTGCTTTTTTTTTCTCTTAAAATGACTTTTTAATGAGTTTTTCATTTTGATTATTTGAATAAGGCAGTTTCGGTTTAATTGCAAAATTCACATTTATATACATACCTATATATAAAGCTTGAACTGAGAAATTGAAAGTAGAGAGAGACCAATGTTATCGTAGTGGGTTTTATGGCAATTTTTATATCTTATAGTTAAGTTTACAACATACACTGGAAGTCAGTACCGTACATCAATTCAGGTTGCCATACCAAATAAGTACAGAGACGCAAATGTCAATTCAAATCATACAGTGGTAGAGGTAGTAGGAGTATGAGCAGTAATTGTAAAGATCACAGTGTGAAGATACTATTCAAGAAATATTACTCAGTGAAATAAACTTAAAAAGACAAAGATAAAGTTGATGACGAATCCAGAGGATTACGATTTAAGAGAAGTCAAAGAATGAATTCACCTATTCCATTGCAAACTGTATTAAGCCATGTCAATCAAGGTCTCTATAATCATCGGTTTCGATTGACTCGTGGACTCTCCAACCAGGTGGTCTACATCTACACCAATATGAGTCAATTCCAATGTTAGTGACTTACTTCACGGTTTTGTGCCAACCTACTCCTACATCACAAAACATAGCTTGTAGAGGCATTTGGTGGTTAGACATACGTAACACATGTCTCAACTACCTCAACTGATGTTTTTCAGCCATATCAAGTGTGTATTAGTCGGAAGTTAATTGACAGTTAACTGAAACTATCTCACACGCAACAACAAATGCAAGAGAAGACGACCAGTGTAGCAGCAACTTCTGCAGCAGTAGGTCTCAACATACATAAAGGAAAAAGCAAAATTCTCCGCTGCAACACAACATGCACCAACCAAATCACGCTTGATGGAGATGCTTTCGAGGACGCTAACAACTTTACATATCTGGGCAGCATCATCGACGAGAAAGGTGGATCGGATGCAGATGTGAGGGCGCGGATTGGCAAAGCGAGGGCTGCATTTCTACAGATGAAAAATATCTGCAACTCCAAACAACTTTCAATCGAAACCAAAATCAGGATTTTCAATACAAATGTCAAGACAGTTCTACTGTATGGAGCCGAAACTTGGAGAACTACGAAAGCCATCATCCAGAAGATACAATTGTTTATGAACAGTTGTGTACGCGAAATACTTCGTATTCGTTGGCCAAATACCATCAGCAACAACGTACTGTTGGAGAGAGCAAACCAGATTCGAGTGGAGGAGGAAATCAGGAAGAAGTGTTGGAAGTGGATAGGACACACACTACGAAAACTACCTAACTGCGTCACAAGACAAGCCCTCATTTGGAACTCTGAAGGTCAATGGAAAAGAGGAAGATCAAAGAACACATCACGCCGAGAAATAGAGGAAGATATGAGAGGAACGAACAAAAATTGGACAGAATTGGAGAGGGAAGCACAGGACAGAGTTGGTTGGCGAAAACTGGTGGGCGGCCTATTCTCCATTGGGGGTAACAGGTGTAAGTAAGTAAGTAAATGAAACTGGACATGCAAAACCAATGAATGTCAATTTAGTGGTCTAACAGTTAAACATTCACAATTGATAGTGAATATTCTACATTCGATCCTTTATGCATATGAGCATCAATCCTGCATAAAAGTCTCATTTTTAAACTAATACATTTTTATCCAAAGTTTCTAGGCTTTTATTTAATATTTCATATAAAATGAATCTATGTTATAAACTATAGAAAACAATCCGCCTTATTTCATTATGGTAATTTATTTGTGAATAAGGAACTTTTTATTGAATTATCCACATAAATATTTACAAATATACTCACTTTTTTTTCTGTAATTCTCCCCGTTTCTTTTTGTTTTGTTTTGTTTTCAGTTATCTAATCAATTCAGTGATATTTCACAACAATTATCTATTACTCAATCATTTTATACATTTGAACAACAATCAAATTCAATTCCTGCTCCCTCGACTGCTCTTACTATCCCCCCTAATCCTCATCAGCATCAGCACCAACAACATCATCATTGTGAATTGGATTCGTCAACAGATCAATTATATGATTCTAATGATATCATCTGTCATGATATTAATTCCATGAATTCATTTATTCCAGAGAATTATCATCTTTTAACAAAATCACAAAAACAGTCATTCTATGATTCAACTACAACAACCACTACCAGCATGTTAACTGATTCAAATTATTTTCTAACCAGCACTACAACACCTACAACACCTACAACACCACCACCTACAAAAACAACAATGAATCTTTATTGTAACAATGTCAAAAAATGTAATCATCATCATCACGATCAGACATCATTAGTGCATGATTCCATGTTCTGGTTGAATCATCCTGATCATCCTCGTCCTCCTCATCACCATGATCATTCACAAGAATCATTACGTCATCATCATACAGCAGATTTAATGAACACTATACACAGTCATCCTGATAATTATTCAATCATAATCAATAGTAATCATAATAATACTAATACTAATACTACTAATACTACTAATAATAATAATCATGCAAGTAGTATTCAAATGAGCCTAATGATTCCTGTTTCCATTGAACATACAAATGATGTAGGCTGTGCTCCTCCTGCTCCTGCTGCTCCTCCAGTGAATAATACTGATCCTATGATGATGATGATGATGATGAAATCATTCAATGATCAATCAATGAATCAATTGAATGATATGGAACTTTTAACAAATCCAAATACTGTTGTCATATGTAATGATTTGATGGAGAATTTATACAATTGTAATAATAGTAGTACTACTTGTACTACTACCACTATTACTACTATTACTAATACTAATACTAATACTACTAGTAGTACTGTCAGTAATCATCACCATCCTCATCTGCATCATCAATGTGATATAAATATGACTTCATTACAAGTTTATCCTACAATAATCCCAACGAATTATTCACCAACCATATCATCGACATCATCATCCTCGTCATCATCTGCTTCTGCTCCTTCCATTGTTCTATGTACAGAAACACTGACCAATATACCTTCAGCAGGAGTTGCTGCCCTACAACAACCACCACTACCACCAGCGGCGGCGGCGGCGGCGATATCATCACACGGTATCACATCAATCACGTCAACATCATCAATATTATCTTTATCAAATTTATATTATACAAATCAAGAGTATAAATTACCAATTGGTTTAAGCTTTCCTCATCAACAACAACAACATCATTCTTACAAATCTAATCATCATATTGATTTTGTTAGCAATCATAATAGTAATCATAATAATAATAATAATATTAACAGTAATAATAATAATAATAATCATATTCAGTCGAATGAGAAAAAATGTAAAGTTTGTGGTGATCGAGCAGTGAATCATAATTTTGGTCAATTGACATGTGAATCATGTAAAGCATTTTTTCGACGTAATGCACATAAAGTAAGTTGTATTCGTTTCATGTTATATTTGAATGTATATATATAAAGATATATAATCATATTGATCGAGGTTAGACATGAACACTGTTGGATACTTACTAGCTTAGTAGTGATCTAGAGATTAAGCGTTCGTGAGGTGTGGGGTTCGATTCCCACCGGAGGGGTATTGTGAATAAGCATTGTTGATAAGTTCAAAACTACGATGATGTTACGCTCGTCAATTGGTAAGCTTGAAACTATTACGAATTCACCTTAGTCGGTAAACAAGAGCGAAGGCAATTGATCCAACAACACGATAGGCTACTCTAATCCGAGCATCCCAAAGCTCCACTAAGTAGAGGAAGAAGTCTTGACAAGACATAGAAAGTGTATTCTCTAAGCACCTGGAAAATATGAGGTTTTTCAAGTACACAACTCGAGTTTATTTCATACACAAGCATAGAAACGTCCTCAGCAGAGCCACAAATATAGCGTACTAAAATAAAATACCAACCAATAACAACTAAGGATTTTTTTTCTGGTGGGAAATGCAATCTCAAGGCCAACTGAAACCACAAGATCCAAATTTAGGACCTTTATCAAGTGAGTTCTGAGGATTTAACGTCCCAAACAGATGAAACAGCTGTCCAGTGCATCTATGTGTTCCCCGACGGTGATCAACAATTCATTGATCCATGATTTCAATGAAAGTCAAAAAATTTGCATTTCTTCACACACACACACAAACACACACAAAATAATCATTATTTCATATCCAAGAATTTCAATTCTTTTTTTAATGTGAAATCTAATGATAGCTGTGTTACTACTGCTCACTTCTTTAAACACTATATTATTTGAATTCAGGTCTCAATTCTATTTGAATACATGAGAAGAACAATTAATTGTACAATGAATGTACATTTAAGGCGACCTATTCAAATATATATATATATATTCAGACTACTTGATATTTATTGCCTAATGCTAAACTATATTCATCAAGTTATCTAATTTCTGTTTTGTATATCTGTTTTAACATATCAATTATGTTTCATAATAATGATGACATAATCAATATTGGCAGGTATACAAAAAATTGACAACTATCGGGAATTACAATCAGAGACATTGTTGCGACTAGTAATATACATTGAGATAGGAAACTTGTTGAAATATACTTTGTTGATGTTCAGGAAGTTAAATCCCCAGAATTCACTTGATAAATATCTTGATTTTGGATTTATTTCATGGACCGATCAGTTGACCTTGAGATCATCACATTTCCCACCAGGAAAATCCTTGGCTGTGGTTAGTTACTGTGTCATTTTAGTGTGCTATTTTTGTAACTGTCACAAGGACGTCTCTATGGAGTATAAATAAACGCAATTTGAGGGCTTGGATTTATTGTTTGCTGGTTGGGTGTTTGTAGAATACACTCTACGCTATATCAAGACTTCTTGCTGGTACAATTGGGTCAAGGGACCACAGTAGCCTACCTGGACGCTGGTTCATTGTCTCGTTCTCGTTTATCGACTATGGTGAACTCGTAATAGTATAAGCATACCTAGAGACACTTGAGCATCCCATATTGTACTAATATATATATATATATATATATATATATATATATATATATATATACTGTTCATAAGTAAGCCTTTTGTAACAATTACTTATAAGTTATCTACATGAATATATTCATAAATTATCTATACAATCATAACGAATAATAATCTTCTACAACTTTTGTGATTATTATGTAGTTTCTTTATACTAATGAATAGAGAGTAAGAACATTGATAAAAGCTCCATAACCAAAACAAAACATTCACAGAACAAAACTCCATCATTAGTAAGAATGACGGGGTTGTGAAAATGGTTAAGTTACACATTTTTGAGACTATGAATCGATCAATGTTAGACCAACACCATTAGAAGAAACCTGGAAGCACTGAACGATGGATGTTTCGTCCTGGTATGGGACTACTGATCAACAGTGGCAGTGCGCATCCATGACTCCTGCACCTCAACGCAAGGTAGTTGGAGGCCACTGGTTAGTGCACTGCTGGGTGGTGGCTCGGTAATCAATTTTGGGGTGCCAGATCTAGCTAGCTGGGCAAACTCGCCTTGCTGCCGTTGCCGATTGGGCACTGTAGGTAGTGGACTGGTTGATTCGAAAGTGCCCGAACAAAAGCCACTGCTCGTGTGCATGCTTTTCGGACGTGTCCACTTGTCTGCGGACTAATCTAGACAAAATATATATATACATTCCCGTATGTTGGGCAGGAGTGATCACAATATTAGCTCTTGTGCAAAAAATCCTTGTGTTGCTCCAGTGTAATATTTTTTTTCTAAAAAAAAGAAAAGAGTTTACTCTTACCACAAAATAAAAAAGAAAAGAAATCAATTGGGCGTTGTTAGGGTTACTTATTGTTTTTTTTTGGTTTCTCTCTTATCGTTGACATTTTTCAAATATACATACATATTTGTTGGCATTTGATTTTATTTTCAAACTTTTCTCTGTTGTTGTTGTTGTTGTTGCAAAGATAAGATAAGATAAGAGATGGAGGATAAACGGTAGACAAAATGAATTCATTCATTTATTCATTCATACATATATATTTGTATACATATGCATAGTACTTTTCCTTATGTGTCTGTGTGGGTGTGTGTGTATTGTGTTACAGAAGTATAAATCAGCGTGTTTCGTTTTTGGTTTTTGCTGTTTGTTCTGTTGGGAAACGAACAAAATTCCTCTTGAATCGATTCTCATTTGACAATTTCTTTTTTTTTTCGCTAAAAAAAAATAATCATTTCTTTTGTAATCTGGTTTATTTATCTATTTAAACTCGACACAATCGATAGTAAGTAGAATGTGCTCACTGTGCGGAGCATTGATCGTATACCGTGGGACAACCGAGTAAGCAATGCTGTCGTTAGGAAACGAGTACTAGGCAAGGATGGCAGATCAATTGATGAAGTGGTGAAACTTCATCAGCTGAGGTGGTTGGGACATTTGTTACGCATGCCTAACCACCGACTGCCTCGTCGATCTTTGTTTTGTAGTGTAGGAGTAGGTTGGAAGAAAGTTAGTGGCGGCCAAACCAAAACATGGCACAAATCCATGAATTCATTGACGAATGGACTTAGCCATGTCGGTAATTGTCGACTACCTGGTTGAGGTCCGCGAGATGATAGTCACCTATGGTTAGATACCCTGAATGATATGGCTCAAAATCGTTCGCAATGGCGCCGGTGCATTTACTCTTTGTGTTCTCTCAAATCCTAATCTTCCGGATTCTTCAAAATCTCTAGTTTTGACTTTCTAAACTTTTCTCACTAAATCATACTTCTTGAATATCTTCTAATCCTAACCTCTCCGATTACTTCTAATTCCCTTACTACCTCTTCTACTATTGGATTTGAATTGACAATTATATCTCTGTGCTGATGTGGTATGGCGACATGAACTGATGTACTTACGTGCGAACTTCTACGTTGCATCTGACTGACTGACTGCGCGGACTAGCTTCATTAGCGAAATTCTTGGAGTTCTAGTTGAGAAGATGTGATCGGATAGGGTTTTTTAATCCAGTTGGTTGTAGGCAGTGTGACTAGTGCAGATAAATGCGTGAGGTTATGCACAATCCTTAGATTGATCAGAATGAGATATTATTACCATTGTATACCGGCTGTTTGTTCGATAGGTTAAACGTTCGCACGTAGGAACGAAGTTCCTGCGAATTGCTGATGAGTAGCATACCGTGACAAAACAGCTGTTCAGCACCTTGAGACTTCTAATGATAGCCTAACAATGAATAAATCATGATTTCAAAATAATCACATCATTGGTACTCATGAATAAAATTGTAAAAATATGTAACAGGAGAAAATTACCAAATTTCTTCAAAATCTAAAGTTTATGGTAAATCGAATGAGAGAATCAATTTTTATTGCTGTTTAATTGTTCATTTATGTTTCGAATGTTAAAACAATTAGAGTTATGGAGATGAGTATTTTTATACATTTGAAATCATTAATCAATCAAGACCGAAGGTCCCGCGTTCGAATTCTGCGAGGTTCAGGAGTCATGGATGCGCATTGCTGATGAGTTCCCTACCAGTACAAAACGGTCATTGTCCAGTGCTTTCACGTTTCTAATGATGGTATAACAATGATTGATTGATGATTTCAAATGTGTGAAAACAGCACTAATCTCCATAACACTAACTGAAAATATCGTAATATGTGCTCACCAGTGACTAACTTCGTGAGGTAATTCTCGGAGTTCTAGTAAGAAGACATGACTAGTGGAGTTCAACCCTGTTGGGTGTAGGCAGTAACTGCCTAACACAAATGGGTGAGGTCGCGCAAAATCCCTAGATCAATCAAAGTTAGACATTAACACCACTGGATTCCGCCCAGTGGTCTAGAGGTTAGGCGTTCGCGCACAATACCCGAAGGTCCCGAGTTCAAATCCTACGAGGTGCAGGAGTCGTGGATACACACTACTGATGAGTCCCATACCAGTACAAAACGGCCATCATCCAGTGTTTCCAGGTTTCTTCTAATGGTGGTCATCTAACAATGGTTGACTGATAACTTCAAATGTGTAAAAATTATTATATCGGAATAGTAATAAACTAATATTTTAGAATATGTGATTTACTTTAAAGGAACATCATCTTTTTTCTATTAAATGAAGTAATATGTAGTATACATAAAAAGTAAATAAATTGTTTGAAATTTGTTTTCTAATGATACAGTATTGTACAGTATGTATCAACCAACATACTCAATCATGAATGTAGAAATAAATTTATACAAATATTAGAATCAAGTCAGATATGTTGTTGATTTGACAAATGCTAGTTGTATGTATTTCAAATTTAGTTTGACAGTAGGACACTTTCCGGGGAAGGATACAGTATTTTTGTAAAGGTTTTTTTACAATCTTTCCAATGATAAAAATGTTTTTTAATCATGAATGAAAAAAGGTTAATAATGATGTTAAGTTCCATTATTTGGTAGATGTAGGCTACTTTGGTTAGGGTCCACCAGAAGAAATTTACCAGTGGTTAGAGACCTTGAATGATAAGGTTCAGAATCGTTTGCAATAGCGCAGGTGCATCCACTCTTTGTGTTCTCTCTAATTCTAACCTTCTGGATTCCTCACCATCTCTATCTTTCTCCTTCTAAATTTATCTTACTGAATTATACTTCTCGAATCATATCTTCGCTCCTTAATCTTCACAATTACTGCTAATACTTCTACTATCGCTATCACTCTCGGATTTGAACTGACAGTTACGTCTCTGTGTGCTGATGTGGTATGGGAACCTGAATTGATATACTTATGTACGAAGTTCTGAGTTGTATCTGTATATCTGTCTAAGTTCCATTCTCAGTGAAAATACAACAGAGTTATGATGTAATCTTGGTGGGTATTAAATAATTGCTTAGTTAAGTAAATAAAAATGCAAGAGAAACTTGAAAAGAACATTTCACTTCCTGTGTTGTAGACTTTGAAAATAAATAGTGCTTTTTATTGGTATATAATGTTCTCAATACGACGTGCGAATAAAATCAGTATACTAATTAAAAGAGAAATACACTAGTAACTACTCTTCATAACTCTGACTGGAGCCATTCTGGGATTTCTGATGGTCCTAAGCCCGGGTAAGGAAGTAGGGTTAAGTATGGGGTTAGTGAATCCATACCATAGTAAAACGACTCGATATAAAAACGCATTCGCTAACACTAACTAAAGAGGAAGGCCAAGGAACACATTACACCGATAAATAGAGAAAAATATGACAGTAAAGGAACAAAAATTGGAAAGAACTGGAGACGGAAGCCCAGGACAGAGTTGGTTGTAGAAAACTGGTGGGCGGCCTATGCTCCATTGAGGGTAACAGGCGTAAGTAAGTAAGTAAGTAAGTAGCACTAACTACTCTTGACAATCACTGAAATTTGAATTACAATAGAACAAACTGCCAGAGAATACCTGGAGTATTCAACCATGATAAACAAATTACAATCAGTGTATTTACCAATTAATACTAAAATAGATTAGTTCTAACTTGAAAACTGAAGTTATTACATCGATGTTGACATAAAATTGACACCACTAACAACTTAATTTGTTAGTGAAACTTGAAAAGTTAGACGTTAGTGCTTTAAAAATGCTGTGTTTTTGTATGAAAAGATTTTAAAAGTAAATACTTAGTTTTAAGGCTCTTCAGTCATCGACGTAGATGATCTTTCAGTTCAGAGCCATGTTGGACAACGCAGACAATTATCTTTTGAAAGTAAACTGTTCACTCGGTATTGATTGATCGTTGGTGATCGTTGCCATTCAATTCGATATTTTTTTTAAAAATTTCTGCATGATCATTCCGATTTGCTGATTTATTTATCAATCTCTCTCTCTTTGAATCATCAATAAACTACTTATTACACAAATTATATAAGAGAAAAATAAAACCAACAGAGAAGATACTGTTATGTTTGTAAGAAGCTTATCATTTGAACAGTAGAAGTAAGTAAGTAAGTAAGTCGGTAAGTAAGTAATTAGGTAAATAACTAAGTAAGTAAGTAAGTAGGTAAATAAGCAAGTAAGTAAGTAGGTAAGTGAGTAAGTATGTAAGTAAATAAGTGAGTAAGTAAGTAAGTAGGTAAGCAAGTAAGTAAGTAGGCGAGTAATTTGGTAAGTAAGTGGGTAAGTAAGTAAATCAGTACTCACAAATTACAATTTTATTAGTTTACACTTTTTGAAATTCTTTAACAAAAACTTAAAGAGATGCGAAAAAACAAATTTGGTTATCAGCAAAGAGACAATTTATATATATCTTACAAATATGAATCCCTTGTTTGGTTTGGTTCTGTTCAATGTGTTCAATACGCGAGTAAGTGTGTGTGTGTGTGTGTGTGTGTGTGCTAGTGTGTTTACATCAATTCCATTTTACTGATGTCGTTAATCTACTTTTTTTTTCGGTTTTAATAAGATAAACTAAACCAAGAAATTAAATTGTAAATTATCACAGTCGTCAATCAATATATTATAGGCAATGTAGTTTGATAAACGAAAGTTTACATTTTGCGGGGAAATATGTGTATATATAAATATATATATCTCTCTCTATATATATATACAAATACACAGAGTTTTTCCAAGTGTTTATACAATCTCTTTTAACCTTTTATGGATGAATATGCACAAATACAAGCGATTAGATTTCAATAAATAAATGTAAATATATTTATATACACATATATACTCTTACAGTGTATAAAAGTAAATCAAGCTAATAGATTTGCATTGCCGAAAGAAAATTTCTATCTATCTGTATATATATATAATCTAAGTAGAAAAGTTGTTCTGTTTGGTCTAGAAACTTAAAAAAGAACAAGATTACTTTAGTATAAACCATCATTCTTTACTCAAGTACACTGATGCCCACTTATTTATTTAGTTAGTTAGTTAGTTACTCTTGTTACTTCTCAGTGAAGACTTCGGTCTGACGAACCTGCCTTCTTCAACTTCTTCTTTTCCAGTTCTATCCAATCAGTTTTGATTCTTTCCATATCTGTTTCCATTTCTGGGTGTAATGTATACTTTAGGTGTTTCAGTTTTCCTGTAGCCTTGAGGATTCTAAGTGAGCGCTTGCCTTGTGACATTGGTGGGTGGTTTCCTCAAGGTGTCTCCTATCCACCTTCAGCAGTTTCTCTTGTGTTCTTCCACTTCTGCTGCGGTTTGGTTTATTCTCTCTTACAGTTAGTTGTTACTGATACTGTCTGCTCAATGATTAATATTACCATCCATTTTTTTTGTGTAACGACTAAGGCATATTGACTAAACTGAAATGGAGAGATTTATTTCATAGTATATAATATATGATTTGTACAAATTAAAGTCAAATCGGGTGAGACAATATAAACTGGATGACCTCTTAATGCCTATTTAACTTAGCCACTAAAACATAAATGCAAACACAACGTATCAGTTGTTTTATTCTACCAAAAAATTGTCTATTTTTTTTCCTACTTGTATCCATTACAAAATTGAAGTGGTGATTAAAATAACCATTTTTTTTTAAAATTTAAGTTACTAAGTTAATGTGTACAAGTTAAATAACAGTGAATTTCAAAATTTGAATTTGACATACCTATTGTCATGAAAATGTCAGTTATCATAAAAAAAGCAAAAGAGTATTATTTCATAATGTGTTTAGTGGAATTTGAAAATTTTCCATGTTTCACATAAATAATTTACTATGTTTTGAAGCTTGCAAACCAACGATTTCATGGAATTCGGTTTTGTCAAAATGATCACTATTAATCCTTATTGTAATAACATTTAAGAATATTGAAAGCAATGAAGGAAACTGATGACAATAGTTATGGAGATTGTTGTTTTACTGTAAAAACCATGAATAAATCATTGTTAGACCACCACCACAATTAGAAGCCTGGAAGCACAGGACGACCCTTTCGTCCTGGTTTGGGACTCATCAGCAGTGCACATGTGCTACTGCTGCAAGAAGTGATCTGTGGAGTTTAACCCTGTCGTATGTAGGCATTAACTGCGGAAAATCCTTAGATTCATCAGAGTTGGATATCAACACCATAAGATGCCAGCTTAGCGACCCAGATGTTAGGTGTTCGAACACAAAACCGAAGGTTCTGGGTTGTGGATGCGCATTGCTGACGAGTCCCCTACCAGGACGAAACGGCCATCGTCTAGTGCTTCCAGATTTTTAATTGCTACCTAAAAATGGTTCATTCTTGATTTCAAGACAATAGTTTTCATCAATACAATCTCTTTATTATTAATGGATTTCTGAGAGATTTTTTTTTCACGTGGTTGAAGACAGTCAACAGAAAACGTGAGGCTTATATTTCATGATAGTTGTCACTTGTCAGTTGTAGATATTTAAAATCCTTATGGAGTTGATGTTTCTTGTAAGTGGTGCTGGTTCGAATTCCACTAGGGAACATTAGTTCATTCGAGATCTTAGATGCATCATACCGATAACTATCAACCGCCATGTCTTAATAGTAGTAATGGACATATTGTAACTTGATCAGCAATTAGAGACTAGATAATGATGACAGCGGTCATCATCATTTGGTGATCAACCAACTGTAAAAAAAATGTTCCAAGATCAAGGAAGACAACCGTCAAATACAACCCATCATCGAGTTTTACATGAAATTAAATCTGCGTGGAACGATTTTTTGATCACTACAAATAGGTCAATAGCAATCAATCACCATTGAAGATTAGAAAACAGTAACGTTGATTAATACTTAACGATTTTGATTTCGACCAATTCGGTCTCGTGTGCTGTTACGGGTATGAGGGCGGTTGTCACTTCCCGGCTGCCCACACTGTGAAAGGTTGTTTCTTGAGGGACGTGAAAAGGAAGATAGATTAGTGTTGTTCCTGGAGACTTGGGAGCGTGACCACAGAGCCCAAGGGACAACTGCTTGCTGACTAAAGGGCGAGTGTACTGTGCAGTAGTTCGCTCCTTCTTACTTTATGGCTGTGAAACATGGCCAGTAAGAGTAGAAGATATTCGTAGGTTACTGGTTTTCGATCATAGGTGTCTTTGAAACATTACTCGTATATCCTGAGACACCCGAGTGAGCAACGCTGTTATTAGGAATCGGGTGCTAGGTAAGAATGGCAGATCAATAGAGGCAGTAGTGATACTTCATCAGTTGAGGTGGTTGGGACATGTGTTGCGTATGCCCAACCACCGACTGCCTCGACGAGCTATGCTTTGTAGTGTAGGAATACGTTGGAAGAAAGTTAGGGGAGGCCAAACCGAAACATGGCACAAATCCATGAATTCATTGACGACTGGACATAGCCATGTCGATAGTTGTCGACTACCTGGTTGGGGTCCGCGAGATGATAATAATCGATGGTTAGAGACCTTGAATGACATAACTCGAAATCGTTCGCAATGGCGCCGGTGCATTAATTCTTTGTGTTCTCTCAAATCCTAATCTTCTGGATTCTTCAACCCTACGGTTTGGTCTTTCTAAACTTATCTCACTGAATCATACTTCTTGAATAATATCTTCTAATCCTAACCTCTCCGATTACTTCTAATACCTTTTCTACCTCTTCTACTATTTGATTTGAATTGACAGTCGCATCTCTCTGTGCTGATGTGGTATGGCGACATGAACTGATGTATTTATGTACGAAGGAAGTTCTATGTTGCATCTGACTGACTGACTGACTTAAGGACCAATCACTTTAGTAATCGAAAACCAAAGGGAGATCACTAAATCCTTCAGTGATAACATCTATGACTAAGCTATTGAGTGACATGTGTTTTGATCTTACAGGAAGCATTAATTTCTATAACATTACACCTAAATCTTGATGATAAATTTTGGTTTGAACAAAACCAAGACTTAATACAGTTTTCTACTGACTGTTTTTAATTAATGAACCTCTTCCCAAAAAAATTAATTTTTCAAATACCTTGAAATAACAGATAAATCATTGTTAGATCACCATTACAAGACTAAAATGCACTGAAACTCTGCCGTTTCGTCCTGGTGTGGAACTCATCAGCAATGAGCATCCACAACTGCTGCAAGGCGTGACCAGTGAAGTTCATTCCTGTAGGGAGTAAGTAGGTAGTAACTACCAAAGACAAATAAATTGATAAGGTCGAGCAAATGTCGTCTTTAAACTATCATTATCAACCAACATACAGAAAATCACATTCTTCATATATATATTCATAGTTGAAATTACGAATGGATCTTAGCTAAACGATCATTAGAAGAAACCTTTGAAGCACTGAATGTGTATCTGTTCCATCCTAGTACGAAACTCCTTAGCGCCTAAACCAACCGGGTCATAGACAGTGAGTGGTCCAGTTAAGATTAACTCATGATTTCATTCTGAAACAAAAAAACGTTTAATTCCAAAAATTTGTAAAATTTATCATTCAATCTTTCTTCTTATGATTATAATCTATTAGTTAAGTGATTTTTTTTGTAAATTTGAAAAAATATGAATCTAATATCTAATTGAACATTGAATAATTTAAAAGATTGGATTGCGGGGTTGTTGTGAAGATTGTTAAGTTACACAATTTTTTTTGCAACCATGAATCGATCAATGTTAGACCACCACCATTAGAAGAAACCTGAAAGCACTGAAAGACGGCCGTTTCGTCCTGGTATAGGACTACTCATCAGCAGTGCGCATCCACCACTCCTGCACTCCGCAGGATTCGAACTCAGGATCTTCGGTATTGAGCGCGAACGCCCTAACCGTTAGACCACTGAGCCGGTGGTATCTGGCGGTGTTAATGTCTAACTTGTTCAACAAATTCACGGAGTTGCGCAACCTCATACCCTGTATACATCCGAACAGGTTTGAACTTCACAGTGGCCACGACTTCCCACTCACTAGAATTCGGCGAAGATTCCTCACGAAGCTAGTCACTAGTGAGCTTAGGTAATTTGCATTACGGGGTTGTGAAACTATGAATCGTTCAACGGCCGTCCAGTGCTTCAAGATTTTTTCTAATAGTGATGGTCTAACACTCATTGATCGTTAGACCATGGTTACAAATTATTATTTAAAAGATATTAATTACATTTTGATGAACTCAATAAAAACTTAAAATATAACGATTATAATTATACCGAATTGTGAAAATTCACATTTCAATGTTTATTTAAAGTTATTTTATAGTTAAATATGGATAAGTTTCTTCAATTTTTTTTTCTGAAAACCATTTTTATTTTGAAATTTACCCTGGTTAGTATGAACTGTATTTTTTTTGCCCAAGTTAGTAGACATTTCACTTATATAGATAGTCTGAAATGATCAGGCAATATTTTTATTTACTGAACAGATGTGTAGTGGATTGAGTCTAGTAGTAGTAGTAGTCTGAGAGTACTTTATGTACTAACTACTATGGTGGAGAAGATTTTTTAGCTCAGGTGGATGATTATGGTGGTGGTGGTAGTGGTGGTGTTTGTTTCTCTGAACTGGCTGGATGTTTTGGTTGTGCAGCAAGCTTTCATTGTTCTTCTACTGCTGAACAAAAACATCATCATCAGTAGCACAAACAGAGAACCAGCTCAGAGAACCAAGCACCACCATCAACATAATGTACTATACTTTATAGGAGAATGTAGAAGAGTAAGTATCATGAATAGAGAGAGAATTAAGAAAGAAAAGAACTAAAGAAGAAGAAGAAGCTGATGAGCTGATGACTTAGCTATACTGCAAGGAAATTATCAACAATAATAATATAAGCATCAGATTCAAAGAATCATGAGATATAATACAAGAACGAATAAACTGACGATTTTAAATAGCCATAATAAGAGAATCTGATTGTAGCTGTTTTCTAGTTCTTACTATTCTTGGTAGATTGCATATTCTCATCTACGAAAATATATTTATATCGAAATTATGAATCGACCATTTTTGGGCCGTCTTCAGAAATCTGAAAGCACTAGGTAGCCGTTTCGTCTTACTTTGGAACTCATAAGCGGTACGCATCGATGACCCTATTTGACGGGAGTCAGATTCTGGTCCCTGGGTGTGGCGCCTGGAAGCTTTAGCCTGTCTAGACCACTAAGGCAGTATTACTTACTTACTTACTTACGCCTGTTACCCCCAATCGAGCAAAGGCCGCTCACCAGTTTTCTCCAACCAACTCTGTCCTGGGCTTCCCCCTCCAGTTCTGTCCAATGTTTGTTCATTCCTCTCATATCTTTCTCTATTTCTCGGCGTAATGTGTTCCTTGGCCTTCCTCTTTTCCTTTTGCCTTGAGGGTTCCATGTGAGGGCTTGTCTTGTGACGCAGTTGGGTGCTTTCCGCAATGTGTGTCCTATTCACTTCCACCGCTTCTTCCTGATTTCCTCCTCCACTGGAATCTGATTTGTTCTCTCTCACAGTACGTCGTTGCTGATGGTGTCTGGCCATCGAATACGAAGTATTTTGCGTAGACAACTGTTAAGGCAGTATCCAACAGTGTTAATGTCTGACAAAACAGTCATCCAATGCTTACAGGTTTTTTAATGGCTGTCTAACAATGATCATTTTTATAATTTAGATAATTTAGATTTATAAATATGTATACTGTATAGAATGGAATTTATCTTTGTAAGAATCATTGAATTTAGAGTCATTTCATCTAATCTTCTTGAAAAAAATAAACAATGATTTTTTTACGTCTTTACTTATTTACTACGTTGTTTTCTCTTTTGAAAAAGAATTCTGTTTATATATTATCACCTTTTGATCATGTCCAAAATAAGTGAGTGAGTAGTATTATTTGATTAAAACATTCACTGTAAATATCTAAAAAAATGCTCAAGGACAAGATATTTGCACAAAATATGATTTCAATTTTTTTTTGGTTAACTTAACACTTAACAATAAATAAATAAATAAATTAAGTAAGTAATTAAATATAAATGAAAATTTTTTTCTATAGAAATTTAGTAAATATTGTCTAGAATACACCCATTCTTATTTACGAAAATAACTGCTGAATTCATGAATCAGTCAGTCATTGTGTTGGACTAGCATTAGAAGAACTTGGACGAACTAGAAGATGGCCATTTCTTTCAGGTGTAGAACTCATCCCCAGCGCATATGCTTGACTCTTGCTACTCGCCGGATTCGAACACAGGATTTTCGGTTTTTTTGCCAAACCTCATCCATTTTTATCTTTGTTAGTTACTGCTTACACACGATAGAGTTGAACTCCATCAATCACGTCTTCTCAATAGAACTTCAAGTAATTTCTCACAAAGCTATTTACTAGTGAGCGAATTGTACGATTTGATATTATAGACGTTTTACATTCCCAGAACTAACTTGATAAAAATCCTAATTTTAGATTTTATTCATGGGCTGATCAGTTGACCTTGAGATCATATTCCTCACCAGTGAAACGCTTGGCTGTGATTGGTTAACGTGTTATTTTAGTGTACTATTTTTGTGACTCTCCCAAGGATCTTTCTATGATGTATAAATAAATTCGATTTGTGTGCTTTAGTTCATATTGTATTTACTGGGTGTTTGTTTGTAGAATACACTTTCTACGCCATATCAAGAGTTTTTCTTTAGTTAGTTAGTTAGTTAGGGCAACACACATTAGAGTAGCCTACCATGTCACGGGTTCATTGTCTGATTGTCTCATTTATCGACTAAGATGAACTCGTAATAGTTTCAAGCATATCAGTTGACAAGCATATGGCAGGTCAATAGATGAAGAAGTGAAACTTCATCAGTTCAGGTGGTTGGGACATGTGTTACGTATGCCTAACCACCGACTGCCTCGACGAGCTATGTTTTGTGGTGTAGGAGGTAGGTTGGAAGAAAGTTAGGGGCGGCCAGACCAAAACATGGCAGAAATCCATGAAGTCACTGACAAGTGGACTGAGTCACGTTGGTAGATGTAGACTACCTTGTTGGGGTCCGCCAGACGAAAGTCACCAGTGATTAGAGACCTTGAATGAGATGGCTCAAAATCGTTTGCAATGGCGTAAGTGCATCCATTCGTTGTGCTCCCTCAAATTCTAATCTTATGGATTCGTCATTACCTCTACCTTTGTCTTTCTAATCTTATCTCACTTAATTATACTTCTTGAATAATATCTTCAAACCTTAGTCTTCTTCATTGCCATTAATACCTCCACTATCTTTATCACTATGAGATTTGATTTGACATTTGTGTCTCTGTGCTAATAATGTGGTATGGCAACCTGAACTTATGTACATACGTACAAAGTTCTACGTTGCAACTGACTGACTGACTGAGTTGACAAGCATAACAAAGATATTTATTGTTTATTAGCGAATGGATGAATAAAGCCTATCATTTGTTATGAAACATAGGAGGTCGACTAGTATTTTCACTTAAACATTCATAAGAGAAAACTTATAGTGAAGGAGAACACAGGTGAGGGCAAATTATAGAGTTACTCAGTAAAATAGGAAAACCATATCGTAAACCGTTGTTAATTTGCAAATCTTCAATTAATCATCAATCCATTGTCTGACATTTCACTCACTATTCATGCGTTTCATACAAATTCCATTGTGTTCTAACTCTTTTGTTTTCTTGATCTTCCCCCATCTTCTGCTGCTAGACATTACGTTTTTACTCGCGTCATATACTACTTATAAGTCGTGCGCACCACAATCTTCACAACCCCGTAATGCAAATTACCTATGTTCACTAGTGCCTAGCATCGTGAGGAGGAATCTTCTCCGAGTTCTAATGGGAAGACGTGACCACTGTGAAGTTCAAACTGTTCGGGTGTAGGCAATGTCTACCGAAGACTGTGTATGAGGTTGCACAACTCCGTGAATTTGATCAAGTTAGACATTAACATCGTTAGATACCACCGGCTCAGTGGTCTGACGTTTAGGTCGTTCGCGCTCAATACCGAAGATCCTGAGTTCGAATCCTACGGGGTGCAGGAGTCGTGGATGCGCGCACTGCTGATGAGTAGTCCTATACCAGGACGAAACGGCCGTCTTTCAGTGCTTTCAGGTTTCTTCTAATGGTGGTGGTCTAACATTGATCATCGATTCATGGTTTCAAAAATGTGTAAAATAAATAAATATAAATAAATATAAATATTTTCACTAAATATCTCTTGATTTTTAAATTATCATCTCTTTATTTTTCTTAAGTACTATATCATCATCATCATCATCGCATTAAAAAGACCCTAATGCATGTTTACTTATGACAAATTGCTCTCACTTTCACTCTGGCTCACTATCTGGCTACATTTTTTTTATCTTTTCTTGTTTATGCTGAAATTTCCGTAAACAAAAACAATCTTTTAGATTACGCATGTATGTGTATGTGTGTCGGTGTGTAGGTGTGTAGGTGTGTGTGTGTGTAGGTGTAAGTGTAATTTGTAAATCAAGGTTAGTTAGTTAGTTACCTACTTACTTACAAAACTGGTCAAGTTGAATAATTAAACTAGATTATTTATTCCTCAGCAAGGGGTCATTAAGAGTAAGTTTGTAATTATTAAAAAAACAGAATATCAATATGATAGATATATATATATAACATGTATACAAAGTATGTTTCAACTAAGATGACATCAATAATGGGATCTTTATTGTTTTAACTTAGTTTTTGCAATTGCAAATAAAACTAGATTTAGATAATATAAAAAAGTGATTTAAGATTTCTGGGTTTTTTTTGTTTTTTCGAATAATTGACAAGTAGTTAATAGTGGCTAACGATGAAATTCAAAACATGAGTCTTGGATTTAACTACTAGCCCATTTATTATTACTTACTTACGCCTTTCAAACCCCAATGGAGTATAGGCCGCTCACCAGTTTTCTCCAACCAACACTGACCTGGGCTTCCCTCTTCAGTTCTGTCCAATGTTTGTTCATTCTTCTCATATCTTTCTCTATTTCTCGACGTAATGTATTCTTTAGCCTTCCTCTTTTCCTTTTGCCTTGAGGGTTCCATGTGAGGGCTTGTCTCGTGACGCAGTTAGGTGCTTTCCGCAATGTATGTCCTATCCACTTCCACTGCTTCTTCCTCATTTCCTCCTCCACTGGAATCTGGTTTGTTTTCTCCCACAGTAGGTTGTTGCTGATGGTGTCTGTCCAACGAATCCGAAGTATTTTGCGTAGACAGCTGTTAATAAACACTTGTATCTTCTGGATGATGATGGCTTTGGTAGTTCTCCAAGTTTTCGCTCTATACAGTAGAACTGTCTTGACATTAACCCATTCATTATCCATCTCTTTAAATAAAGCTTATGATTTGAAATGCAGTAACGTAGGGCAATGGATGCAATTGCAATGCTAAACATCAATGAGAAAGTTCAAGCATACAATACAAATGAATTAATATTCACTGCAGTGCACAAACTAGTGTCTATCTGAAATCAAAAGCTTAGTGGATGGTATTTCAACTGAATGGTACTGGATTAGGGTCACATAGGAAATATCAGATGCAGATGTATCCACGTTCTAATCCGAAATCGGATTAAAACAAACGTTCTGAATGCCACTGTTAACCCTTATCCACCTCTGCTAATAATGCTTGAAATTTGAAAAGATTTATCGAGGCGATCCAGAAAGGATGTACATGTACCAAAGAAGGAAACTGATCATTTGTACTCCTAACACATCAATGGGCAGATTTAAATACTTACTTTACTTACCTACGCTTGTCACACCCCAATGAAGTATAGTCCGTCGATCAGTTTTCTCTAACCAACTAACTTTGTCCTAAGCTTCCCTTTCAAGTTCTTTCCAATGTTTGTTCCTTTTTTCTCATGTCTTTCTCTATTTCTCGGCCTAATGTATTCTTTAGCCTTCGTCTTTTCCTTTCACCTTGAGAGTTCCAACAGAGGACTTGTCCAAATTTAAATAACGAAATAAAAATGAACAACTTGAATACTGTAAAGCAATATTTTATTACTATGATATCATGAATAAAATCATTGTTAGAAAACCAATAACTAAAGAAGACGGTAAACGAGGTCGTTCAAAATTTCTTAATTTAATCAGAACCTCTGGATGCCAGCTAGCTCAGTGATCCAGAAGTAAGGCGTTCGTGCGAAAGACCGACGTTCCTTAGTTCGAATCCCATGAATCGTGGAGGCACTTTTGATAAGTGCATACTAGGACGAAATTGCCATCTAATGCTTTCAGGTTTCTATTGGCAATCTAAGAATGATTCATTCATGATTTTAATTGTACAACTACCATCTCAATACTGCTCTAATGCAAAATCAATAAGCGATCTAGGTTGAACTCACTATTTTCACTGACCCACAATAACTCTCTGATATTTACAAATGATCGAGTATGCTTTGGAATAAATTTCCCCCCCCCCCCCATTCAGTTTCCATATATATATATATATATCATACTTAGGCGAACTCCGTTTGTACGACGGTGGTAATGAGTAAGTCAAATACAGATTCTATTGTATGAGCAGACCGACAAACATACTGCATGAGGTGTTGTAGCATGACGATGTATTTATAGTCAGACAAAAGTAAGTCAGACATTGTAGTAAGCGAAGTAAGCGATATACACACAGACACACACTCAAATAAAAACATTCAAGATAAAAACGAATAGTTAGTTGACATGGTCAAAAGACACGTGAATAGTAAAACTCGGGCTGAGGGGATTAGTGAATCTATCTGAAGGTTCTTGGGACCACACCATGTGTGCATGACTTGAAAATACATGCACTTCATAGGGGGTGATAAATATTTCATCATAGTATGTAAGCACAAACACAATTATCAAGCATTATTAATCACATAAAAATAAATTTGAAACAAGAAAATCTCTGGGAAATAAATATATTTTTTGAAACCCTGAATTGATCAATCATTTGTAATCCTGACACATCAATAGGCAAATCTGAATACTTACTTTACTTACTTACACCTGTCACCTCCAATGGAGCATAGGCCGTCGATCAGTTTTCTTCAACCAACTCTATCCCGGGCTTCCCTTTGAAGTTCTTTCCACCAGGATCCACCCAGGATCTTCGGTGTTGTGCACAAACAACCTAACCGTTAGAAGACCACTGAGCCGGTATCTAATGGTGTTAATGTCTAACTTGATCAAATTCACGGAGTTGTGCAACCTCATACGCAGTCTTCGGTAGACATTGCCTACACCCAAACAGGTTTGAAGTTCCCAGTGGTCACGACGTCTTCCCACTAGAACTCGGAGAAGATTCCTCCTCACGAAGCTATTCACTAGTGAGCACAGGTAATTTGCATTACGGGGTTGTTGTGAAGATTGTTAAGTTACACATTTTTCGAAACCATGAATCGATCAATGTTAGACCTTGCACCATTCGAAGAAAGCTGGAAGCATTGAACGATGGACGTTTCGTCCTGGTATAGGACCGGCTCAGTGGTCCAGAGGTTAAGCTTTCTCACACAATTCCGAAGGTCCTGGGTTCGAATCCTGTGGGGTGCAGGAGTCGTGGATGCGCACTGCCACTGTGATGAGTAGTCCCATACCAGGACGAAACGACGAAATCGTTCATTGCTTCCAGGTTTCTTCTATTGGTGATGGCGGTCTAACACAATGATCGATTCATAGTTTCATTTTTCTGTTCACTCGACATTTCTTTTTCTCCAACCTACTCACTATTTTTTCTCCTTGTCTCATGATCATGACAAATACAGACAAATACAAAAAAATTATAGAAAATACAATCTTAAAAAACTCATAGCTAATTAATTATACATGTTGTTCAATTTTGTTGGTCTGATCATTTATTTATTTTTTTATTTTAAATAAAATACTGTCAAATAAAAAAAAAATAAAAAAAATAAAAATAAAAATTACAAATCAAAATAATCACACATTTTTTTTAAAATGTGTGATTGTTTGTTTGTTTAGTCAAGTAGAAAAAGAAAAAACGGAAACAAACAATAAAGGTGTATGGAACATTGAATGTGCATTTAATAGTTTCATTCATTAAAACAATTCTTCCTCTTTCCTTTTTTTTTAGAAAAAACAATGTTAACACCTTTGTTATTGTTGTTTTTTGTTGCTGCTAAATACAATTCATGTGCATATATATCCATGTGTGTGTGCGTGTGTGTGTGTGCGTGTGTTAGACTTGTTTAACGTCATGTAAATAAATATTAGTTTAGGTCATTTTTTACTCAAAAATCTTGTTATGATCTTTCTATTGCTTAATATATTTATTTATAATAAATAAGACTTGTATTGTATGAAACAGTATAGACAACAACAGTAGACAAGTTGTGATAGATATCGATATGTGTGTGTGAGTGTGTGTGTGCATATTATATTTATCCTGTTAAAAAAATGAATTGTTGACATTGTATGAATTATTATTGTAATTTTTTTCTGAAGGTCAAACATTTGTCCTAAAAATAGTAGTTGATTGTAGTTTTGTCTGTCTTAGAAATAACCTTAGAGTCGTCTGAATTTTCAGGAGTAGACTTTCTGCCAGGTGGCTCGCTTATTGACTTAGAATATGCCGATGATATAGTTCTATTCGGTGAAGACGCAGACAAAATGCAGAGACTTCTGACTACTCTAAGCAACAATGCAAGCATGTTTGGGATGCGGTTTTCCCCATCGAAACGCAAAATGTTGCTTCAAGATTGGGTTGCATTGGCAACTGAACTAGTGATAGGGAGTGAAGTAGTCGAGCGTGTTGATCGGTTCAGTTATCTGGCGAGTTTCATCAGTGCCGACGGCCTGGTGACTGACGAAATCTCAGCTCGGATACAAAAGGCTCGATTGGCTTTTGCCAACCTGTATCACTTATGGCGTAGGCGAGATATCCGTTTGCTGACTAAAGGACGAGTGTACTGCGCAGTAGTTCGCTCTGTCCTACTTTATGGCTGAGAAACATGGCCGGTAAAGGTAGAAGATATTCGTAGGTTATTAGTATTCGATTATAGATGTCTTAGAAGCATTGCTCGTATATCTTGGGACATTCGAGTGAGCAATGCTGCCATTAGGAAGTGAGTGCTACGTAAGGATGGCAGATCAATTGATGATGTATTGAAGCTTCATCAGTTGAGGTGGTTGGAACATGTGTTAGGTATGCCCAAATACCGACTGCCTCGTCGAGCTTTGTTTTTTAGTGTAGGAGTAGGTTGCAAGAAAGTTAGGGGCGGCCAAACCAAAACATGGCACAAATCCATGAAATCATTGACGAGTGGACTGAGTCATGTCGGTAATTGTCGACTACGTGGTTGGGGTCCGCGAGATGATAATAATCGATGGTTAGAGACCTTGAATGATATGGCACAAAATCGTTCGCAATGGCGCCGGTGCATTTATTCTTTGTGTTCTCTCAAATCCTAATCTTCTGTCTTTCTAAACTTTTGTCATTGAATCATACTTCTTGAATAATATCTTCTAATCCTAACCTCTCCGATTACTTCTAATACCTTTACTACCTCTACTACTATTGACAGTTAGTATCAAAGACAAGAGATTATTTTGTGCCTGTTGAGTAGTCCAGAGATTAAATGTTCGCGCACAAAGTGGAAGATCCTTAGGTTCGATTCTTGTGACTAGCAGGAGTCGTGGATGCATACTGTCAATAATGAGTCCCATACCAGGATGAAATGACCGTTTTAGTTCTTCTTAGTGTCTAATTGTGGTGGTCTAATAATGACTGACTTTTGACTTTTTTAGTAAGGTAGAAAATGAGTGAAACATTTATATAATCATCTCTCATTAAAATAAAATAATTTCTTATTATTTTGATTTTGTTATCCTTAACCTATTCGAAGAGACCCAAATATGAAAATTCACTTAATATTAATCAGAATGAGTATTTCTCTATATATGGTTCAGTAGTCAAATACGTTTTCTAGCCCAATTTGACTTTCCGTTGTTCAAGTAGTCACATTCTTATCTGAACTGTACTGAAGAAGTTAGTCAGTAAAATAGGAAAACCATATCGTAAACAGTTAATTTGCAAATCATCAATCCATCATCAATCCACCGTTTGACATTTCACTTATTCATGCGTTTCATACAAATTGCATTGTGTTCCCACTCTTCTTCCTTTCTTGATCTTCTTCCCCCATCTTCTGCTGCCAGACATTACGTTTACATTCGCGTCATATACTACTTATAAGTAGCGCGCACCACAATAGTAGTATTAGTAGTAATAGTAGTAGTAGTTGCAGTAGTAGTAGTAGTGTGGTGCTGTGGTGCGAACTACTTATAAGTAGTATATGACGTGAGTGTCAACGTAAAGTCTGGTAGCATAATACGGGGGGAAGATCAAGAAAGGAAGAGTTAGAAAACAATAGAATTTGTATCAAACGCATGAATTAGTGACTATGGATTGATGTTTGGCAACAGAAACAGTCCAGTTCCATGGGATGAACTGATCTTTTGCAAGTTAACAATTTACGATATGATTTACCGATTCTACTGAGTAACTCTGTAATTTACGTTAAATACAATTCAGTTGCCCTCACCTGTGTTCTCCTTCACTACAATAGTAGTAGTGGTAGTAGTAGTAGTAGTAGTAGTAGTAGTAGTAGTAGTAGTAGTATTAGTTATTTTTACAAATGTAAACAAAACATGAAAAGTAAGAAAAAAACAGGAAAACCAGAGTGTAATAATTTATTATAAATCTTAATGTAGTTTTTTTCTGTTTGCTAAAGTAGGGATGACAGAAAAAATATTTATATACAGAGAGAGAGAGGGAGAAATAGAATAGAAAAAAATTAGAACATAATTTAAGGCAATTAATAATAATAAAAATAATAATAATAATGGTAATAATAATAATAATCGTTTCACTTCTACTACTATATTTATATCAATAGAGTTACACGCTGGATAACACTAACTGAGTGTGTGTATCATTTTCAATACTATGCCCATTATATATGTTGATTAACGATTGACTGAGTCAAATTGTAGTTTTTTGAGAGAGTGTGCGGATGTGTAATTATTTTACGAAAATCATGCCTATGTTTTTTTTGTATTATTTTTTC
>OX103971.1:83093875-83098875 GCA_944470395.2 Schistosoma turkestanicum | reverse complement strand
CAACACATGTCCCAACCACCTCAACTGATGAAAGTGTCACTACTGCAGTCTATTGATCTGCCATCTCTTACCTAGCACCCGTTTCCTAAATACAGCATTGCTTACTCGGTGTCCCACGATATACGAGCAATGCTTCGAGACACCTATGATCGAAAATAGTAACCTACGAATATCTTCTACTCTCACTGGCATGTTTCACAGCCATAATGTAGGACGGAGCGAACTACTGCGCAGTATACTCATCTTTTAGTCAGCAAACGGATATCTCGCCTGTGCCATAAGTGACGCAGGTTTTCAAAAGCCAATCGAGCCTTCTGTATCCGACGCTCAGATTTCGTCAGTCACCAAGCCATCAGCACTCACTGATGAAACGACCCAGATACAGTGAAGTAATCAACACGTCTCGACTACTTCACTCCCTATCACTACTAGTTCAGGTGCCGCTTTAAACGTTTATATATATAGACAGAGGTTATTTATTATCAAGTGTTTAGTAATCTTTTCCTTCCTTCCATCGTTGAAATTAATTTATTCCTCTGTTATCAATGCATTATGTTATATGAACATGCAATCATCTCCTCTGTTGTCTAATAATAACTTATTTATTCATTGAAAAAAAATGTATATATATATTTCAAAATATCTTTTTTTTCTTTTTTTTTAAAAAAAAACATTTTGTACAAATCTTTTTCGATCATTTTACATTCATTCTGATGTTGTGGTTGTTGTTGTTGTTGTATTTTTATGCACACACACACACACACACCAAGCAAGATTTAGGAGTGTTGTAAAAAATCGGTAAACTTTATCAATTCAATAATGAATGATAATATTTCATTTTCAACAAATCTTTTAAGTATCAATATATATTTGTATATACATGAAAATCACTACTCTTAAGAAATGTCAATGTGTTTTGTTTCATGTAAAATAGTAGTAGTAATGATTTTTACTGTCGAATAAGCACTGGACGGCCGTTTCGCCCTGGTATGGGACTCCTCATCAGCAGTGCGCATCCACTACTCCTTCACGCCGCAAGATTGTGCGCGAACTCCCTGACCGTTAGACCACTGAGCCGGTATCCAACGGTGTTCACGTCTAACTTGATCAATTCACAGAGTTGCGCAACCTCATACACAGTCTTCGGTAGACATTGCCTACACCCGAACAGGTTGAACTTCACTGGTCACGTCTTTCCACCAGAACTCGGAGAAGATTCCTCACGAAACTAGTCACTAGTGAGCACAGGTAGTTTTTGCATTATGGGCTTGTGAAGATTGTTAAGTTACACATTTTTAAAACCATGAATCGATCAATGTTAGACCACCACCATTAGAAACCTGAAAACACTGGTGGACTCATTAGCAGTGCTCATCCATGACTCCTCTACTTCCCACGATTTGTACTCAGGACCATCGGTCTTGCGCGTAAAACGTCTAACCTCTAGACTACTGAGCCGGTGTCTAACAGTGTTAATGTATGACTTCGACTAATTCACGGTCTTGCGCAACTTCATATAGTTACATGTAGTTACTGCCTACATCCGAGTCGTGGATGCGCACTGCCACTGATAAGTCCCATACTAGGACGAAACAGCTGTCCAGTGCTTCCAGGTTTTTAATGGTGGTCTAACATTGATTGATTCATGATTTCAATTAGTAACAACCATCAAGTTTTTTGTATTGTTTCTGTGCAATTTTTCTTGAACATTGATAGTTTAAAATACTGATCACATCAGTTGTTTTTTAGGGAATCTTGTTATGATAGCGATCTATTGATTTATTTCTCACTTCATTGATATGATCAATCACTTAGTAGTGTGTTGAAATTCAGTATTATAAATTACTTACTGTTAGACCACCACAGTCACAATAACTCTATAATAGAAAGTCTTAAAATATGCTCACCTGTGACTCGTTTCGTGAGCAATATTCTCGGAGTTCTAGTGAGTAGCCTTGACCAGTAGAATTCATCCCTATTGGGTGTAGGTAGTCACTATCGAAGACAATAGGTGAGGTTGCGCAATATTAGGGATTGATCAGAGTTAGACACTGACACTGTTAGATACCGTGGTCAATGGTCTAAGCATTCGCACGCCAGACCGAAGGTCCTGCTCTCGATTCTAGGCTGGATACGTACTGTTCATGAGTTCCATACTGAGGCGAAACAGTCATCTATTGCTTTCAGATTTCTTACAGAGGTCTAACAATGATTGATTCATGATTTCATTGATAAACAATAATCTCCATAAGTCTTTAATGAAAAAAAATTCTTATTCATTTTTTTCACTACTAACTGACATATGATTTCAATTTGATAGAAATCATACTGAATTCGTCAATAAGATCTAAAATGGAAATCATTTTCCTTAAAATAAATGTAACCATTTGTTCAAACCCTGCAATAAATTACTTACTTACTAACTTACGCCTGTTAGCCCCAATCGAGCATAGGCCGCCCACCAGTTTTCTCCAACCAACTCTGTCCTGGGCTTTCCCCTCCAGTTCTGTCCAATTTCTGTTCATTCTTCTCATATCTTTCTCTACTTTTTGGCGTAATGTGTTCCTTGGCCTTCCTCTTTTCCTTTTGACTTGCAGGTTCCATGTGAGGGCTTGTCTTGTGATGCAGTTAGGTGCTTTTCGTAGTGTGTGTCCTATCCACCAACTTGACCGCTTCTTCCTGATTTCCTCCTCCACTGCCTGCAATAAATTGTATTCTTAAAAAGATAAATTTTAGTGAATAACAGAGGAAATATGATTTTATGAGTAATATATTTTAGAATTCAAAAAAAAAGTCGATAAATGAATATCATTGGTTGGTTATGGATTAAAATGCAGAATTGTGCATGGAGGACAGCTGACAGACTCGTTCGATGTGAAGACAGGAGTCAGACAAGGTTGTTTACTCCCGCCCTTTCTCTTTCGCCGGATGATCGACTCGATTACGTAGACGTCAACATCTGGAGGAAAGTATGGTATACAATGGGCAGCCAGGTTACAGCTGGACGATCTGGACTTCGCAGATGATCTGGCTCTTCCGTCGAACACGCAACAACAAACGCAAGTGAAGACGGCCAGTGTATTAGCAGCCTCTACAGCAGCAGGTCTCAACATACATAAAGGGAAAAGCAAGATTCTCCGAAACAACACACAGCACACGCCAACCAAATCACACTAGGGGGTATCTTGGAGGGAAGCATCACTGACAATCAAGGTGGATCCGATGCAGATGTGAATGCTTGGATCGGCAAAACAAGGGCAGCATTCCTATAAATGAACAACATCTGGAACTCCAAACAAATATCAATCAACAACCAAATCAGAATTTTCAATGCAAATTTGAAGACAGTTCTACTGTATGGGGCAGAAAACTTGGAAAACTACCAAAGCCATCATCCAGTAGATAGAAGTGTTCATTGACAATTTTCTACGCAAAGTACTTCAGAATCCTTGACTAGACCCCATCAATAATAACCTACTGTGGGATAGAATAAACCAGATTATAGAGGAGGAGGAAATCAGGAATAAGAGTTGGAAGTGAATAGGACACACACTGCGGAAAGCATTCAAGATAAACCCTTGCAAATCTCAAGGTAAAAGGATAGGAGGAAGGCCACATTACACCGAGAAATGGAGAAAGATATGAGAAGAATGAACAAAAATCGGACAGAAGTGGAAAGGGAAGCCCAGGACAGAGTTGGTTGGAGAATACAGGTCGACGGCCTGTGCTCCATTGGGCGTAGACAAATGACTAGTGTGATCTAAACTTAAAATGTGTATCCTACATTATTCTACTGACAATCATAATCAAATTTTTTTCTTCATAAAAATAGTGTTTTTTAAACTTGTAATGTCAATGTAATTTCCACAGGGACTCACTCACATACAACAACAAAGAGGATCGATCTTGATTAGTGTTGGTCTTGGAGACCTGAGTGCGTGACCGCAGATTCCCTACTGCCTGAGGCCGGTCACGCACGGCCTTTGTATGAGAAGGTTTTTAAGTGTTAGCTCTGCTCTTAAAAGCCCTTATTGGGCAGCCGTCACCACCGGAGACGGAAATCCTTGAGGTAGGGTGAGGTGTGACATTTTTAGAGTCGACTTTTTCTAACTGCTTCCTTCCTTGTGAGAAGGCAGCATCGCTGAAGATGCTGGTTGTCCGAGGGAAACATCTTGCCGTTATCACATCGCTATACAGTCATCAGTACGACTTCACTCTTAGACCTTGAGTAGCTGCTTTTAGTCTGATCGTTCTCCAATCGACCTGCCTGGCATGGTAGAATTTTCAGGAACATATGTATGTTCCAGCCAGTATAGCTCGGTTGAGTCATTACGATAGGCAAGCCTGACCACCACGTCAAGGTAGCAGCTTCGGTCGGGAAGAGGATCGATCAATAATGTTAGATCACTACAAGAAACCTGAAAGCACCGGACGGTCAGCTTGTCCTACTAGTAGTATATGACTAATCAATAGTGCTTACTTACTCACCACGACACAACACAACAAGACTCATAAATATTAGAATAATAATAAATCTGAGTGTTGAAAAGTAGCTTTTTTTCATTTTCTTTTGTTGAAAATTCATCCACATGTTATAGTTTCATAGTCAGTCTATAATCTGTTTTGGTATAGAATAACAATTTTTATTTTATTTTAGTGTTTATGATATCGTTCCGACTTTCCGCATTATTTATATATATAATGTGAATTTCATGATGTAGTGAGTAGTGGATATGGTGGCTGGATAATTTATGATGATATAATGTATAACATAACTATGCTAGGAGGCTGGTTTATTCCCCAGGATTCATAGTATGCTTTTATTTTCTAGTTAGCGTTTTACTTATCAAGTTGATATTCTATTTGATGGGGTACAACCCTCCTCGTTTATCTGGACTTCGGGTGAGTACTAATCCTAGAAGGACACTATACCTATTTTCGCCTGTTACGCCCAGTATTACGTCCGATATTCTTCAACCTACTCTCTCCTCCACCTTCCT
>OX103971.1:83016915-83093376 GCA_944470395.2 Schistosoma turkestanicum | reverse complement strand
GGCTCAGTGATCTGACGCTTAGGTCGTTCGCGCTCAATACCGAAGGTCCTGGGTTCGAGTCCTGCGGAGTGCAGGAGCCGTGGATGAGCACTGCTGATGAGGAGTCCCATACCAGGACGAAACGGCCGTCTTTCAGTGCTTTCAGGTTTCTTCTAATGGTGGTGGTCTAACATTGATCATCGATTCATGGTTTCAAAAATGTGTAAAATAAATAAATATAAATAAATAAATATTTTCACTGAATAACTCTTGATTTTTAAATTATCATCTATTTTTCTTAATTACTATATCATCTTCATCATCATCATCATCGCATTAAAAAGACCCTAATGCATGTTTACTTATGACAAATTGCTCTCACTTTCACTCTGGCTCACTATCTGGCTACATTTTTTTTATCTTTTCTTGTTTATGCTGAAATTTCCGTAAACAAAAACAATCTTTTAGATTACGCATGTATGTGTGTGTGTAGGTGTAAGTGTAATTTGTAAATCAAGGTTAGTTAGTTAGTTAGTTACTTACTTACTTACTTACAAAACTGGTCAAGTTGAATAATTAAACGAGATTATTTATTCCTCAGCAAGGGGTCATTAAGAGTAAGTTGTAATTATTAAAAAAACAGAATATCAATATGATAGATATATATATATATAACATGTATACAAAGTATGTTTCAACTAAGATGACATCAATAATGGGATCTTTATTGTTTTAACTTAGTTTTTGCAATTGAAAATAAAACTAGATTTAGATAATATAAAAAAGTGATTTAAGATTTCTGGGTTTTTTGTTTTTTCGAATGATTAACAAGTAGTTAATAGTGGCTAATGATGAAATTCAAAACATGAGTCTTGGATTTAACTACTAGCCCATTTATTATTACTTACTTACTTAGGCCTGTCAAACCCCAATGGAGTATAGGCCGCTCACCAGTTTTCTCCAACCAACTCTGTCCTCGGCTTCCTTCTCCAGTTCTGTCCAATGTTTGTTCATTCCTCTCATATCTTTCTCTATTTCATCGGCGTAATGTATTCTTTAGCCTTCCTCTTTTCCTTTTGCCTTGAGGGTTCCATGTGAGGGCTTGTCTCGTGACGCAGTTAGGTGCTTTCCGCAATGTATGTCCTATCCACTTCCACTGCTTCTTCCTCATTTCCTCCTCCACTGGAATCTGGTTTGTTTTCTCCCACAGTAGGTTGTTTCTGATCGTGTCCTGTCCAACGAATCCGAAGTATTTTGCGTAGACAGCTGTTAATAAACACTTGTATCTTCTGGATGATGATGGCTTTGGTAGTTCTCCAAGTTTTCGCTCTATACAGTAGAACTGTCTTGACATTAACCCATTCATTATCCATCTCTTTAAATAAAGCTTATGATTTGAAATGCAGTAACTTAAGGCAATGGATGCAATTGCAATGCTAAACATCAATGAGAAAGTTCAAGCATACAATACAAATAAATTAATATTCACTGCAGTGCACAAACTAGTGTCTATCTGAAATCAAAAGCTTAGTGGATGGTATTTCAACTGAATGGTACTGGATTAGGGTCACATAGGAAATATCAGATGCAGATGTATCCACGTTCTAATCCGAAATCGGATTAAAACAAACGTTCTGAATGCCACTGTTAACCCTTATCCACCTATGCTAATAATGCTTGCAGTTTGAAAAGATTTATGGAGGCGATCTAGAAAGGATGTACATGTACCAAAGAAGGAGACTGATCATTTGTACTCCTAACACATCAATGGGCAGATTTAAATACTTACTTTACTTACCTACGCTTGTCACACCCCAATGAAGTATAGTCCGTCGATCAGTTTTCTCTAACCAACTAACTTTGTCCTAAGCTTCCCTTTCAAGTTCTGTCCAATGTTTGTTCATTCCTCTCATATCTTTCTCTCTTTCTCGGCGTAATGTGTTCTTTAGCCTTCGTCTTTTCCTTTCACCTTGAGGATTCCATGTGAGGGCTTGTCCAAATTTAAATAACCAAATAAAAATGATAACTTGAATACTGTAAAAATATATATTATTACTGTGATATCATGAATGAATCATTGTTAGAAAACCAATAACTACCGAAGAAAATGAATGAGTTTGTTCAAAATGACCTAGATTAATCAGAATTAGACATTAAAACCACTGGATGCCGGCTAGCTCAGTGATCCAGAAGTAAGGCGTTCATGCGAAAGACCGATGTTCCTTGTTTCGAATCCCGTGAACCGTAGAGGCACTTTTGATAAGTTCATACTAGGATGAAACTGCCATCTAGTGCTTTCAGGTTTCTTTTGGGTGATCTAACAATGATTCATTCATGATTTTAATTGTACAACTATCATCTCAATATTGCTCAAATGCAAATCAATAAGCGATCTAGGTTGAACTCACTATTTTCACTGGCCTACAATAACTCTCTGATATTTACAAATGATCGAGTATGCTTTGGAATAAATTTTCCCCCATTCAGTTTCCATATACATATATCATACTTAGGCGAACTCCGTTTGTACGACGGTGGTAATGAGTAAGTCAAATACGGATACTGTTGTATAAGCAGACCGACAAACATACTGCATGAGGTGTTGTAGCACGACGATGCATTTATAGTCAGACAAAAGTAAGCGAGACTTGTAAAAAGCGAAGTAAGCGGTATCCACTTAAGCGAATAGTTAGTTCACAAGGTCGAAAGACGGGTGAATAGTAAAACTCGGGCAGAAGGGATTAGTGAATCTATCTGAAGGTTCTCGGGACCAAGTCCTATGGACTCGACCTGAATGTACACACAATTCATAGGGCTGATAAACATTTCATCATAGTATGTAAACACAAACACAATTATCAAGCATTATTATTCAACTAAAAATAAATCTGAAACAAGAACATCTCTGCGAAATAAATATATTTTTTGAAACCCTGAATTGATCAATCATTTGTACTCCTGACACATCAATAGGCAAATCTGAACACTTAATTTTACTTACTTACACCTGTCACCTCCAATGGAGCATAGGCTGTCGATCAGTTTTCTCCAACCAACTCTATCCCGGGCTTCCCTTTCAAGTTCTTTCCACCAGGATCCACCCAGGATCTTCGGTGTTGTGCACGAACAACCTAACCGTTAGAAGACCACTGAGCCGGTATCTAACGGTGTTAATGTCTAACTTGATCAAATTCACGGAGTTGCGCAACCTCATACACAGTCTTTGGTAGACATTGCCTACACCCGAACAGGTTTGAAGTTCCCAGTGGTCACGACGTCTTCCCATTAGAACTTGGAGAAGATTCCTCCTCACGAAGCTAGTCACTAGTGAGCACAGGTAATTTGCATTGCGGGGTTGTGAAGATTGTAAAGTTACACATTTTTTGAAACTATGAATCGATCAATGTTAGACCTTGCACCATTCGAAGAAAGCTGGAAGCATTGAACGATGGACGTTTCGTCCTGGTATAGGACCGGCTCAGTGGTCCAGAGGTTAAGCGTTCTCACACAATTCCGAAGGTCCTGGGTTCGAATCCTGTGGGGTGCAGGAGTCGTGGATGCGCACTGCCACTGTGATGAGTAGTCCCATACCAGGACGAAACGTCGAAATCGTTCATTGCTTCCAGGTTTCTTCTATTGGTGATGGCGTTCTAACACAATGATCGATTCATAGTTTCATATTTCTGTTTACTCAACATTTCTTTTTCTCCAACCTACTCACTATTTTTTCCCCTTGTCTCATGATCATGACAAATACAGACAAATACAAAAAAATTATAGAAAATACAATCTTAAAAAACTCATAGCTAATTAATTATACATGTTGTTCAATTTTGTTGGTCTGATCATTTATTTTTTTTTTATTTTAAATAAAATACTGTCAAATAAAAAAAATTAGAAAAATAAAAATAAAAATTACAAATCAAAATAATCACACATTTTTTTTAAAATGTGTGATTGTTTGTTTGTTTAGTCAAGTAGAAAAAGAAAAAACGGAAACAAACAATAAAGGTGTATTGAACATTGAATGTGCGTTTAATATTTTCATTCATTAAAACAATTCTTCCTCTTTCCTTTTTTTTTAGAAAAAACAATGTTAACACCTTTGTTATTGTTGTTTTTTGTTGCTGCTAAATACTATTCATGTGCATATATATCCATGTGTGTGTGCGTGTGTGTGTGTGCGTGTGTTAGACTTGTTTAACGTCATGTAAATAAATATTAGTTTAGGTCATTTTTTACTCAAAAATCTTGTTATGATCTTTCTATTGCTTAATATATTTATTTATAATAAATAAGACTTGTATTGTATGAAACAGTATAGACAACAACAGTAGACAAGTTGTGATAGATATCGATATGTGTGTGTGAGTGTGTGTGTGCATATTATATTTATCCTGTTAAAAAAATGAATTGTTGACATTGTATGAATTATTATTGTAATTTTTTTCTGAAGGTCAAACATTTGTCCTAAAAATAGTAGTTGATTGTAGTTTTGTCTGTCTTAGAAATAACCTTAGAGTCGTCTGAATTTTCAGGAGTAGACTTTCTACCAGGTGGCTCGCTTATTGACTTAGAATATGCCGATGATATAGTTCTATTCGGTGAAGACGCAGACAAAATGCAGAGACTTCTGACTACTCTAAGCAACAATGCAAGCATGTTTGGGATGCAGTTTTCCCCATCGAAACGCAAAATGTTGCTTCAAGATTGGGTTGCATTGGCAACTGAACTAGTGATACGGAGTGAAGTAGTCGAACGTGTAGATCGGTTCAGTTATCTGGCGAGTTTCATCAGTGCCGACGGCCTGGTGACTGACGAAATCTCAGCTCGGATACAAAAGGCTCGATTGGCTTTTGCCAACCTGTATCACTTATGGCGTAGGCGAGATATCCGTTTGCTGACTAAAGGACGAGTGTACTGCGCAGTAGTTCGCTCTGTCCTACTTTATGGCTGAGAAACATGGCCGGTAAAGGTAGAAGATATTCGTAGGTTATTAGTATTCGATTATAGATGTCTTAGAAGCATTGCTCGTATATCTTGGGACATTCGAGTGAGCAATGCTGCCATTAGGAAGTGAGTGCTACGTAAGGATGGCAGATCAATTGATGATGTATTGAAGCTTCATCAGTTGAGGTGGTTGGAACATGTGTTAGGTATGCCCAAATACCGACTGCCTCGTCGAGCTTTGTTTTTTAGTGTAGGAGTAGGTTGCAAGAAAGTTAGGGGCGGCCAAACCAAAACATGGCACAAATCCATGAAATCATTGACGAGTGGACTGAGTCATGTCGGTAATTGTCGACTACGTGGTTGGGGTCCGCGAGATGATAATAATCGATGGTTAGAGACCTTGAATGATATGGCACAAAATCGTTCGCAATGGCGCCGGTGCATTTATTCTTTGTGTTCTCTCAAATCCTAATCTTCTGTCTTTCTAAACTTTTGTCATTGAATCATACTTCTTGAATAATATCTTCTAATCCTAACCTCTCCGATTACTTCTAATACCTTTACTACCTCTACTACTATTGACAGTTAGTATCAAAGACAAGAGATTATTTTGTGCCTGTTGAGTAGTCCAGAGATTAAATGTTCGCGCACAAAGTGGAAGATCCTTAGGTTCGATTCTTGTGACTAGCAGGAGTCGTGGATGTGTACTGTCAATGATGAGTCCCATACCAGGATGAAATGACCGTTTTAGTTCTTCTTAGTGTCTAATTGTGGTGGTCTAATAATGACTGACTTTTGACTTTTTTATTAAGGTAGAAAATGAATGAAACATTTATATAATCATCTCTCATTAAAATAAAATAATTTCTTATTATTTTGATTTTGTTATCCTTAACCTATTCGAAGAGACCCAAATATGAAAATTCACTTAATATTAATCAGAATGAGTATTTCTCTATATGTGGTTCGGTAGTCAAATACGTTTTCTAGCCCAATTTGACTTTCCGTTGTTCAAGTAGTCACATTCTTATCTTGAACTGTACTGAAGAAGTTACTCAGTAAAATAGGAAAACCATATCGTAAACGGTTAATTTGCAAATCATCAATCCATCATCAATCCACCGTTTGACATTTCACTTATTCATGCGTTTCATACAAATTGCATTGTGTTCCCACTCTTCTTCCTTTCTTGATGTTCCCCCATCTTCTGCTGCCAGACATTACGTTTAGATTCGCGTCATGTACTACTTATAAGTAGCGCGCACCACAATAGTAGTATTAGTAGTAATAGTAGTAGTAGTTGCAGTAGTAGTAGTAGTGTGGTGCTGTGGTGCGAACTACTTATAAGTAGTATATGACGTGAGTGTCAACGTAAAGTCTGGTAGCATAATACGGGGGGAAGATCAAGAAAGGAAGAGTTAGAAAACAATAGAATTTGTATCAAACGCATGAATAGTGACTATGGATTGATGTTTGGCAACAGAAACAGTCCAGTTCCATGGGATGAACTGATCTTTTGCAAATGAACGATTTACGATATGGTTTTCCTATTTTACTGAGTAACTCTGTAATTTACGTTAAATACAATTCAGCTGCCCTCACCTTTGTTCTCCTTCACTACATCAGTAGTAGTGGTAGTAGTAGTAGTAGTAGTAGTAGTAGTAGTAGTAGTAGTAGTATTAGGTTATTTTTACAAATGTAAACAAAACATGAAAAGTAAGAAAAAAACAGGAAACCAGAGTGTAATAATTTATTATAAATCTTAATGTAGTTTTTTTCTGTTTGCTAAAGTAGGGATGACAGAAAAAATATTTATATACAGAGAGAGAGAGGGAGAAATAGAATAGAAAAAATTAGAACATAATTTAAGGCAATTAATAATAATAAAAATAATAATAATAATGGTAATAATAATAATAATCGTTTCACTTCTACTACTATATTTTATATCAATAGAGTTACACGCTGGATAACACTAACTGAGTGTGTGTATCATTTTCAATACTATGCCCATTATATATGTTGATTAACGATTGACTGAGTCAAATTGTAGTTTTTTGAGAGAGTGTGCGGATGTGTAATTATTTTACGAAAATCATTGCCTATGTTTTGTATTATTTTTTCCTGAAAAGATCAAAGCAACTTGAATGTTGCAATGTGATAAACATTGTTGTACAATGTTGCCTTAAATATGCGTTTGTTTATTTATTCATCACATAGAGTGGGTTTACTACTCTGCATTGACTTTCTCAGTAATTTCTCAATAATAACAATCTAACAACAACAATTTAATAATTAGATGCCATCTTTTATATATGTTGTTATTCAGTTAATTTTATAAACAAAATTCATTAATTGAAATGGTCAAACATTGCATTGATCATATACATGTATACCCACAGATACATGTTAAGAAATGAGTTTTAGTGTTTATATTCAGGTTGACCTTGAATTGAAAATAATATTTTATTCAGCCTACAATTCGCTTTGTGTGCTTTATGTCTCGTTATGTTGCGTGATTTATTCACGTATCGTACTACTACTAATACTCCGACTACAACTACTACTACTACTAATACTACTGCTACTACTACTCCGAATACTATTACTACTACTACTACTACTACTACTACTACTACTACTACTACTCCGACTACTACTAATACTACTACTTCCACTACTACTACTACTACTACTACTACTACTACTACTACTACTCCGACTACTACTACTACTACTACTACTACTACTACTACTACTACTACTACTACTACTACTACTACTACTACTACTACAACTACTAATACTTCTACTACTACTACTAATACTACTACTACTACTACTATTACTACTAGTACTACTACTACTCCGACTACTCCTACTACTGCTACTACTACTACTCCGACCACTACTCCGAATACTACTACTACTAATACTACTACTACTACTACTACTACTACTACTACTACTACTCCGACTACTACTACTACTACTGCTACTGCTACTAATACTACTACTACTACTTCTACTACTACTGGTTCTACTACTACTACTACTACTACCCGACTACTACTACTACTGCTACTACTTCTACTACTACTACTTCTACTACTACTACTACTACTACTACTACTACTACTACTCCGACTACTACTACTACTACTAATACTTCTACTACTACTTCTAATACTACAACTACTAATACTTCTACTACTACTACTAATACTACTCCGACTACTAATACTGCTACTACTACTACTACTACTACTACTACTCCGAATACTACTACTACTACTACTACTACTACTACTACTACTACTACTACTACTACTCCGACTACTACTACTACCACTACTACTACTACTGCTACTACTACTCCGACTACTACTACTACTATTACTCCGACTACTAGTACTACTACTTCTACTACTACTACTTCTAATACTACTACTAATTCTACTTCTACTACTACTTCTACTACTACTGCTACAACTACTACTACTAATACTACTCCGACTACTACTACTACTACTACTACTACTACTACTACTACTACTACTACTACTACTCCAACTACTACTACTACTAACAGTAATAATAATAATAATAATAATGAAATAATCATCAAAAAATCGTAATATCCCTATAAATACATTGTAATCTCTTTGATATATATATATATATTAATTTGTGTACATAAGTGAGTTTAATTCATTGGTTATTTACACTATGTTGACCTTACGATTTTCGACCAGATTTGTATACAACACAGCCTCCTATTATACACAAATATATATATATATATATATATATATATATATATATATATATGTATACGCGTATTTATTGGGTTGACTGTGGACACTGTTATCGCTAGGGGTTTACATTTCGGTTATTTATCTCTCTGCGGTTTATTGCCTTTTTCTGTTTACATTTTTTTAAAATTTTTTTTAACTTCCTAATTATAAATCTACAAAGCAGAAATAAATGTATGTAGTATCTATCATTTGTAATATTCATCATACCAGACAATAATAAAATTTCAACAAAATTGTTGACATTCTCAAAAATTGCCAGTTTGAATAATGAAAACAAAAGTTTTCTTTTTCTTCATTCTGACTATTACTACTACTGCTACTACTGCTACTACTATTAACATTACTGCTACTCAGTCAGTCAGTTGCAACGTAGAACTTCCTTCGTACGTAAGTACATCAGTTCATGTTGCCATACCACATTAGCACACACAGATGTAATTGTCAATTCAAATCCAATAGTAGAAGAGGTAGTAAAGGTATTAGGAGTAATCGGAGAGGTTAGGATTAGAAGATATTATTCAAGAAGTATGATTCAGTGAGAAAAGTTTAGAAAGTCAAAACTAGAGGTGTTTAAGAATCCAGAAGATTAGGATTTGAGAGAACACAAAGAATAAATGCACCGGCGCCATTGCGAACGATTTTGAGCCATGTCATTCAAGGTCTCTAACTATCGATTATTATCATCTCGCGGACCACAACCAGGTAGTCGACAATTACCGACATGGCTCAGTCCATTCGTCAATGACTTCATGGATTTATGCCATGTTTTGTTCTGGCCGCCCCTGACTTTCTTCCAATCTATTCCTACACTACAAAACAAAGTTCGTCGAGGCATACGCAACACATTTCCCAACCACCTCAACTGATGAAGTGTCACTACTGCGTCTATTGATGTGCCATTCTTACCTAGCACCCGTTTCCTAATAACAGCATTGCTCACTCGGTTGTCCCACGATATACAAGCAATGCTTCGAAGACACTTATGATCGAAAACCAGTAACCTACGAATATCTTCTACTCTTACTGGCCATGTTTCACAGCCATAAAGTAAGACCGAGCGAACTACTGCACAGTACACTCGTCCTTTATTCAGCAAACGGATATCTCGCCTGTGCCATAAGTGACGCAGATTAGCAAAAGCCAATCGAGCTTTCTGTATCCACGCTCAGATTTCGTCAGTCACTAAGCTATCAGCACTCACTGATGAAACTCCCCAGATACATGAAGTAATCAACACTCTCGACTACTTCACTCCCTATCACTAGTTCAGGTGCCACTTTAAACGTTTATATATAGACAGAGGTTATTTATTATCAAGTGTTCTTTCATAGTTGAAATCAATTTATTCCTCTTCTATCAATGCATTATTTTATATGAACATGCAATCAACTCCTCTGTTGTCTAATAATAACTTATTTATTCATTGAAATATATATATATATATATATATATTTCAAAATATCTCTTTTTTCTTTTTTTTAAAAAAAAAACATTTTCTACAAATCTTTTTTCGATCATTTTACATTCATTCTGATGATGTTGTGGTTGTCGTTGTTGTTGTATTTTTCTGCACACACTCACACACTAACATTCACATCAAGCAAGAATTAGGAGTGTTGTAAAAAATCGGTAAACTTTATCAATTCAATAATGAATGATAATATTACATTTTCAACAAATCTTTTAAGTATCAATATATATTTGTATATACATGAAAATCACTACTCTTAAGAAATGTCAATAAGTGTGTTTTGTTTCATGTAAAATAGTAGTAGTAATGATTTTTACTGTCGAATAAGCACTGGACGGCCGTTTCGCCCTGGTATGGGACTCCTCATCAGCAGTGCGCATCCACTACTCCTTCACGCCGCAAGATTGTGCGCGAACTCCCTGACCGTTAGACCACTGAGCCGGTATCCAACGGTGTTCACGTCTAACTTGATCAATTCACAGAGTTGCGCAACCTCATACACAGTCTTCGGTAGACATTGCCTACACCCGAACAGGTTGAACTTCACTGGTCACGTCTTTCCACCAGAACTCGGAGAAGATTCCTCACGAAACTAGTCACTAGTGAGCACAGGTAGTTTTTGCATTATGGGCTTGTGAAGATTGTTAAGTTACACATTTTTAAAACCATGAATCGATCAATGTTAGACCACCACCATTAGAAACCTGAAAACACTGGTGGACTCATTAGCAGTGCTCATCCACGACTCCTCTACTTCCCACGATTTGTAATCAGGATCGTCGGTCTTGCGCGTGAAACTTCTAACCTCTTGACTACTGAGCCGGTGTCTAACTGTGTCTAATGTATGACTTCGACTAATTCACTGTCTTGCACAACTTCATATATGGTCTTCGGTAGTTACTGCCTACATCCGAGTCGTGGATGCGCACTGCCACTGATAAGTCCCATACTAGGACGAAACAGCTGTCCAGTGCTTCCAGGTTTTTAATGGTGGTCTAACATTGATTGATTCATGATTTCAATTATTAACAATCATGAAGTTTTTTGTATTGTTTCTTGTTTGTAATTTTTCTCGAACATTGATAGTTTAAAATACTGATCACATCAGTTGTTTTTTAGGAAATCTTGTTATGATAGCGATCTATTGATTTTTTCTCACTTCATTGATATGATCAATCACTTAGTAGTGTGTTGAAATTCAGTATTATAAATTACTTACTGTTAGACCACCACAGTCACAATAACTCTATAATAGAAAGTCTTAAAATATGCTCACCTGTGACTCGTTTCGTGAGCAATATTCTTGGAGTTCTAGTGAGTAGCTTCGACCAGTAGAATTCAACCCTATCGGATGTAGGTAGTCACTATCGAAGACAATATTAGGGACTGATCAAAGTTAGACACTGACACTGTTAGATACCGTGGTCAATGGTCTAAGCATTCGCACGCCAAACCGAAGGTCCTGGTCTCGATTCTAGGCTGGATACGTACTGTTCATGAGTTCCATACTGAGATGAAACAGTCATCTATTGCTTTCAGATTTCTTACAGAGGTCTAACAATGATTGATTCATGATTTCATTGATAAACAATAATCTCCATAAGTCTTTAATGAAAAAAAATTCTTATTCATTTTTTTCACTACTAACTGACATATGATTTCAATTTGATAGAAATCATACTGAATTCGTCAATAAGATCTAAAATGGAAATCATTTTCCTTAGAATAAATGTAACCATTTGTTCAAACCCTGCAATAAATTACTTACTTACTTACTTGCGCCTGTTACCCCAAATGGAGCATAGGCCGCCCACCAGTTTTCTCCAACCAACTCTGTCCTGGGTTTCCTTCTCCAGTTCTGTCCAATGTTTTTTCATTCCTCTCATATCTTTCTCTATTTCTCGGCGTAATGTGTTCCTTGGCCTTCCTCTTTTCCTTTTGACTTGAAGGTTCCATGTGAGGGCGTGTCTTGTGATGCGGTTAACTGCTTTTCGTAGTGTGTGTCCTATCCACTTCCACCGCTTCTTCCTGATATCCTCCTCCACTGCCTGCAATAAATTGTATTTTTGAAATGATAAACTTTAGTGAATAACAGAGGAAATATGATTTTCTGAGTAATATATTTTAGAATTTAAAAAAAAATTGAAAAATGAATATCATTGGTTAGTTATGGATTAAAATGCAGAATCGTGCATGGAGGACAGCTGACAGACTCGTTCGATGTGAAGACCGGAGTCAGACAAGGTTGCCTAATCTCACACTTTCTCTTTCTCCTGATGATCGACTGGATTATGAAGATGTCAACATCTGGAGGAAAGCATGGTATCCAATGGGCAGCCAGGCTACAGATGGACGATTGGAATTCGAGGATGTTCTGGTTCTTCCATCGAACACGCAACAACAAACGCAAGGAGAGACGGCCAGTGTATTAGCAGCCTCTGCAGCAGCAGGTCTTAACATACATGAAGGGAAAAGCAAGATTCTCGGAAACAACACACAGCACGCGCCAACCGAATCACACAAGAGGGTACCTTGGAGGGAAGCATCACTGACAATCAAGGTGGATCCGATGCAGATGTGAGGGCGCGGATTGGCAAAGCAAGGGCAGCAATCCTATAATTGAACAACATCTGGAACTCCAAACAAATATCAATCAACAACCAAATCAGAATTTTCAATACAAATTTCAAGACGGTTCTACTGTATGGGGCAGAAAACTTGAAAAACTACCAAAGCCATCATCCAGTAGATAGAAGTGTTCATTTATAATTTTTTACGCAAAGTACTTCAGATCCCTTGACCAGACCCCATCAATAATAACCTGCTGTGGGATAGAAGAAACCAGATTCTAGAGGATGAGGAGGAAATCAGGAAGAAGCGTTGGAAGTGAATAGGATACACACTGCGGAAAGCATCCAACTGCGTCACAAGATAAGCCCTTGCAAATCTCAAAGTAAAAGGATAGGAGGAAGGCCACATTACGCCGAAAAATAGAGGAAGATATGAGAAGAATGAACAAAAGTTGGACAGAAGTGGAAAGGTAAGCCCAGGACAGAGTAGGTTGGAGAATACAAGTTGACGGCCTGTGCTCCATTGGGCGTAGACAAATGACTAGTGTGATTTAAAATTAAAATGTGTATCCTACATTATTCTACTGACAATCATAATCAAATTTTTTTCTTCATAAAATGTAGTGTTTTTTAAACTTGTAATGTCAATGTAGTTTCCACAGGGACTCACTCACATACAACAACAAAGAGGATCGATCTTGATTAGTGTTGGTCTTGGAGACCTGAGTGCGTGACCGCAGAGCCCAAGGGACAACTGCCTGAGGCCGGTCACGCACGGCCTTTTTATGAGAAGGTTTTTAAGTGTTAGCTCTGCTCTTGAAAGCCCTTAGTGGGCGCCCTTACCACCGGAGACGGAAATCCGTGAGGTAGGGTGAGGTGTCACATTTTTAGGGTCGACCTTTTCTAACTGCTTCCTTCCTTGTGAGAAGACAGCATCGCTGCAGATGCTGGTTGTCCGAGGGAAACATCTTGCCGTTATCACATCGCTATACAGTCATCAGTACGACTTCACTCTTAGACCTTGAATAGCTGCTTTTAGTCTGATCGTTCTCCAATCGACCTGCCTGACATGGTAGAACCTTCAGGAACATATGTATGTTCCAGCCAGTATAGCTCGGTTGGGTCATCACGATAGGCAAGCCTGACCACCACGTCAAGGTAGCAGCTTCGGTCGGGAAGAGGATCGATCAATAATGTTAGATCACTACTAGAGAAACCTGAAAGCACTAGACGGTCGGTCAGCTTGTCCTACTAGTATTACTACACATCAATAGTGCTTACTTACCCACAACACGACACAACACAACAAGACTAATAAATATTAGAATAATAATCAAGTTCAGTGTAGAAAAGTTGCTTTTTTACGCTCTTTTCATTTTGTTCTCTTGAAAATTTAAAATTCACATGTTATAGTTTCATAGCCAGTCTATAATCTGTTACTTTTGTAAGAGAATAATAAGTTTTATTTTATTTTAGTGTTTATAATATCGTTCCGACTTTCCGCATTATTTATGTATATAATGTGAATTTCATGATGTAGTGAGTAGTGATATGGTGACTGGATAATTTATCATGATATAATGTATAACATAACTATGCTAGGAGGCTGTTTTAATCCCCAGTATTCATAGTATGCTTTTATTTTCTAGTTAGCGTTTAAGATATCAAGTTGATATTCTATTTGATGGGGTAGCTAACCGTAGTATGCACACAACCCTCCTCGTTTATCCAGGACTTCGGATGAGTACTAATCCTAGAAGGACACTATACCTATTTTTGCCTGTTACGCCCAGTATTACGTCCGATATTCTTCAACCTAATCTGTCCTCCACCTTCCTTTCTTGACACTGCTGATCATTGCAGACCATTACTGGTTATTATTAATTTTTTTGTTTAAAAAAACCAACTAGAAAAATTTCAACTTATCTGTGTTTATTTTGCAAAAAGACAATTTCTAATCCATGTGCATCTATGTGCATCCCCATCTATCTATCTATCTATACCCATCCATATATCTACATATATATACACGTATGCATAACTGAGTGTGGAGAGAATAATTTTTCTCGATAAACGACGATAATAATAATAAGAAGAAAGAGTATTCTTCTAACTGACATCTCTTAAATCATTGCTAAAAAGTCTTACTTCTTTTTTGTTGTGTTAAACTTATTCCATCAAAAAAAGGCAAACAGGCTAAATGTAAGCCATATTCTTTTGAAAATCACAAAAACCAAAATTTGAAACAATTGTTTACATATATATATATATATATATATATATATATATATATATATATATATAATCATTATGTCTACACATTTATTCTCACCTATATTTATATGTATATATAGCTATCTATCTGTAGATATATATATATGTGTATATTTGTCCTAAACTACACATTCTTGTACACTATATATATATGTATATATCTAAACGAGATTAGAATTTTTATGCGTTTTGCTAAAAAATAAACACACACTGAAAGAATAAACGTCTGAAAAATTTTAAGATATATCTATCTATTTATCTATCTATCTAACTATACATCTCTATATATAAACTCTTTTGCGAAAACTTTCTTTTTTTTGCGTTAAATATTGAAAATTTTCCCAATTAAATCATCACAGAATAACGAAAGAAAAAGTGATTTCGTGAAGAGTATTGGGAAAATAATAATAATAATCATTACTAATCATTCACTAATAAGCTAGCTAGCTAGCTAGCTAACTACTTAAACCAGTGAAATATTTTTTAATAAGCTGGACAAGGTATAAAAACAAAGCACCACAGTGTCAACTTTTTTTACACTTGTGCATTTGTACACTCTGTGTGTGTGTGTGTGTGTAAGTGTGTAAGTGTGACATTGTTTTCTTGATTAGTCCAAGTTATTTATAAATTTGTCTAATAATTTTCATGCCTATTCGTCTATTGTTTCTCTCTTGTGTTCGGTTTGCTCAGTTCCTTCCACTCTATCTCGCTCTCTCGCTCTCACTCACTCTCTCTCACTTTGTCTCCTCCTGGTCTGTGTCTGCATGATTATTTCAATTTGATTGACAAGTGGACAAAATAAATTAGTTGAAAATATAATAATGATTCTCTCAAATGATAACACAATGATGTCTGTTTGTTAGTTCTTTAAAAAAACAAAACATTTTTTTATGTCTTACTTCAGTGTATGCTCTTTCCTCTTCTTCTTCTTCAGCTTGACAAATTCCCATTTCTCGTGCACATAGTTTTTTTTTAGATTTTTTCGCAATAAAATGTTGAATGACATTTGATAATAATAATAATAATATTTTCTCTTATAAAAATCTTTCTTTTTAATCGAACCGTCATGAGATTAGTGGTTAGTTTTATCCTACTAATGAGTAGTATTCAATGAAGTACAATCTTACCGTCGCTATAGTAAATTCTGTTTAGTATAAGAGGAACCACAGATTCAGTCAGATATTTGATATATGTGCCAATGATGCGAAGCTACCTACCATCTGAGAGATTAAGAATGAACACCTCTAAGTATGAATCTCTTGTCCAAATTTACAGAGGTATATTCTGTATCCGAAACGTGGCTCGGCTGGTTAACGTTTTCTTTTTCTGGTGTCTTCACCCATTAGGTCTGGTGTTATGGCCAAAGCGATGACCATAAATTGTGCTCCGGATTTTGTGGGGAAGGCAAATTGACACGCGATCTAATTTTGGTATAAGCTTGAGGATACTAAATCGTTTGTAGACGACTTAATGTTTTATCGGGGAGAAGTAAGTGCTCGAGCAGCTTTCACACTGAGAGAATTTTGTTATCCGTTCCAGTGTTGATGGCATAGAAAATCGACAGTGTAATGGTTGATATGATTTTGAGATGATGAGCTTAGATTGATGATTGAGGTGGAGTTCCGCCTTTCTGCATTAGTGAAAGCTTACATACAGCTGAGAGAACGAAACTCCAACAAAATCAACAGTCGATTACTTACTTATTTATACTTGTTATCACCAATAGAGTATAGACCACCGGTTAGCATTCTCCAATCTACTCTGCCCTCGTCCTCTCTTATTTTCAGTTCTATATATCATTCTTTTGATGCCTGTCTCCAAATGCTTGTATAAAATGTTCTTTGGTCTTATTCCTTTCCTTAAACTGTCAAAATTTTAAGTCAGGATTGATCTTGTAGACTGGTTACTTTGTCAGTAATGAATTGATCTTAACTAAAAGTTAACTGATCAACAAATCGTCCGAGATGATTGTTTTTTTTTGGTTTTTTTCAGTTTTCTTCTAAATCTATCAGTACTCGCCAAAGCGATCAAAGTGACAGAAATTTGTGCAGTTCGACCCTCTAGGGTATAGACGTTGATTTCAGAAGAAGTTGCGAAAAATCAGTAGATTGACAGAATAAGACATTAAAACCAGTGGATACCGGCTCAGTGGTCTAAAGATTAGGTGTTGTCTCATGAGAATCAAGGTCCTGGTTTCTATTACCGTGAGTGGTGAACACTACTAATGAGTCCTATACTTATGACAACCCAGTGCTTCCATGCTTCCAATGAGTGATACTGTACCAAATAAGTTTTCATGCTGGTACTTCGATCACGAATCCAAATCACTCAATGTTTCAATGATAAACACTAGTTACGTTTAAGTAACCAATTAATATGTTGTTGATATTGCATTTTTCTGTTCCCGAATTAAAATTTTCATTTAATACAATCTATAAATCTAACAAGCCTAAATATTATGCTGGCTTAGTGATCCATAGGTTAGGCGTTCGCGTACAATACCCCCCAGGTCCCGGGTTCGAATCCTGCCAGGTACAGGAGTTGTGGATGCGCACTGCCACTGATAAGTCCCATAACAAGACGAAACGACCGTCTTTCATTGGCTTTTTTAAATTTTTTTCGGATTTGTACAATCCTATTTTATCGGGTAATCTTCCCGGGTGTAGTTTATGATGAAAATAGGGAAAGTTTTGTAAAAGTTACAAAAATATTTAACCTTATTGATATTGCAGTGCTGCATAATATTAGTAAAAATTACTACATTACTGTGGTGGTGTTTCGTTTTCTGAGATGGTTGTTTTGGTTGTGGAGCTTTCAGTGCTCTTCTTCTGCAGAGACTGGAAGCGTCGATTCTACCAGTGATCAAGCCAAAATTGTGGGTTCGCTATGTAGACGACACATTCGTTATTATCAAAAGGAATGAGCTGGAGAAAATCTAAAATCAGATCAACAACGTCTTTGATGACATCAAATTCACGATGGAAAAGGAATCAAACAACAGCCTCTCATTCCTGGATGTACTAATCACCAGAACTAACACAGGAAAAACTTGAGACTCAAGGATTTCGGAAGCTAACCCACACAGATCTAAGTCTCAACTACGACAGCAACAACCTAAGAACCCACAAGATTAACTGCATACAAACTCTGTTCAAGAGAGTGAAGACACACTGCAGCACATACGAAACATTAAAAAACGAGAAAAAACACCTGATGACTATCTTCCAAAAGAACGGCTATCCATGCAACTTCATCAAAAAACACCAACTGAAACCATCGTCATAAGCGAAACCAAGCACAGGAACAAATAAACGTATCGTCCTGTCATACATCAAAGACATATCGGAGAATACGGCACGACTACTGAAACCATTTGGAATAGGTGTGGCACACAAACCAACAGAATCACTTCAATCAATCCTATGTAGACCAAAGGACAAAATGACAAAGGAAGAAAAACCAAATATCATCTACAAAATAAATTGCTCAAACTGTGAAAAACACTACATAGGACAAAGTGGACGACCTCTTCAGCTCCGTTTACGTGAACATCAATTAGCAGTCAAACGCCACGACAACGCTTCGCTTATCTCAATACACACCGACAATTATGGACACACATTTGATTGGAACAATGTGGAAATAATGGGTAGTAGGAGGACAAAGAACACTACAGAATTTTTTGTAGCTTCGCACTCAGGTCAATTAGCAATTAACAAACACATCGACATTGATCTAATTTATCAATCAATCAGGAAGATCATGGGTGACACAGGATTAGGAAACAGATCAAAATGGGGTTGCAATCAAAACAAAGTTGCAAACAACGACAGGTCAAAGGTCAGCAGTAACCAATCAAGATCGAGGTTTGCAGAACAACGTACAGGTCAAACGTGGAGAAATTCGAATACTTCACTTCTTCTATCTGAAGTTTGTGCTGATGATGTTGTTCAGCAGCAGAAGAACAATGAAAGCTCCACAACCGAAACAACCAGCTCAGAGAACGAAACAGCACCACCACAATCATCCACCTGAGCTACAAGTTTTCTTTACTACATTACTTATAAATTTGATTGGAAATTCTAAATTAGTTGATTTCATTTACATATCTATTTTTTTCGTTTGTTAATCAATTCGGAAAATTACAATAAGATTGATCTGGATTAGTTATGTAATCATTGCCTGATAAGTATTTGTAAGTATTTTTTCATTGACTGATATTATCAAAGAGTTAAGACCTTTAAAGTGTAGGTAGATATAACTCACTTGATCTAAAGTGTTTAAGCGTTTGCATGCGTGCGTGAGTGAGTGACTGCGCTTGTTTGGCTGTATTCCCTCCCCCCCCCAATTGAAGAATGATCGATGTGCACGGTGGATCAGTTTTCACACTACGATGAAATGGCCATTGTCCAGTGTTGCCAGATTTCTAATGATCGTCTAACATTCATAAATCAGAAAGAATTTATTTGTATACATAAGCTAGAACGTTGTATATTTCATTTGTTTTTTTGAATATAACTCAACCATTTTTTGAGTGATATTGATCGGTAATTGTTCTGAATATTAAATTTACCTACTGTGGTGTGAGCTACTTATAAGTAGTATATGACGTGAGTGTCAACGTAATGTCTGGCAACAGAAGATGGGTGGGAAGATCAAGAAAGAAAGAGTTAGAAAACAATGGAATTTGTATGAAACGCATGAATAGTGAGTGACAATGGATTGATGTTTTGCAACAGGAACAACAGTCCAGTTCGATATGATGAACTGATATTTTGCAAATGAACGATTTACGATATGGTTTTCCTATTTTACTGAGTAACTCTGTAATTTTCGTTAAATACAATCCGGTTGCCCTCACCTGTGTTCTCGTTCACTACACTACTTACATACGACAGTTAACCTAAATGGAGCATAGGCCATCAACTAGCACTCTTCAGCCAACTCTGTCCTGACCATTTCTGCTGTTCATTCTTTTTACATATATCTTCTGCGTAATGTGTTCTTTGGTCAGCCTCTTCTTCTTTAGCCTTGAGAATCTCTTGTCTTTTCACACGCAGTTACATGATTTCCTCCACCTAGTTTATTGATCCCTTTTCAAAAATCATTATTTTAAAAGATAAATGATACTCATAAAAAATACTGTGCAAAAACCTATAAATGCAAAATTCTATCTGAAGTTTTTGCTACTGATGATGATGTTGTTGTTCAGCAACAGAAGAACAATGAAAGCTCGCTCCACAACCAAAACATTCAGCCAGTTCAGAGAACCAAACACCACCACCATCACCAACACTGCAAAGTTTAATATATTTTAGGCAAAAGAATTAAAATTTAGAAATAAAACAAAAGCTATATTATGTAACCAGTTGTATCAAAGTAAATTATATCAGTGAAAACCCAGATTAAATATATATAAATATATCAAGTAGAGTCGCACAGTTTATTTACAATATATATATATATATATACATATTGGGGCACAGTTTTGGAGGGTTGAGTTTTTACACTTTTGAAATCATCAATCAATCATTGTTAGATGACCGCCATTAGAAACCTGGAAGCACTGGACGGCCGTTTCAAATGTGTAAAAACGCAAACCTCCAAAACTCTGCCCCAAAATATCGTAACAGTGCTTGCTCACTAGTGACTAGCTTCGTGAGGAAATTCTCAGAGTTCTAGTTGAGAAGACGTGACCAGTGGAGTTGGAGTTCAACCATGTCGGGTGTAGGCAGTAACTACCAAAGACCAATGGGTGAGGTGGCGCAAAATCAAGATTTTGATTATCTTCTCTTTTTTACACATCACTTCTAGTCTTCAATAAACTCTGATCATGTTGATTATTTTTTAGTGACACCTTCATTGCATACTACTTAAAAGCTAAACTAGATTCATGTGTGAGGGTGAATTTTTTTTGTTAACATAACTAACGAAATTAACAAAAAGACCGATAAGAAATGAATTGAACTAACAGGTTTTTCTGAATTAAATCTGAGAAAATCGAACAACACTAACATCTATGTGATATACGATATGCATTCTTGAGGATTTTATGGTGATGCTTAAGCAATGCTGTTATTAGGAAACGGGGGCGGCTAGGTAAGGATAGTAGGTCAATAGATGAAGCAATAAAACTACATTAGTTAACATGTGTTGCGTATGCCTAACCACTGACTGCCTCAACGAGATATATCTTACATGGTAGGAATATGTTGGACGATGGTTAGGGGGGCGACCAGACTAGAACATGGCACAAATCCATGAAGTCATTGACAAGTGGACTGAGTCATGTCGGTAGGTGTCGACTGTGGTGTGTGCTACTTATACAAACGATATAAGTAGTAGTATAAGAAGGGACGTGAAAGAAGAAGTCTCACGGTCAGAAGAGGAAAACGGAAAGCAAATGGAGCAAAAGCAAGAAGTAAATGGAGTACCAACAGGAAGGAAAGGAAGCAACAACAGGAATGGAAGAAGGATGGAGTGTTGGAAGTCACGACTCAAAGATGTGCAATGGTGTGCAAATAGAGTATTCAATGTAATGTTTACGTTACTTTTTCCAGCTCGGTGACGTCCATTGTTTGTGCGGCGTCCACCAGTCTCAACTGTTGGGCAACCTCTGCAGTCACACTTTCAATGAATTGCGACGCTAGCAGCATCTAAAATCGGCAGACACCTGCGCAGCAATCTTGTCAACTCCACAGTCAGCACTAGTGGGTCGCCATCAACCGTCAGTCTCGCCTTTCGGAACTTCTGCAGTGCGTCCTGCCTACCCGCCGGGTTGTCGAACTCCACCAGCAGCCTTTCCGTCACCACCTCCCAGTCAGCGTCCTCCACACCATCGTACACCGCTCTCTGCTCCTTGACTCCTACCAGCTCCGCCACGGCTTCGAACTCCTTCAAGAAGCTCCTTACATCTCCGTCTCCAAACTCCCGATGCCATGGAATCTTCATCCTGTGTAGAGGCAGCGACACCAATTGAGAAGACAGAGGCAGGCGAGGAAGATTGTATTATGCAAATTTACACTCTGAGTCAATTAAAAACGAAAGCATTACATTGAATACTCTATTTGCACACCATTGCACATCTTTGAGTCGTGACTTCCAAAACTCCATCCTTCTTCCATTCCTGTTGTTGCTTCATTTCCTTCCTGTTGGTACTCCATTTACTTCTTGCTTTTGCTCCATTTGCTTTCCGTTTTCCTCTTCTGACCGTGAGACTTCTTCTTTCACGTCCCTTCTTATACTACTTATATCATTCGTATAAGTAGCACACACCACATCGACTACCTGGTCGGGGTGCGCGAAACGAAAGTCACCGATGGTTAGAGACCCTTAATGACATGGCTGAAAATCGTTTACAGTGGTGCAGGTGAATTCATTCTTTATATATATATATATATATATGTGGAGAATAGGCAGTTTATATATAAAATATGTACATATAATCTTCAACCATCTTTTTTTCAATACAAACAGGTTTTTTTTAACTATTTTCTCTTTCACACCTTTTCTTATCTTCAAATAAAGTTTAATAGAGCCATACATTTTATTTATTTCAGACACTTTTCTCTCTGGTGGCAACTTCTAGGTAACGATGCTCTGTTATATACTACTCATATGCTATATATTTTAAGTAGTATCCACCAAAAAATAGTTGACGATATCATTAGCTAAAAAAAACATGATTCAATAGTTTTCTTTAGAAAATTTCACAATCAATATATTTTATTTTATTTATTTATATTTCATCTTATAAAACCAAAAAAAAATTTTATTCATACCTTACTGAAAATTCTTTCATTGAATAAAAATCGTAACAGTTATAAATGATTTCTGTGTTTTAATTTTTTCTAATGAAAATATAACTTCAATGAATTAAAGCATATATATAGCATTTCAACTGGTTTTTTTTAAATTTTTAACCGGGTTTTTTAAGATAACCGTAAATTGTTTTTCAAACTTTCGGCAGCGTTTTTTAAATATTTTTTTGAAAAAACTAAAAAGAATACTATTTTGTTTTTGAAAATTAAAGTTATCTTTAGCAATCGCTTTCATAAACCACTGGGACGTATCTACCTTAAGCGCTTCATTGATTCTTCTTAATTGATTGATTTTACTGTTTTCTTTGTCTTTTTCAAGTCTCTTGAATCATTTTTAATATCTAAATTTATAACATTTGCAGTGTAGTGTAGGAGTAGGTTGGAAGAAAGTTAGGGGCGGCCAAACCAAAATATGGCACAAATCCATGAAGTCATTGACGAGTGGACTTAGCCATGTCGGTAATTGTCGACTACCTGGTTGGGGTCCGTGAGATGATAATAATCGATGGTTAGAGACCTTGAATGACCTGGCTCAAAACCGTTTGCTATGGCGCCGGTGCATTTATTCTCTGTGTTCTCTCAAATCTTAAATCTTCTGGATTCTTCAACACCTCTAGTTTTGACTTTCTAAACATTTCTCATTATATCATACTTCTTGAATAATATCTTCTAATCCTAACCTCTTCGATTACTTCTAATAACTTTACTACCTCTTCTACTATTGGATTTGAATTGACAATGATATCTCTGTGCTGATGTGGTATGGCAACATGAACTGATGTACTTACGTACGAAGTCCTACGTTGCATCTGACTGACTGACTGACGTGCAGCGGCCATTGTTATTCACGTCACCACAAGAAAAGGCTGCATCTCTGTCAGACTCGGTATTCATCCTCCCGATAACCAACCTTTTTTTTGATGAGGATATTTTTTATTTTTTACTTCATTTGAAATGAAATTGTAATTTTTTGCATATTCATTTCTGACATTTTAAGGATGGCTTCAGTTAGAGCTTTGGAGGTTTGTGTTTTTACACACATTTGAAATCATCAACCAGTCACTGTAAGATGACCAACATTAGAAGAAACCTGAAAGCAATGGACGATGGCCGTTTCGTCCTGGTATGGGACTGACTCATCCACGATTCCTGCACCTCGCAGGATTCGGTCCCGAGATCCTCGGTATTGTGCGCGAACGCCTAAACTTGGGATCACTGAGTCGGCGGCCAGCAGTGTTAACACGTCTAACTCTGATCAATCTAGGGATTTCGCGCGACATTACCCACTTGTCTTTGGTAGTTACTGCCTACACCCGACAGGGTTGAACTCCATTGGTCACTCCATGCCGGCACAGTGGTCCGATGTTTACGAGTTCGAGCACAATACCGAAGGGCCCGGGTTCGAATCCTGTGGGGTACAGGAGTTGTGGATGCGCACTGCTGAGGAGTCAGTTTCAAACCAGGACGAAACGGCCGTCATTCAGTGCTTCTAGGTTCTAATGGTGTTCTAAAATTGACTGATTAATGATTTCAAATTTTAAGGATTATAAAAAAATTTGAAAAGAAAACGCTGTGAGAATTTGTTTTAAAATAAAATTTTGCTTATTTTAAAAAAACCCCTGTTAAAAAAATGTTAAAAAACGAGTTTAAATTCCGATATGCATATATGAGCATATGTGTTACCTATAGAGTCACCTTTGGTAAATTTGTATGATCAAATAAACACACACGAATTTTTTTTTGGTTGATACTACTCACTAGTGAGTAGCTTTGTGAGCTTGATTCTCAGAGTCCTAATAAGAAGTTGTGATTGCAATGGAGACAATGAATTAGGTCGCTGAATATTGTAGATTGATCAAAAAATGAGACATTAACCTCGTTGATTGACGGATAAATGGTCTAGTGGTTGAGAGTTGGTGCATAAAACGGAAGATTCTGAGTTGAATTCCCGTTTTATGAGGTCATAGTGTAGTGAACAAGAACACAGGTGGGGCAACCGGATTGTATTTAACGAAAATTACAGAGTTACTCAGTAAAATAGGAAAACCATATCGTTAATCGTTAATTTGCAAAATATCAGTTCATCATATCGAACTGGACTGTTCCTGTTGCAAATATCAATCCATTGTCACTACTATTCATGAGTTTCATACAAATTCGATTGTGTTCTAACTCTTCCTCCTTTCTTGATCTTCCCACCCATCTTCTGTTGCCAGACATTAAGCCTGACACTCACATCATATACTACTTATAAGTAGCTCACACCACAATATGTGTACACTGTTAATGAGTCCTGTACTAAGCCAAAACAATCATCCTCTATTGTTTTTCAGATTTCCATGGGTCTTCTAATATTAATATTTATAAAAATGAAATTGGTATGAATTTTGAAAAAAAAAATAAACAAGAGATTTATTGACAATTGACACTTGATTAGTAGATTAGATTAGATTTAATTTTTATATTTTTCAAAAATGAAAAAAATAAACAGACTACTCTGATTAATTGTAGACAATCACCAATCAATCATTTATGATATGTATATTTTTTTTTAAGTGATTAGTCTGACAAGTAATCAATCACTGATTGTAATTTATTATTATTTTTTTTTCTATTAAATATTATAAAAAATGTAGTTTCTAATGGTGATCTAACAAGTGACTAGCTTCGTGAGGAAATTCTCAAAGTTCTAGTTGAGAAGACAATGACTAGTGAAGTTCAACTCTCTGTTGGCTGTAGGCAATAATTACCAAAAGCAAATGGATGAGGTCGTGCAAAATACTTAGATCAATCAGAGTTAAACATTAACACTCACTATTGGATGCCGGCCCAGTGGTCCAGAGGTTAGGCGTTCCGTGCACAACACCTGAAGGTCCCGGGTTTGAAACCTGCGAGATGCAGGAGTCGCGGATGCGCACTGCCACTGATGATTCAGTCCCATAGCAGGACGATACGATCATCGTTCAGTGCTTCCAGGTTTCTTCTGATGGTGGTGGTCTAACATTGATCGATTTTGATGTTTAAAAAATGTGTAACTTAAGAAATCTTCACAACCCCGTTATGCAAACGTTAATATCACCGATAAACTTTGTCCACTTGAATCATAATCACTATTCCACCTCTTCATGTCTGCCTTCAATCACCAAATGCCACAGTAGATTATTATTGTTAATACTCTGAAGTATTTTGTATATATCACTTAGATGATGGATGACTCTCTTCTTATTCTTGACATTTGTACCGAATAAATTCTGATTTCGAAGGGTTATTTTTTCTAAAAAAAAAAAATTTACTTTACCAATAAGTGAAATCTATATTAAAAAATTCCAATTAATTTCTTAGAATTAGTTCATCTCAAGTAGTTTAGTTTCGTTTACTCTTGAAAACATTCGAATTTTTCCTCATCACCATCCTCATCATCATCACATCAAAATCTTGTTTAAATTTTTCATAATGATCAATGTTGTTCAATGTTCAATAATTTTACAATCTAATCAATCATACACAACACAACACACACACACACACAACTAACTAATCATTCATCATTGTTCTATAGTAAATAAGATGCTTGTTTTACTTTTTTCTCTCATTTTTGGTTGAAAAATAATTAATGAGGAATATAATAATAATAATAATAATAATAATTAATAATTTGTTGTATAACAATTATTATTATGATATTTTTTTTTCTAATAAAAAAAATAGTAATTACAGTAATTTTTTTTAAATAACAAGTGTAATGTAATGTAATTCATTGTGAAAAAAAACAACCGATTGAAACACAGAGAATTTGTGCATATTGGGTATATATATAAATATACATGTACATGGATGTATAGATAGATAGATAGATAGATATGAATGAGAAAACATAAGTATACTTACTGTGTTCAATTATCACTTACAAAACATAAGTCTGTTTTTTTTTTCATTGGTTAATTTGCACACATATATATACAAAATCAATGGACAGATTAGAAATTTGACAAGATAACAAACACACATTTAAGGTATGATTTTTTTATAGTTTTAAGCCATTTATCATGTTTGTTTTTTTTTTCTGACTTAACATCATGTATATTATCAGTGTAAGGAATTAACACTTTAGTGTGAAAGTCTGTCGTCGTCATATAAACTTGTACAAATTGATTTGCAATAAGCAATGGATGAGGTTGCATAGAGAGAGAGTGAGAGAGTGAAATACATTGAGTGTATTGAACGCTTTACTTATTAGTGCTGATGGTTTGATGGTTTTGTCTGACGAAAGCTGAGCATCAATAAATATGGAAGGCTCGATTGGTTTTTGAAGAACTTGAGTCGCTTACGGCGTAGATGAGATATCTATCTACCGACAAAAGGATGGATTGTTACTGTGCAATAGTTCGTTCAGTCATGTTTTATGGTTGTGAAAGAAGACCGGTAAGAGTTGAGGATTTTTATAGGTTGCGGATATTAGATCTTCCGTGTCTTTGAAGTATTGCTTGTGTATCCAGGGACAACCGAGTAAGCAATGCTGTGGTTAGGAAAAGAGTACTACTAGGTAAGGATGGCAAATCATCAGCTGAGGTGGTTGTGACTTATTTTACGCATGCCTAACCTCTGACTGCCTTGACAAGCTATATTGTCTGATGTAAGGCTGAGCTGGAAGAAAGGTAGGGGTGACCAGACATAAATAATGTACAAACCTATGAATTCAATAACAAGTGGACTGAGCCATGTTGGTAGGTGTACAGTACCTGGTTGAGGTCTACGAGACGAAATTCACCAATGGTTAGAGACCTTGAATGACATGGCTCAAAATCGTTTGCTATGGCGCACGCAGGTGCATCCACTCGTTGTGTTCTCTCAAATTTTAATCTCCTGAATTCCACGTCATCTCTATCTTTGAACCTTGATATTCCCCATTACCGATAACACCTCCATTACCTCTACCAGTGTGAGCTTTCAACTAACGGTGGCATCTGTGTGCCAATGTAGTATGGTAACCTGAACTGATGTGCTTACGCACGAAGTTCTATGTTGGAACTTACTGACCTGTAGAAATTATCAGTATAACGTTTTCAGTAATTATTGAGTTTCCTTTAAAATCATGAACTGGTTAAATGGATTATGAGGTTTATCACACTGTGGTCACATGAGTGAATATCTTGAATTCTTGAATTGCTGTGAGTAGCAGGTTTTAATAAGGATATGCATTGCCGAATGATTTGTTCCTTACCAGTAGGAAAAAACAGCTGTACAGTACATTCAATTGTTTGTAATGATGCTCTAATATTGATGGGTTGTAAAAATCAGTTTATTATTATTATTATTATTATTATTATCAAGATGCCCATTAGACAAGAATAAATTAATCACTAGTTAACTAATTAATCATTAACGATTATTACACGCTTCTTCATGTTTTAATCTTAGACAATTAAACATAATCAATAAGAAAGCTTGAACATAATTTTCATGTTAGTAAATAATGACTGAAATATTTTTTAAAAAAAAAATTCATATTGCTTTTAAAATTTATTCTTATAGTTTAGTACAAAATGGTATGTGTAAATGACTGATCTATGGTTAACATTTATTGGTAAGATATATGTATTATATATCTATCACCTTATTTAAGCATTCATCAACTGACTACACTTGCATCCCAATGTCAATTGTTCACAATGAGACTCGAACAATGCATGTTTCACTCCATTTAAAAAAACATACATTATTCACTGATCGATCAAGTATACATAGACGCTAATTCGTTCAACTAGTAAATAGTCTTAACAATAATATTACCAGTCTAGCATTGATTAATTTTTTCCCGACCTCTTATTCAATTATATTCAATGAATCAATTGTCCTGCGGAGTGCAGGAGTCGTGGATGCGCACTGCCACTGATGAGTCCCATACCAGGACGAAACGGCTGTCATTCAGTCCTTCCAGGTTTCTTCTAATGGTGGCGGTCTAACATTGATCGATTCATGATTTCAAAGATATTAACGTTGTTATCACTTGTTAGCTGGTGATAAATTACACACTATCATAGTCCATATAATAATAACAGTCGTGTTTCCATTCATTTTTAGTCACTGAATGGTACTTAATTTTGGAATAATATTTATGACAGAATTAATTGGAGGTGTAAATTTTGTTAGCCTGTAATTTTCTAACCGACTACACTACATATCACACGTTCATAACACTATGAAGTATTAGTTCTGTCCTGCGAAACTTGACTTTCTGCATGTAAACGTTTAATAAGTACTATGAACTGTAGAATCGAAAGTAATCATTCTCGCTGCCATTTGGTCTTGCATGCAAATATCTAACTTTAAACAATCTACAACATCGCGCAACTCTATTCCCCTTGTCTTCTGTCAATAAATAACTGCTTCACATTAGGTGAAAGGCAGATTGATTGAAGTTAGACATTGAAACCGTTGGATGGCAGCACGATGATGTTAAGTTTTTCAACCACTGCCACACAAGATCAAATGTCTTGAGTTCTATTTCTGCCTACAAGGTCCCCCTGTAGTAAAGGAGAACACAGGTGTGGCAACCGAATTGTATTTAACGAAATTTACAGAGTTACTCAGTAAAATAGGAAAACCATATCGTAACCGTTAATTTGCAAATCTTCAATCCATCATCAATCCATTGTCTGACATTTCACTCACTATTCATGTGTTTCATACACAAATTCCATTGTGTTCCCACTCTTCTTCCTTTCTTGATCTTCACCCTCATCTTTTCTTCTGCTGCCAGACATTACGTTGACACTCACGTTATATACTACTTATAAGTAGCGCGCACCACACCCCCCCCCCATATAACGGATGAAATGACTGACTATCCAGTGCTTAAAAGTTTTCAATAGTGATCTAACATATATAATTATGTTATATATATATTCACACCTTATCACTCACTAGTTATAAACAAATTACATATGTGAATAGCAAGCTAAATTTCTAATCAAAACACAAACAGAAGTATAATAAATATTAGTTGTTGGGAAATGAATTTCATTTATTAGTATTATTATTATTATTATTTTGATTATTATTATTATTATCAGAAATTTACGACATTGACATATTAGTGAATTGTCAACTGAAATTTATTCTTAAAACAGACAGACATTCACATCATGTAGACATGGGAAATTGTCAAATACATAAATAAAGCAAAAACAAACAATAAACTTTTTTGATTAATTTTTTTCTAGTTTTAATCATGTTGCATTATTTATGCATATGTATTAAACATTTCCTTTGACTGTATTTGACCTCTTTTTTGTGGCATAAGTTGACCAATATGGTTGTAAGAAGATTTAGTCATAACTATGAAACTACCGGTTGTGGTGAAGATTCTCTCTCTCTCTGAGCTCAGCATATGTTGGTTGTGTATAGATAGCTTTCATAGTTCTTTTGCTGAACACAACTTGATTATCAGCACACACTTTAGCATGACTGGTAGCTTGTTTCGTTGACCACTCTCTTGATGGGTTGTTGTTGTTGTTGTTAATATCCTGAAACCTGTTGTTGTTTCTGCGCCTTTATTTTGATTGTATCACCCTTTTGTTGCTCCTATGTTTCACATTTTTGAAACCATGAATCGATCAGTGTGTTAGACCACCACCATTAGAAGAAACCTGGAAGGACTGAATGACGGGCCGTTTCGTCCTGGTATAGAATTCATCAGTAGCAGTGCGCATACCCGCAGGATTCCAACCCAGGACCTTCGATATTGTGCTCGAACGCCTAATGATGGTCTAACATTAATTGATTCATGGTTATTAGAAATGTGTAACTTAACAATCTTCACAATCCCGTAATTATCCCATGTTTGTCAATGATCATTTGTCTGATTGGTTAATAAATCGACTCAATGTTGATATGTTTGTTGATTGCGGATTGACCTGAGTGCCAAACTCTAAACTACAAGGATTATATAGTCCTGTTTTTTATAAACAAAATGTTGAGGAAAATAAACATTATCAACTCAATGCTTTGATGAGTAACAATTTCAAAAAAAAATGTTTTGCCCTAAAATTCTCTTTCTTTAGATGTTGTATTTTTCATCTCAGTACATATGATTACATGCTTATTTACTTAAGCCTGTTACCTTGAATGGCTGTCGACTAGTTATTTTTTCTGGTTAGCATTTGTTTTTAGCGAGTTGCATTTCCACAGGATCAAGTCGCTAATCTTATGCCCAACCCTCCTTCTTTATCAGGGTTTATGATTGGCAGTTATTCTAGAATGGTTTCAGGTGGATTTAACACACTTGTTAACAAGGATTAAAATAAGGGTAAATGTTCATGTTTTCAGTTAACTAATTCAATCATATCACCAAGTTGATCAATGAGAAAATTTGTGTACAGTCACTGAAAACACTCTTTTGATCATGTCATCAACTGAAGAAAAAAGCAACTGACTGCTATCACTTTTATTATTATTCTCTGATTCTGTTATCAGTAAATAGTTGCCTAAATGGAACTTCTTTATACTTTTGAGTTGTTGTGATTTTTAATCAATCGTATAACATAATTTATAATTTATAACGAAAGGTTGAAATGAAATACTGTTCAGTTGATAGTGTGGTGCGCGCTGCTTATAAGTAGTATATGACGCGCGACTGAAAACGTAATGTCTGACAGCAGAAGATAGGGGAAGATCAAGAAAGGAAGAGTGGGAACACGAAAATGGGATTTGTATGAAATGCATGAATAAGTGAAATGTCAGACAATGGATTGATGTTTGCAACAGGAACAGTCCAATTCGATATGATGGATTGATATTTTGCAAATTAACGATTTACGATATGGTTTTCCCATTTTACCAATTAACCAACCCTTTGCTCTGTAGATCAATTTCAAAAATACTGCATTACCAAGTTAAGTGTAAATCATATCATTATTTTTTGATATACAACGTATTAGTGCGTTCATAGTCTTTCTTGCTTACTTACTTACTTACTTACTTTCGCATATTAACTCTACATAGAACATAAGCCGCTGACCAGCATTCTCTAGCCTACTCTGTCTTGGACCGTCCTTTCCACTTCTCTCCAATTATTGTTCATTCTAAATATTATGTCTGTCACCAATTCCCGGCTTACTGTGTTCTCTCTTCTTCATATTTTCCCTTTAACTTGAGGGTTCCAACTAAGGTATTGTCTTGTGACGCAGTTGAGTGCTTTTCGCAGTGTGTGTCCTATCCACTTCTAGCGCTTTTACCTCGTTTCTTCTTCATTTGAAATCTGGTTTGTTCCCTCTTGCAATAGGTTGTTTCTGATGGTATCTGGTTAATGAATCCTAAGTGTCTTGTGCAGACAACTTTCATCTTTCGATGGATGCCATTCGTAGTTCTCCAAGTTTCCGCTCCATACAACAGAACTGTCATGACGTTCGTATTGAAAATTCTGACTTAGGTGTTGTTTAGCTGTTGTTTTTAGTTACAAGTGTTGTCCAACTGTAGAAATTCTGCCCTTGCTTTTCAAATTCGCATCTTTACATCTGCATCAAATCCTCTGGATCCACCCGTAATTTATAAACCAAAACCATTTTTATTCAATATTTACCAAACAATATTTTTTTTCAAAGGAAATCTATCGACTTATTCTGATAATTTATAATATTGAACCAATGTGTTATTGATCCATTGAACAAAGTTTTAAGTTTTGTCAACAATGAATGATTACTTACTTATTCGAAAGAAAGTGATATTTTTGTTGATTGTCTCATAATGGATACATTTTAAATTGACTGTTGAGCTACCATGGCATGTTTTGATCGAAATACTGTCTGACCCATAGTATAGTAAATTTGACAGAGAAATCATGGTGAGCTGAGCTGCTCAGAGAACTAAACTCCACCATGATTATCCACCTAAACTACAAAATTTCTCCCCCCCCCACTATCTCAAATCAGAAACTAATTAAGTATAACGTTCCAATGATTATCACTTACCTCTTGTTAATTTTACTTATTCATTCAATATCTGTTGAAAAATAATTTATTATTCCTCAATGTAAGTGTTACTCTACAATTTTTACATTCCTAATTACTGCTAGTATTCTTTAAGGTAAATCCCGTACGACAGACCATTGAACAGAATGCTATACCATAATCTATGATAGTCAACAGCAGAACAAGTAATGTCATCTCTCTTTGATATATTGTGATTGTGTGTATGTGTGTGCGAGTGTGTGAGTGTGTATTGATTAACACACAGGCTAATTCTACTGATTACCACTGTGCAAAAAAAGTGACATAGTCATTTTTAGATTATGGGAAAATATATTACTAATTACATAATGTCACATAAAATAATTTCCTTTTTAACTCTGAATGGTTTATTATCTTCTAAAAAAAACAATTTCCACAAACTTGATCCTAAGTTCGATTCCCGCCATCGGAGATCGTCCATACACACTGCTTATAAGTTCTATACTAGGACGAAACTAACCAATATCCAAATGCTTCTAAGTTTCTAATAGTTTTCTAATTAAAATCAATTCATCATTTCAATCAAACGTCAATCTACTAATTAATCTGTTCAAATAATAACTGCGTACCTGAAACTGTACTGTGTATCACTACGCATAAATTCACACCTACATGTAAATAGTTGCATATGTCTACTTCAAATAGATCATTACAAATTAATAGTAGCATTTTCTTCAGGTAAAAATCAAATAAAATAATTCAGCTTAAATCTTGTTACGTATGGAACTTTTGCCACCCATGTATACATCCTTTTTTTCAAAAGTTTCATAAGTTTTTTGAGACACATAAAATCTTCAATGTTTCATCTATCAGATACATTTTTATTTTGGCGTTCGCACGCATGACCTTCCGAAGGAAGGTCCTGCATGCTGTAGGAGTTGTGAATGCGCACTATGCTGATGATGAGGGTCGGAAAGGCCGTCCAGTGGGGTGCTTCCACCTTTCTAACATTGGTCTAACAACAGTGACTGATTGATTGATTGATTCATGATTTCATTGTGATTTTATTGTTCAAGACAAGTTTTTTTTAATTTTTTTATACTCTGTAAATTTGTAAAAAAAAAATTAACCATCCACATTCCAATTTACTGATAAATATTGACCATAAAGTGTAATATTTTTCCCTAAATACACATAAACTTTGAAATGTACAACTGTGGTGCGAGCTACTTATAAGTAGTATATGACGTGAGTGTCAACGTAATGTCTGGCAGAAGAAGATGCGGAGGGAAGACCAAGAAAGGAAGAGTTAGAAGAACACAATGGAATTTGTATGAAACGCATGAATAGTGAGTGACAATGGATTGTTGATGTTTTGCAACAGGAACAACAGTTCAGTTCGATATGATGAACTAATAGTTTGCAAATGAACGATTTACGCTATGGTTTTCCAATTTTACTGAGTAACTCTGTAATTATCGTTAAATACAATTCGGTTGCCCTCACCTGTGTTCACGTTCACTACACAACTAGTGTATTGGTCTAATTGTAAACTGAAAGAATTATTATTACTATTATTATGGGATAGATTAATACTGAGTTCATAGGTTACGTTCAAATGTTATTATGGCTATATTCTTTACTTTTAAAGTGCTCGAACTGACCAATTGATTAAAAGTCATTTATTGTAAATCTTATGTAAACAGAATATTCTATTAAGAATAGGATATAACTATATCAGTCAATTATAAAAGAAGTAATGTTGGATATCGATTGCTAGGTAGTTCTGTAAAATCACGAACCTATTCTCTGATACTGTTACACTTGTCACTAGGTATGCTTAAAACTACTACGGGTTCACGAGACAATGCACCAGCGTCCAGGTAGGCTACTCTGATCCGTTGACTCAAAACAGCTAACGAGAAGTCTTGATATAGAGTAGAAAGCGTATATTCTATAAACAAACACCCAGCCAGCACATAATCAATCCTAGCGCATAAATCGCGTTTATTTATATATACATCATAAAGACGTCCTTGGGGGGGAGTCACAAAAATAGCACACTAAAATAACACAGTAACCAATCACACAGCCAAGGAAATGTGATCTCAAGGTCAACTGATCAAAACAACAATCAAGCGAGTTCTGGGTGTATCTACCTACTAACACATCCTCAACAGGTACTTCTTCCAAGGTTTGAAAACTTGTCTCATTGGAGATCAAATCTTTGACGAATATCATGTAGAAATAATTAGTCAACAACAACAATAAAAAATAAAACGATAACTGGTTAAAAATTAAAGATTTACGATTGTTTGTTTGTTTGTGAAAATTCACCCCATCAATATGTGTATTTTATTGTTAACATATAATTAACAGAATCAATCAATATCATGTTTTTGGTCAATAATTTCAAGTGTTATGTTGGGTTTTATTTTTGTTTTTTGTTTCCCTAAAAATCTTTTTTTTTTTTAACTGAAAATTTTGATGTTTCAACTAAATGTAGTTTCTGCTAAGATATTTGTAAGACTCGTGTAAAATATTGGTGTAATAGTTAGTTATTAATTACAAAATTTGACAGATATTATGACCATGATTGTAAACGGTTAATTTGCAAATCTTCCTTCAATCCATCATCAATCCATTGTTTGACATTTCACTCACTATTCATGCGTTTTACATGCAAATTCCATTGTGTTCCCACTCTTCTTGCTTTCTTGATGTTCCCCTTATCTTCTGCTGCCAGACATTACGTTTACGCTCGCGTCATATACTACTTATAAGTAGCACGCACCACACTACTACTACTACTACTTTGTATAATGGTGGTTTTGCTTAACAACCTTATTTATTTGTGTAATCAAGCATTGAAGGATTCACTCTTTTCAATGTTCATACCTTATTTACAGCTAGTTGTTAACCCCTTGTGTGGGGCATAAACAACCACTGATTAAGTAAGATTTTCTAATCAACTTTATTCTATCTAGACTTTCTTGTCCATTTTTGTTCCACAGTGTTATGCATTCTTGAGGCGATGTGTTCTTCAATCTCCATCTTCTACTATTTGATCACATGTGTCTTCGAAGCATTGCTGGTATATACTTGGACCACCGAGTAAGCTATGCTGATGTTAGTAAACGAGTACTAGGTAAGGATGGCAGATCAATAAATGAACTAGTGAAACTTCATCAGTTGAGGAATTTGGGACATGTGTTACGTATGCCTAACAACCGACTGCTTTGATGAGCTATGTTTTGTAGTGTAGAAGTAGGTTGGAAGAAAGTTATGGGCGGCCGAACTAAAACATGGCAGAAATCCATGAAATCACTGACAAGTGGACTGAGTCATGTTGGTAGGTGTAGACTACTACTTGATTGTGGGGTCCGCAAGACGAAAGTCACTGATGATTAGAGAACTTGAACAACATGGCTCAAAATCGTTTACAATGGTACAGGTGCATCCAATCTTTGTATTCTCCCAAATTTTAATCTTCAGAATTCCTTATCATCTCTATCCTTCTCTTAATGAAGTTTATCTCACTGAATTATCCTTCTAGAATCATATCTTCACTCCCTAATCTTCTCCACAACCACTAATACATCTACTACCTTTACTAATGTAGCATTTCAATAGAAAATTCCATCTCTTTGTACTCATATGGTATGGCAACTTGAAATAATGTCGGTACGTACGAAGTAGTTCTACGTTGTAACTGACTGACTACCAGAATGATTTTCAATACACTACTCCGAATAAATCAAAGAATCCTCCATATATATATATGAACATATATAATTCTACAAACGTTTTTGCTCCCCAAATCAAAAACATTGACAAGAATAGAGACATCACGACAAACAAACAAACAAAAAAAATACTTATTATTATTATCAAAATTGTAAAATGATAATTTATTTTTGAAGAAAAAAAGCAAGAACCCAGAAAAAAAAATATCTATATAGTATTACTAATAATAGTTTTGTTGTGTGTGTTTTTCCTCGCCTACTTCTCTCCGCCTCTCCGCCTCTCTCTGTCGCTTGTCTTTGTATTTCTTGTCAAATCTTGATCAAGCATTGCAAACACAAAGCATCTATCTCTTCTTTGATTGAAAATATTTTTCCGCCTACTGTTTACTTTGCTTATTGTTTTTTTTTTCTTTGAGGTGTTAAATAAGGTTTTTATTTGCATGTCTACTATGTGTTTGGTTCACTTCCACATAATACAACTTATTGAACTGAATCAAATAGTTTGTGTTAACTTTTTTCTGTTGTTGTTGTTGTTGAATAAAGTAAAAAAGCAAAGATGACTTGATCGACTCGTCTCTCTCCATCTCTCTGTGCGCAGTTGATTCTTTCTTCTACTGTAACAGCATTCTACAGATATATATATATATATATATGTAACCTTTTTGTACAAAAATGTCTTACATGTCACGACACACTTACTATACAAATGTTGATTGTGTAAATGATGGTTCATACATATACTGCATTTTTCTCTTCGACATTATTTCACTGTCACCATTTTTATAATGTTTTATTTTTAGAGTTAAAAGACTGACGCGGTAAATCAATAGGTAGTACATGGAATTCTGATTGATTTAGGTTGGTGATTTATTGATCTACGATACATATGTATTTACAGTGTAGAAATGATTTTGAGATGATGGAGAGGAGTTTGTATAGCACCGGTGGATGATGATTGTGGTGGTGGTTGTAGAGCTTTCTTCCGCTGAACTACAACATCATTATCAGTACAAACTTCAGATAGAAAAAGTGAAGTGAAGTCTTTGAATTTCTCTATGTATGACCTATTTTAGCCAATCAAGATCGAGGTGTAACTATTTATTGGATTACATACTATGTGTATTTACAGTGTAGAATTGACTTTTTCTCCATTTTACTTACTTAATAACTTACGCCTGTTACCCACAATGGAGCATAGGCCCCTCGCCAGTTTTCTCCAGTCAACTTTGTCCTGGGCTTCCGTTTCCAATTCTGTCCAATTTTTGTTCATTCCTCTCATATATTTCTCTATTTCTCGGCGTAATGTGTTCTCTGGCCTTCCTCTTCTCCTTTGACCTTCAGAGTTCCACAGGAGGGCTTGTCTTGTGAGGCGGTTGGGTGCTTTTCGTAGTGTGTGTCCTATCCACTTACACCGCTTCTTCCTGATTTCCTCCTCCTCCACTGGAATCTGGTTTGCTCTCTCCCACACACAGTAGGTTGTTGCTGATGGTGTCTGGCTAACCAATCCGAAGTATTTTTTCTCCGTGTGCTAATATTTTTCGTAAATACTGCATTTCGATTCGGACAACAATGATTAGGAAAATTGGTACATATTTTTACATATCTACATGTATTCTTAAGTGTTGGTTAACCTTTCTTTCATGTGTTCAAACAATGTTGAACGCAAACATTGTTATATTTAATTAATTGTCAACATAAGGTTGTTAAGAGTGTTGAGTTCCAATTGAAATCATGTGCTAATCAAAGTTAGATCACTATTGAGAGCCTGAAAGCACAGGACGGTCGTTTAATCCTGGTATGAGACCCTTCAGCAGTGCGCATCCAAGACTTCTTCCACTCGCAGAATTGTAACCTAGGAATTTCGATGGGGCGTGAGAACGCCTAACTTCTGGATCATTAAGCTAGCCTAACTCTGATCAATATAAGAATTTTTGAGCAGCCTCAGTGCCTAAACTCAACGGAGTTGAACTCCACTAGTCATGTCTTCTAACTGGAACTCCGAAAGGTTCCCCACGAACCTAATTACTAGTGAGCACATTTTTTAAGCGAAGATCCTGTGATTTGCGAGTGGTAGTAGTCTCGGATGTACACTACTGATGAGTCTCATACCGGGATTAAAAGATCGTCCAGTGCTTCCAGGTTTTTCTATTGGTGGTCTTACAATGATTCATTCATGATTTAAATAGACTATTTTATTATTATTCTCACCATTTGTATTTGTTTTTGACATTTCTCTGGCCTCTTTCTTTATATATTCGTCACTGTCTAATTATTATAACATACTACTTATTACGTAATTCTAGTAATAATGTTGAACTATTGACTAAAACTTTTGTTACTTTATGATTACTAATCATACATCTGTCTTTCTACTGTCAACTTGTACTTTTACTTGTTATGTTTGATGATATAATCTATTTCGTTGTGATCATTGACTCGTATAATAAACTACGCAAGTATATTTATTCTACAGTTCTACGACTATCATATCAACAGTTTAACTTTATAAATTATAGTCCTGAACCAAAATTTTTAATTAAAATTACTATCCTCATGTTTTTATCGGTTAGCTCAACTTAAAGATGTTGTATATTTTTTTTAGAGTATCATTAAGTTTGATAAATTGATATTTCAAACAATCATATAAAATGTGTCAACATTCTTTTACAATCTAGAGATGTGATCAGTGGAGTTCTACTATGTCGGGTGTAGACAGTGGGTGAGGCGGCGGAAAAAACCCTTCAATCAATCAGTGTTAGACATTAGCAAAGCTGGATAGCGGCTCAATGGTCTGGAGGTTAGGCATTCGTGCACAAGACCGAACCTCCTGGGTTCGAATCCTGCGAGGAGCAGGAGTCGTGGATGCACGTTATTAGACATGTGATAAATGAAGCACACACACACACATATATATTCAACTTTGAACAACTAGGGTTATGAGGGAATAATCGATAGGGTTTAAATAAGTGTGAATAAGACAGAACTTGACAAGTATAGGTTGTTGGTTTATTTGAGAAGTCATAATAATAGCACACATTAAATTGACATAGTGTTCACGATTCAATATCGAATTACATAACTTTGTTTTCTAAAGTATTTTGTACTAGTGTCACTTTTAATTACTGCTCTATATTGTTATTATTATTATTATTATTATTATTATTATTATTATTATTATGACAAGATATGTAACTTTAAACGTTAGAATATTCAAGAAAACGATGGTATACTTACTTAAATACTCACGCCTGTTACACTCAAGAAATTAAAGGGTCACTGATTAGCATTCTCAAATCTACTCTGTCTGTCATCCGCTTTCCTTTCCGGTTGCATCTAATTTTTTTCGATTTTTCTCAAGCGTGTTTCCATTTCTCGACGTAATATATTCCTCGGTGTTCCTCTTTTCCGTTAGTATTAAGGATTCTAATTAAGGGTTTGTCTTGTGACACTTTCTTCAATGCTTGCTCTATCCTCTCCAAGTGCTTCTTCCTGACTCCTTCCTCATTTGGAATCTGATCTGTTCTCTACCACAGGAGGTCGTTGTTGGTGGGTGTCTAACCGACGGATCTTGAGTATCTTGTGTAGACAAGTGTATCTTGTAGACAATGGATTTCGTTGTTTTACAAGTATCTTGACTTGATACAATAGCATACATTACATTGTCACAATGTACACTATTCAATATCTGATTACGTAACCATTGTATACTGAAATCATTTGTACAAATGTCACACTTAATTTAATGCTTTGAATGATACTAATATTAACAATAGTAATAAGACATTTGTTAAATGTTAAAATATTGAATGAAAAGATTGTTACTTAGTAAAATTATTTGAAACTATCAGTATTGTACAGTGTTTACAGAAGAACAATGTTTTAGAATTAAAAGAGATTTCTTTAAATCACTCATTTGATTTGTATTGCCAAATGAAGCACCAATGCAACTCTTACTATGATGAATGATTGATTCCCAAGGTCATCATCCTATGATGATAATGTCAACTACAATGTAGAATTTCGTACGTACGTAGATCAATTCAAGTTTCCTGACCATATTAGCACAAAGATGCAACTGTCAGTTCAAATCCTTTTAGTAGTAGAGGTAGTAGAATTAGTAGTAGTAGTGTAGTGAAGGAGAACACAGGTGAGGGCAACCGAATTGTATTTAACGAAAATTACAGAGTTAGTTGGTAAAATAGAAAAACCATATCGTAACCGGTTAATTTGAAAATCTTCAATCCATCATCAATCGATTGTCTGACATTTCACTCACTATTCATGCGTTTCATACAAATTCCATTGTGTTCCAACTCTTCTTCATTTCACTTGATCTTCCCCCATCTTCTGCTGCCCGACATTACGTTTTCTCCCGCGTCATATACTACTTATAAGTAGTGCGCACCACAGTAGAAGCGGTAATCAAAAATATTATTGATCGAATACATGATTCGAGATGTAAAAAACGGAAGTAAGGAATTCAGAATATTAGAATTTCAGTGAACACTATGAATGGATGCACCTGCATGTCACTCAAGGTCTCTAAACATCGGTTACTACTGTCTCTCAAAGACCCCAACCTTCTGGTCTATACCATATGAACATGGCTCAGTTATTTTGTCAGTAACTTCATGGATTTGTGCCATGTTTTGGTTTGGCAGCCTCTTAGTTTTCTTTCTTACTTATTCCTACACCACAAAATATTGCTCATCGGCTGGGGGGGCAGTCGGTCGTTGCGCATACATTGTTTTGTGGTGTTCTTTTATTCTTAGTCATATAATAGGACATTAAACTTTCCATAACCAATGAAAGACCATTACATTACATTACATTACATTGTATTCTATATATTTCTTAATCTATTACTCTTATTACTCATTATTATTACTATTACTATTATTATTATTATTATTATTATTATCATTTGAGGGTCTTTCCACTTTCATGGTAACACGTATGCTTCGTACAACAAATGATACATCATCGCAATCATTATCATCAACATCAACATCAACATCATCATCATCCTTATTATATGAATCAAGTCGTACACCACATATAAAATCACGTGGTCTTGTGGTAAGTGTTTGCCCACCTGGTGTTCGTTACAAGCAGTCCCTTTTGTGTGCGTGTGCGTGTGTCTGCGTGTCTGTGTGTGTATTCTCGTGAGCCATTATTGTCTTCGGTGTTTGCTTTTTCGCCACTTGTTCAATCAATGTCATCATCTTTACTGTGTGTGTTGGTTCCATTGAATGAATGATGTGTGGCAATATTGTTTTATTTTGTGTGTAAGTGTGTGTCTGTGCATTACATGTCGCTTTTTAAGAAGTTGTTTTAGTTGTTGTTGTTCATCGTTTCATCGCTTTTTTTTTGAGTTTTCTATGTCAACACTTCTCTTTGTTCATGTTCTCTATGTTCATGTTTATTTTAGATTGGAGAAAAAAAAATAAAGGGGTTTTGATAATTTATAATAATCTATTTATTCACTTTGTGTTTTTCCTTCACTTATGTTTTTCATTTTGTTCAATTTGTAAGTTTTCAATGTGTCCTTCATAAGATCATCATCATCAGCATCTTAAGAGTTTTGAAATAATTCATTAAATTGTAACTAGTGTCGGTTATGTCTCTTGTGTTTCGAATGATTGACTAAATCAAAATCAGTCTTTTTGATATAAATAAAGCTATTAAAATAACAGTGTTAAAAATGTATATATGGATGTATATATTCGTGTATTTTCAATCAATCATTGCTAGATGACCACCATTAGAAGAAACCTGAAAGCACTGGACGATGACCGTTTCGTCCTGGTATGGGACTGACTCATCAGTGACAGTGCACATCCACGACCTCGAAGGATTCGAACCCGGGACCTTCGGGTATTGTGCTCGAACGCCGGACCTCTGGACCATTGGGTCGGCATCTACCGGTATTAATGTCTAACTGTGATTGGTCTAGGGATTTTGTGCGATCCCACACATTTGTCTTTGGTAGTTACTGCCGACACCCAACGGGGTTGAACTCCACTGATCATATATATACTTACTTACTTACTTACTATACTTACGCCTGTTACCCCCAATCGAGCATAGGCAGCAGACCAGCAGCATTCTCCAACCAACTATGTCCTAGGCTTCCCTCTCAACTTCTATCCAATGTTTGTTCATTCCTCTCATATCTTTCTCTATTTCTCGGCGTAGTGTGTTCCTTGGCCTTCCTCTCTTTCTTTTGCCTTGAGGGTTCCATGTGAGGACTTGTCTCGGTGCTTTTCGTAGTGTGTGTCCTATCCACTTCCACCACTTCTTCCAGATTACCTACTCCAATGGAATCTGGTTTGTTCTCTCCCACAGTACTTTGTCGCTGATGGTGTCTGGCCAACGAATACGAAGTATTTTGCGTAGACAACTGTTAATAAACACTTGTATCTTCTGGATGATGGCTTCGGTAGTTCTCCATGTCTCCGCTCCATACAGTAGAACTGTCTTGACATTTGTATTGAAAATGCTGATTTTGGTTTTGGTTGGTTGGTTGTTTGGAGTTGCAGATATTTTTCAACTATAGAAATGCAGCCCTTGCTTTGCCAATCCGCGCCCTCACATCTGCATCGGATTCACCTTTCTCGTCGATGATGCTGCCCAGATATGTAAAGGTGTTAACCTCCTCCAAGGCATCACCATTATCAAGAGTGATTTGGTTGGTGCATGTTGTGTTGCATCGGAGAATTTCGCTTTTTCCTTTATGTATGTTGAGACCTACTGCTGCAGAGGCTGCTGCTACAATGGTCGTCTTCTCTTGCATTTGTTGTTGCGTGTGCGAGAGAAGAGCCAGGTCATGTGCAAAGTCCAGATCGTCCAGCTGCGTCCTAACTGTCCAGTTGATACCGTGGATCATATATATATATATATATAACAGTTTCTAGAGTATATACATGTTGATTTGTCTGTTACCACAGTTAGAACAACACAGATATAAGCGAACAATATCGGTGTTTTCGATTAGATCATCGTCAGGCTGCTTTATTCTCTCTAATATACATGAACGATTTATATATGAAAATGTTAAACCAATCAAGGCAATTTAGTATGAGTCAATAATCACAATGAAATGAAATAGAGATCATGTCACCACACATATTACAGGCAGAAGTACCAGTGGATAGTAGGAAGACAGGTGTACTGATAGTAGTAGGAAGAATAAGAAAATACAATTACTACAGTTTTATCAAGAGTAAGTCAAACCTCGTGGATAAAAATAGACATCAAATAATCATTACAAAACATTAAAACCACTACGTAATAACAATTCTGTACATAATTAGATAGTGAACAAGAATATAAACAGAAAGAGGTGATGAAAATTACCAACAACTACAGAACGTGAAAATAATGCTAATCATCACAATGAAATTCCATTTCATCATTATGATTATTGACTCATAAATTCCCTTGATTGGTTTAACATTTTCACAGGAAATATTTATGTATATTAGAGAGTAAAGCAGCCTGATGACGATCTAATTGAAAACAGCATTATTGTTATCACAGTGTAGTAGAGGTGGATCCATTATTTATGACGTCCGATTATTCTACGAAATAAATTCATCCAGTCGATTCCGTATTTGGTTTCGATAATTACCGTTGTCGCACAAATGAGATTCGCCCATTAAGTATGATATAAGGATGGCAGATCAGTAGATGAAGTAATGAAACTTCATCAGTTGAGGTGGTCGAAACATGTGTTACGTATGGCTAACCACCGACTGCCGCGACGAGCTACGTTTTGTGGTGTAGGAGTAGGTTGGAAGAAAGTTAGGGGTGGCCAGAACAAAACACGGCAGAAATCCATGAAGTCATTGACAAGTGAACTGAGTCATGTTGGCAAGTGCAGGTTACCCGGCTGGGGTCCGCGAGACGAAAGTCACCAATGGTTAGAGACCTTGAATGACATGGCTCAAAATCGTTTGCGATGGCGCAAGTGCATCCATCCTTTGTGTTCTCTCAAATCCTAATCTTCTGGAATCGTTAGCACATCTACCTTTGTCTTTCTAACCTTATCTCACTGAATTATACTTCTTGAATCATATCTTCGAACCCTAGTCTTCTTCATTACCATTAATACCTCTGCTATCTTTATCAATATGGGATTTGATTTGACATCTGAGTCTTTGTGCTAATGTGGATTTCACGTTTCCGAGCATGGGTCGATCAGTTGACCTTGAGATCGCATTTCACACCAGGAAAAGCCTTGGTTGTGATTGGTTGCTGTGTTATTTTAGTGTGCTGTTTTTGTGACTGTCCCAAGGACGTCTCTATGATGTATAAATAAATGCAATTTGTGTGCTTAACTGAATATTTGCTTGTAGAATATACTTTCTACGCTGTATCAAGACTTTAGGTTAGTCATCGGATCAGGTTAGCCTACCTGGACTCTGGTTCATTGTCTCGTTCTCGTTTATCGACTAAGGTGAACCCATAATAGTTTCAAGCATACCTAGTGCCGATCATAACTATCCTCTAATATACTTATCCTTATCTGTTTACAAACTGGCAGGTTGCATTTCAATCTGCACGTCTGTTCACACACACACACACATTTTCTATTGGTTGGTATAAAATGGGTTAAAATTGAATCAATCCCAATAGGCAAATGAAACCAATTAATAAAAACTTAGTTTCTTTTACTAATTTAACGATTTTAATTTTGACTTCTGAGGATAGGATATTATTGGTTTCTCTGTTTATTAAAAAAGGACACACTGACCTTGTGACTTCCGAAAAAAAGTCAGCTTTCATCATGAGGTGTGATAACTTTCCTAAATGATAACCTTTCATCTCCATAGGGCAGAGTTTAAATTATTATTTTTCTAGTTAGCGTTTATTTACCGAATTAATTTTCTATGAGATGAGGTCGTTAACCCTATATGCCCAAACCTCCTCCTCCTCATCCTTTCTTCAAGCCTGGGATCGATCGGCAGTAATCCCAGAGAGAGAGAGAGAGTGGCGTCAGGCCGATAAATGTTTGTTTATTCTTTGCATTACGGGGTTGTGAAGATTGTTAAGTTACACATTTTTTTGAAACCATGAATCGATCAATGTTAGACCACCATTAGAAACCTGGAAGCACTGGACGGTCGTGGATGCGCACTGTTGAGGAGTCCCATACCAGGACGAAACAGCCGTCCAGTGCTTCCAGGTTTCTAATGGTGGTCTAACATTGATCGATTCATGGTTTCAAAAATGTGTAACTTAACAATATTCACAACCCCGTCATGCTAATTACCTGTGCTCACTAGTGACTAGCTTCATGAGGAATCTTCTCCGAGTTCTAGTGGGAAGTCGTGACAGTGTCAACCTGTTCAGGTGTAGGCAATGTCTACCGAAGACTGTGTATGAGGATGCGCAACTCAGTGAATTTGATCAAGTTAGACATGAACACCGTCAGATACCACCGGCTCAGTGGTCTAACGGTTAGGTCGTTCGCGCACAATACCGAAGGTCCTGGGTTCGAGCTCTGCGGGGTGTAGAAGTCGTTGATGCGCACTACTGAGGAGTCCCATAAAAGGAAGAAACGGCCGTCATTCAGTGCTTCCAGGTTTCTAATGGTGGTTGTTTAACATTGATCGATTCATGGTTTCAAAGATGTTTATTCTTTACCGCCATTCCAAGTTTGATCCTAACATACTTTTGTTTTCTGTTTGTATGTTTGTATTCATCGAATTTCAATAGCAGAAAAAAAAATTATTTATATTGAACATTGACAATATTTGTATAGCGTAAAATTGAATTTTGAACACATTTTAATTTTTTTTAAAATTAAAATCAGTAGAGAGAGAGAGAGTGAAAGAGAGAACGAAAGACAATTTTAGATAATAAATATGATTTGTTTATTTTATATAATCTAGTTTATTTTTTTGTAAAAAAAAATATTGTTTGTTTTTTCTGGAAATTACTATCAATAGAATCTTTGCATTTACTTTGATGATGTTATATATATATATATATATATATATATTGTTTGAAGGGATTAGTTGTAATTGGGATTTTCGGTCATTTTATTTTTTACTGTCATTGACTTGTAGATTTTATTCAGTGAGTTACTTAGTTACTTACTTTCGTCTGTTACCCCCAAGAGCATAGGCCGCACACCAGCAGCATTCGCCAACCAACTCTATCCTGGGCTTCCATCTCCAGTTCTGTCCAATGTTCGTTCATTCCTCTCATATCTTTCTCTATTTCTCGGCGTAATATATTCTTTGGCCTTCCTCTATTGCTTTGACGTTGAGGGTTCCGAGTGAGGCTTGTCTCGTGACGCAGTTAGATGCTTTTCGTAATATGTGTGTTAGTGAATATGAAAAGAAAGATTAGTTTAATCAATTTTAATGTACAATGTGTAGCTACAATGTGTTTTAACTAACAAACAACTCTTATAATCTAGGCTGATTAGTGATAATAAGCCGTAGAATACAGGACTTGTGTGTTTTATCCTGTTTAGGATTTGACAGATGAATGTTTGTGGGTGGTGTTTTGTTCTCTGAGCTGTAATATTCACAATCATCCATCTGAGCTAAAACGTTTTCTTCACCATTATTGTAGATGAATATACTTGCATCGTTCATTTCGGAACTGCGGCTCGATATTGTTCGCTTCAAACACTATTGAGTTGTACACTTAGCCAACATCCACAGTTAGTCATTATTCTTGTAACTTAACTGAAATATTAAATTGCTGTTAAAAAAATTATTTTGGGGCAGAGTTTTGGAGGTTTGCGTTTTTACACATTTGAAACCATCAATCAATCATTGTTAGATCACCATTAGAAACCTGGAAGCAGTGGACAACCGTTTCGTCCTGGTATGAGACTCATCAACAGTGCCTACTCATCAGCGTTTGCCTACAATGCCGAAGGTCCCGGGTTCGAATCTTGCGAGGAGCAGGAGTCGTGGATGCGCACTGCCATTGATGAGTCCCATAACAGGACGAAACGGTTGTCCACTGCTTCCAGGTTTCTAATGGTGGTCTAACGATGATTGATTGATGATTTCAAATGTGTAAAAAAAAATTACACAAAACCAACAGATCAATTGTGATTTTAAACTACAGTGAGGAGATTCAAATCATCACTGTTCTTAATAAAAAAAAACTGGTTTTTTAAATTATCAAACAGTTTAGGCGTTTTTTTTGGTTGTTGATTATGTTGGTAAAATTTTGTAAATCAAATTACAAATTAATCGGACTGTTAATTGACACAATATCATACATAGTATATACTACTTGATTTAACGTTGTTAAAAAATAATCACCAAAAATTCTATGATCTATATGCGTTGGCTAGATAGCGAGAAATTGTTACATATGCAAGTAAAAATGTCATTTGATATGTTTAAACTATTACGAATTTACGAGTTTAGTCGGAAAACGAGAACGAGGATCGAGCATCCGGCAACACAACGTGCTACTCTAATCTGAGTGTCCCAACCCCCGTTGAGTGAAAGAAGAAGAAGACTTTATATAAAGTAGAACGTGTATTCTACAAACATTCAGAAAGTACGAAGTCCGAGTCTAGAAGAGAATCAGGATCCCGGTCTAGAGATCCGGGTCCAGGTCCGGGTCAAAAAACGTTACAGATATAATGCATATTTATACATTTAGGTCGAATAAGTCTGTGACATCGATAGTTAGGATGACTATAATATTGACTGATAGGAATCGACCAATGAAGAATTAGGCTTCCAAAAATAGTTCTCTTAGGATATTTGATGAAAATCTCTTAACAAAAATATCATCAAGACATATCTATAATCTAAAGACCATCACCCAGTGTCCCTGATCAAATATCTACATTACCATTAAGCTCGTTAGCCTTTTGATTGACTACCTGCTGTAGTGTAATACTTCAGATAGTAACAAGTCACTTAGCAAAACATATCGTCATATTGTCAATTACCAACAGAATTAATGAACCAAGTTGTCGTATTGTAGTGAAAGAGAACACAGAGTTACTCAGTAAAATCGGAAAACCATATCGTAAATCATTAATTTACAAAATATCAGTTCATCATCATATCGAACTGGACTGTTCCTGTTGCATAACATCAATCCATTGTCACTATTCATGCGTTTCATACAAATTGTGTTTCATTGTTTTCTAACTCTTCCTTTCTTGATCTTCCCCCATCTTCTTCTGCCAGACATTACGTTGACACTCACGTCATATACTACTTATAAGTAGCTCGCACCACAATATCACTGTTCATCTAAATAGATTAACACTACCCTAGACTTTCTACCCTCATCTACCAAGTAATTCATACTCTCAACATATTCTAACACTTATATAATAATTGAAGGCTTTCATTTCATTTCAAGCATAATACTTAACCTTTCACTTTTTCATATTGCCCATGTGATAATGTTTACTTACTTACTTACTTACCACTATTAATCATATCACTAGTGTAGATCATATTACCTTCATTGAAAAATAGCTTTTCGCTTCTTTTTTTTCCCGTTTTTCGATTTCAATGATTATTCTTCTAGTTGCGTAATCGGTGCAGTCAGTATATAAACTAGCACAACCACCCCTAGGTACTTACTTAGGAACTGACATTATAATATGCAACCAGAGGTAGTATAACACACACACACACACACTACATCGATCTATGACTATGGTGGATACATTGGAAGTTTATAAATAAATTTAAACCAATAAATATGGAGAGAAAGATGATTGCACAGAAAAGGCCATTTTATATATATATATATATATATATATGAATAAATAACTTCCAAAGTGAAAAGTTTACATTGTTTTCTTTCAGCCTAATGTCAAATATAGTTTCGATAAAAAGTAGTTTTTCTAGAAAAAATACTAGATTAAAAACATAATCCGGTGAAAAATTGCTCAATATTAGATTATTTTTACGTGTAAAATATTAGAAACTACTTATAAGCTTTTAAGTAGTATTTTGAGATACAAATGAATGTATGAAGTAATATAGAGTGAATAAATGGTTTGTTTAATACATGAATAATGATTCTAATTTTAAATTTAGAAATAAAAAGAAAGTTTATGAATAATAAAGGATCACTCTCGGAACTTTTTGAACCAAGAAATCTAATCCACAAATAGTGTGAAGAGAACCGGTGACTAAAATTGGGTTCATCCATCAGGATCCTGTAGCTCATATGCACACTAGTGGTTTGGAAGCAGGGTTTTTCAACTTCCCAAAAATCAATCCACCTGACTGACACACTAACCCGATTAAATCTGTGGATGTAGACTTTTCATCGTGTCAAAACCACAAATTAGAAAACCCTTCTCCACAAGATTGTTATGAATGGAACTTCCCTGTCAATGACTATGCAGTCATGATAATGTGAGAGAATTTGGGTAAGGAGAGTTAACATTCCCTACTATTGGCTGTACCAGACCATGTCCAAAGCATTTTCTAAACCTTTAATTTCTTGTCAACAACCTTACTACTTAATTTTTTCTATTCATCTCATCATAGTGTTATGATATATCAACTTGAGTTCAAAATATAAAACGTATATGATTCAGTCCATTTAATCAAATACTTACTTACTTACTTACTTACTTACTTACTTACTTACTTACTTACTTACTTACTAACTCCTGTCACCCACCATTGCAGCATAGGCCACCAACCACCATTCTCCTACCTACTCTACCCTGACACTGCTTTTCTAGTTCTGTGCAATTCTCATTCATTCTTTTCATGCCTGTCTCCATTTCTCGAAGTTATGTGTTCTTTGGTGCTCCTCGTTTCCTTTGACCTTAAACACCCTAAGTGAAAGCTTGTGTTTGTGACACATTTGGCTGCTTTTCTTAATAAATGCCTTGCACACTCCAAGCGCTTCTTTCTGATATCTTCCTCCAATGGAATCTGGTTTGTTCTCTCATTCAATCGATAATAATAATAATAATGGATTATCTGTTCTATAAGCCTGTTTGTGGAGGAGTCGTGGATACGCACTGCTGAGGAGTCCCATACCAGGACGAAACGGCCATCGTACAGTGCTTCCAGGTTTCTTCTAATGGTGCTCTAACAATGATTGATTGATGATTCTAAATGTGTAAAAACACTAATGTCCATAACTGTAATTAAAAATGATTGTACTGACTCCAACCACATTTCAACTTAATCGATAGAATTCAATCAGCACTAAGAAAGATCTGACATAGATGAAATTACACATTTTGAAATCATTAATCGATCAATGTTAGACCACCACCATTAGAAACCTGGAAGAAGCACTAGACGGTCGTTTTGTCCTTGTATGAGACTCATCAGTGGCAGTGCGCATCCGCGATTCCTGCAGCTCGCACGATACGAACCCAGAACCTTCGGTATTGTTCGTGAACGCCTCGATGAAAATAACTAACAACCCATTGATCAATCAATAATAAGTTGTTTGAAGTTATAAATGTGAGTCATTGGATTTTAATCCAGTTGTCTAACAGTCATCAAAAGTTGTTTGGAATTAGCTACTCAATATTAAGGCAGTTAAGTTAGTTAGAACAAATAACACATATTATACCATCAACCTATATATAATATTTCCTTAGTGTAAGCGAAGTAGTTTGGATGAAATCATAAAATAATCAGACTAACAAACTATATTGTGGTGCGAGCTACTTATAAGTAGTATATGACGTGATTGTCAACGTAATGTCTAGTAGCAGAAGATGAGGGAAGATCAAGAAAGGAAGAGTTAGAAAACAATCGAATTTGTATGAAACGCATGAATAGTGACAATGGATTGATGTTATGCATCAGGAACAGTCCAGTTCTATATGATGATTAACTGATATTTTGCAAATTAACGATTTACGATATGGTTTTCCGATTTTGCTGAGTAACTCTGTAATTTTCGTTGTACACAATCTGGTTGCCCCACCTGTGTTCTTGTTCACTACACTATCAGTTCATGGAATAACTAATAATAGAAATAAGTTTTGTAACTGGCTGCAAACTACTTGAGATCATCAGTGTTATCAGTAGTCATTGATTGACATTAGATTACATATCTGAGTATCTCAGTTGCAGTAGCACTGATCCTTCTGTTCACTTAACCGATGAATATACGTATGGTATGTATGTTACGTTCTACATTCTGTACAATTGACCAACACAGTTAATGATGGTGGTCAGTGAGAATAAAGATTTAAAATTACGTCATCCATGTAATCCCTTAATACACACTTTTCCTAGAATCTTACAGTAACGAAAAAAAAGCGACTATTAACGGTTCGTTCTCTCTGAGATCTGGATGTTTTGACTGTGGAGCTTTTATTGTCCCTTCTGCTGAACACAACAGCATCATCAGCATAAACTTCACGGTAGAGAAGTGATGTATTCCAAATTTCTCCACGTATGCATGCACTTGTGACTGCTTCTATCCAGTAATTTTGAAAGCTCAGCACTCATGTCAATCAACAATCAATAAACACATCGAAATTGATCCAACTTATTAACTAGTCAGAACAATCATAGACAAGCATAGGATCAAAAATAACAGATCAACAATTAAAGACGTAATCATCGACAGATTTCAGGTCAATAACAACCAATCAAGATCAAGGTCAACGGATCAAGCTACGAGTTATATACGTAGAGAAATTCAAATAATACTTCACTTCTTCTACCGTAAAGTTTGTGCTGATGATGATGTTGTGTTCAGCAGAAAAAACAATGACAGCTTTACCATAATCATAAAACCGGAGGTACAAATTTTCTTCATCATCTCCTAAACTATCATTTCACATTCTGTACTCTTTTACTCACTCACTCACTCCCAACGACTCTGTTTCTTACTAGTTCTACCAGTTCATTTTCTCTAATATTAGTAGTGTTTAATAATTATTCATTAAAAACTGGAAGAAAACAAAGTGCCCTGTTTTTTTTTTGTTTTCAAAATTCCTTTTTCATGTGTTTGACATGATTTATTGTCTAGTTAGACTACTTATTTACAAACATAAATATCCCTGTATATATGCATACACATATATATATACATCTATTCGTATATATATATATATATATATATATATATATTTATGAGTATTCATGTAATGTTGTTACATAAAAATATAAATTTCATTTCTTTACTTTTTACCAAAAATGTTTAAAATAATTTTAATCATGAATTCTTGAATTTTTTTTTTTGTTCTTGTTGCGTTGTTTGTTGATTAGAATAATAAAACAAATAAAGGCAAACGAATTTTTCAAAGGTCATCAATTGAAACATACGATAGCTATAATTAGAAACCAATATAATTATTGACCTAATTCTAGATTAACCTATTGTAAAACAACAGTGTAGTTATTATTATCGCATTGAAGTTATAAACTAATGAATAGTACTTACTTGCTTGCTTACTTACTTACGTACGAGATGCCTTGGATGACATTAACACCTTTACATATCTGGGCAGCATCATCGACGAGAAAGGTGGATCCGATGCAGCAGATGTGAGGGTGCGGATTGGCAAAGCAACAGCTGCATTTCTACAGTTGAAAAATATCTGCAACTCCAAACAACCAACCAACCAAAATCAAAATCAGGATTTTCAATACAAATGTCAAGACAGTTCTACTGTATGGAGAGGAAACATGGAGAACTAGCAAAGCCATCATCCACAAGATACAAGTGTTTATGAACAGTTGTCTACCTCAAAGTACTTCGGATTTGTTGGCCAGACACCATTAGCAACAACGAACTGTGGGAGAGAACAAACGAGATTCCAGTGGAGGAGGAAATCAGGAAGAAGCGTTGGAAGTGGATAGGACACACATTGCGGAAAGCACCTAACTGCGTCACGAGACAAGCCCTCACATGGAACCCTCAAGGCAAAAGGAAAACAGGAAGGCCAAGGAACACATTACACCGAGAAATAGAGAAAGATATGAGAGGGATGAACAACCATTGGACAGAACTGGAGGAAGAAGCCCAGGACAGAATTGGTTGGAGAAAACTAGTGGGCGGCCTATGCTCCATTGGGGGTAACAGGCGAAAGTAAGTAAGTAAGTAAGTACTTACTTACGTACACCTGTTACCCCCCAATGGAGCATAGGTCGCCGGTCATTCATTGTTCAACCTACTCTCTCCTCGACTTCCCTTTCCAGTTCTGTTTAATTTTTGTTCATTTTTCTCATGTTCTACTCTATTTCTCAGTGTATTGTGTTTTTTTTTTGAGCTTCCTCTTCTCTTTTGAGCTTGATGGTTCCAAAGTGAGTGTTTTTCTTCTGACGCAGTTGGGCTGCTTTCCTCAGTGTGTGTCTTATCCACTTCCAGTGCTTCTTCTTCTTGATTTCTTCCCCCTCTGGAATAATGGTTTGTTTTCTCTCACAGTAGTTTCTCGTTGATGGTGTCTGGTCAATGGATCCAAAATATTTTGTGTAGACAATTGTTAATAAGAACTTGTATTTTATTGATGATGGTTTTGGTAGTTTTCCATGTTTCCGCCCCATAGAGAGTAGAACTGTCTTGATATTTGTTTTGAAAATGGTGACTTTGGTGTTTGGTTAATATTTGTTTGGAGTTCCAGATGCGGTTGAATTGTAGAATTGTAGCCTTTTGCTTTGCCGACCGGCGCTTTTACATCTGCATCGGTTCTACTGCTGTGCTTGTCAAATAATACTATTAGAAACTTGGTAGTACTGAACAGATAGATGTATCGTTCTAGTATAGGATTTACCATTAGTGTGTATTCATGATTCTGAGAGTGGGAATCGTCAATGCATTGGAGTAAGACATTAATACTGTTGGAGAATGATAACTCAATGCGATAATCAATGTCCTTTGTTCAACTCCCCTCTATTAAGAGGTAGTGGACCTGCAGTGTTGATAAGTCCTATTTAGAAAACAAACGGTCGTCTAGTGTGAATCTAGGTTTTTTAAAGATAGTCTAACATTGATCGAATCATTATTTTAATTGAAAGTCAATGATCTTTCATATTTATTACTGTGGCTTAAAAATTCTTCATTTGATATGATTTTCCATTTATAATATTTATCCTTTATCCTAATAGAATTATGGGTCAATTCCTATTGCTTAAGTCCTACTAGTCAATTTTATGGTCATCCTAAGTATCAATGTCACGTACTCCAATGTTGTTTCTTATTGATCATCCTGACTGTCAATGTCACAGACTTCGATGCGGTTTCCTTTTCGACACAACTGTATAAATACACATTATCTGTAACGTTTTAGGACCCGGATCCTAGTCCCAGATCCTTGCCTCCTTCTGGTCTCAGACCTCGTACTTTCTGGATGTTTGTAGAATACAGGTTCTACTTCACATCAAGTCCTCTTCTTTTATTCAATGGGGAGTTGGGACACTCGGGTAGAAGTTCGCTTTTTCATTCATACATAGCAAAACATGGTCTTATTCACTCACCGATGAAAAGTTTTATTTTAACCAGAGTAACACAATATTTGTAAGTATAAGAAAAGTAATTCCCTAGCTATGGAATGTATCGCACGCCTTTCGTCCTACTTTTTTGGGCTGGATGTACTTGTGTAGTGAAGGAGAACACAAGTGAGGGCAACCGAATTGTATTTATCGCAATTTACAGAGTTAGTTACTAAGTAAAAATAGGAAAACCATATCGTAACCGTTAATTTGTACATCTTCAATCCATCGTCTGACATTTCACTATTCATGCGTTTCATACAAATTCCATTGTGTTCCCACTCTATTGTTTTCTTGATCTTCCCCCAATCTTCTGCTGCCAGACATTACGTTTACACTCACGTCATATACCACTTATAAGTAGCTCACACCACACAATCAACACTTGTCAATTCTTTAAAGAACATTATAATTTGCAAATGGTGAAAAATGTTTCATTCAATGTTCAATTCATTGTTCAACTATCAACATTTTCATTCTTCTTACCTTCATTATAAACAATTCTTTGGTGAATAATATAACAGAACTATTGGACAGGTTCTTTTGTTGAATACATAGTAATACTACTACTACTAATAATAATAATAATAATAATAATAATAATAATGGTATCTCGAGTGTTTTTTTTCAAAAATAAACAATTTTCCTCAAAATCTTCACAAAAACAATCAAACTTTATTGATGTATATATATATTACCACTTTGATGATTTAGAGATCATCAGTGTCATAAAATACAAATGGAAATCATAGATAAGGATGATTTTTTTAATGATTAGGACATACCCTTTTAAAAAAAAATCATCAGAATGGTTTATTGATTGTTGTTTTTTTACGTTTTTTTGGTAATAAAAAAATTCATTTGAAAATGTGTTCGTTCAGTCAGTCAGTCACACACACACACACAAAATAGAATAATAAACAAGTGGCCAGTTGTTTTTTCTACTTGATGTGTAATTGAACTCAATGAAAGTATGACAAAAATATTTGTATGAATGATATCTGTTACTATAGGATAATGACCCACAATTCAATTACAGACAGACAGACAGACAGATACAACGCAGAACTTCATACATAAGTACATCAGTTCAGGTTGCCATACCACGTCAGCAAAGAGACGTAACTGTCAGTTCAAATCCAAGAGTGATAGTAATAATATAAGTATTAGCAGTAATTGAGAAGATTAGGAAGCGTAAATATGATTCGAGAAGTATAATTCAGGGAGATAAATTTAGAAGGAGAAAGTTAGAGGTGTTGAAGAATCCAGAAGATTAGGATTTGAGAGAACACAAAGAGTAGATGCAACTGTGCCATTGTAAACGATTTTGAGCCATGTCATTGAAGGTCTCTAACCATTGGTGACTATCGTCTCGCGGACCCCAGGTAGGCAGTCTACATCTGCCAACATGACTCAGTTCATTTGTCAGTGACTTCATCGATTTCTGCCATGTTTTGGTTTGACCGCCCCTAGCTTTCTTCCAACCTACTCATGCACCACAAAACATAGCTCGTCGAGGCAGTCGATGGTTAGCTATGTGTAACACATGTCCTAACCACCTCAACTGATGAAGTTTCAATACTTCATCTATTGATTTGCCGTCCCTACCTAGAACTCGTTTCCTAACGACAGCATTGCTTATACCGTTGTCCCAGGATACACGAGCAATGCTTCGGAGACATCGATGATCGAAGACTAGTAACCTACGGGAGTCCTCTACTCTTAACGGCCACGTGTTGCATCCGTATAGTAGGACGGAGCGAACTGCTGAACAGTACACTCGTCCTTTGGTTAGCAGGCGGATATCTCGCCTGCGCCATAGGTGACGCAGGGAGGGGGAAAACCGCATCTCGAACATGCTTGCACTGTTACTTAGTGTGAATATACCTTTTCATTGATTGATTGAAAGCATGCATGAATCATTGTCAGACCGCCATTAGAAACACTAGACGACCGATTCGTCCTATTACGGGATTAACTAATCACTAGTGCGCATCCTTGTCACCTACTACTCACAGAATTGAAACCCAGGATCTTAGGCATTGAGCGCGAACCCGTAATATCAGAAAACGCGAGAGCGAGGATCGAGGATTCGGCGACACGAAATGCTACTCTAATTCGAGTGTCCCGACCCCCATTTAATAAAAGAACAAGACTTGATATGAAGTAGAACATGTATTCTATAAACATCCAGAGTGTATGAGGTCCGAGTCCACAAGAGAATCGGGATCCCGGACTAGGGATCCCTGTCCGACCCATAATACGTTACAGATAATGCGTATTTATACATTTATGTCGAATAAGGAACAACATTGAAGTTTGTGAAATTGACAGTTAGGACGACCAATAAGAAACAACATTTGACGTGACATTGATAGTTAAGGACGACCATGATATTGGCCAATAAGAATCGACCAATAGAATTAGACTTCCAAAAATAATTCTCTTAGAATATTTTTGATGAATGCATATCCTCCTAACATTATGATAACTTTCAGGATTGATTTATGAATTATCGTATTCGTATGTAAATATTATTACATAACTAGATGATGACATGTTTTTATATAAATTCCTTTTGTACGATTATTATTATTTCAAAAAATTTTCTGACAGTTTTTCCATTTCGTTCATAGACTTCCTTATAATAATACCCAGCCTTGTGCTAGTTTACTCATCATACTACATTGATGTATTTTCTCACTTGATGATGTGTAATTGTTAGGATATTCATCCAATATCCTAAGAGAATTATTGGTCAAATCCTATTGGTCGATTTCTATTGGTCAAAATTATGGTCGTTTTAATTCTCAAAGTCAAATACTTCAATGTTGTTTCTTATTGGTTGTCCTGATTATCAATGTCACTTCAAATGTTACTTCCTATTGGTCATCTTAACTATCAATGCCACAGAATTCGATGCTGTTTCCTATTCGACCAAAATGTATAAATATGCATTATCTGTAACATTTTATGACCACGACCAGGACCAGGGCTCAGTCTTGGATCCCTAGTCCGGAATCCTGATTCTTTTCTGGATTCGGGCCTCGTGCTTTCTGGATGCTTGTAGAATACACGTTCTACTTCATATCATGTCTTCTTATTTTAACTAAATATGATGGTTGTAATAATTGGATTTGAGTGATATGTCGTGTCACCGGACACCCGCTCTCGTTTCCGACTAGGTAAACTCGTAATAGTTCAAGTATATCAAGTTGACATGTTTACGTGCAGGCGTAACAGTAATGTAATTTGGTATTTCATGTTGTATATGCTAAGAGTGATTGGTTGAAGGATTGGCTTGATCTATTACTTCTCCTTCTCGTATTATCATTTGTTCACATAAACTAACAAACTGGGGGATGAAAAAACAGGCGTTCGTACAAGTTTATATATATATTAGGATTTTCAAAATCTCCACGTTTTCTTTTCTCACAACTTTTTACTGACATTTCTGCTTGAAATCAGACAACAAACACATATCAGCTGTATGAATGAATGAATGCATCCTGACTGGATGATATTGATCAACACGTTTTTTTTCTGAAAAAAAAAACCAAAACTGGAATAAACTGTTGCTGTTGTTTTTTTAAAGGTGAAATTTTCCAGTGACTGGAGACTGTTTGTCATTCTGTGTTTGAATATGAAAATGAAGTATATATATTTATATATGTATATTTTTACACAATGTGTAACGCACATTTTGAACTATTCGCTACTTCTACTTTTACTGCCATCTCCTTTCATTCAAAAAGTTTAATTTGATTTAGTTTTTTTCGGCACAAACTTCGATACACAAACAATTGTGGTGTGCATCCATGAGGTTGCACAACTCCGTGTGAATTGATCGAAGTTAGACATTACCACGGTTAGATTAGCGGCTTGGTGGTCCAGAGTTTAGGCATTCGTGCACAAGACCGAAGATCCTGGGTTCGAATCCTGAGGGGAGTGCAGGAGTCATGGATGCACACTGCCACTGATGAGTAGTCCCAATACCAGGACGAAACGATTGTCATTCAATACTTCCAGGTTTATAATTGGTGGTCTAACAATGATCGATTTATATATCAGCTGTATGAATGAATGAATGAATGCATCCTGACTGAATTTTACTAATCAACAGTGTTGTTTTTAAAGGTGACATTTTCCAATTTACTGGACACTGTTTGTTAGACTATAGTTGGATGCGAAAATGAGTATAAATATATATTTTTAAATAACTTGTCACACAGATCCTGTATTTTACTTTTGTTCTTTATAATACTTTGATATCATGTGTGAAAAAGTTTTTAGTTTTCTTTTTTCGGGCACAAACTTGGATACACAAATAATTCTGGTGGAATTGCATTCTCTGAGCTGAATGCTTCGGTTGTGGAGTTTTCATCACTGTTCTTCGGATAATGTTGTTTTTTTTTTCAAAAGAATGCTTTATAAGCAAAAAATTCAGTTGGCGAACCATCTCTATCACAAACAAACATTGTCAATGGACTTGCCAGAAATTATTATTTTATTTTATCTTATTTCTCCTGTTTTTTTATTTATTTTAGGAATTAACATGTACAGCTAAATCTGGAGAACATGTAATCACACCGACTACACGTCGTGAATGTCCATCGTGTAGATTGAAACAATGTTTTCGAGTTGGTATGAGACCAGACCTAATTCAAGTTCGTAAAAGTAAGTAAACTGAAGCAGTTTTGAATGATTACTTACTTACTTACTTACTTATTTTACCTACTTACGCTTGTTACCCCCCATCGGAGCATTGGCCAACAATCAGCATTCTCCGACCTACTCTTTGTCTTGGGTTTCATTTTCATGTTCTGTCCAATGGCTGTTCTTTCTTTCCATGTCTGTCTCTAGTTCTCAGCGTAATAAGTTCATTGGTCTTCCTCTTTTTTTTATTTGACTTTGAGTATTCCTTGTTTTGTGATACAGTTAGTTTCTTTCCTCAATGTGTTTCTTATCCACTTTTGGCACTTCTTCCTGATTTCTTCCTCTTCTCGAATCTGGTTTATTCTCTTCCAGTTTAAACACGGTCAAATAAACTTCCATCTATTTAAAGCCAGAGATTTCAAGAAATAGATCAGACAAAGGTCGTGCAGCTATTAAAAGTTTGAATTACTTAGTTGAATTATACTTAATCTTTTACATAATTTCTATGGTCTCCTAATGTATTGATAATTTGCATTTCTAGAGTATTCGATGATCTGCTCAACTTTTTTACAATAGAAGATCACTCTGTTCTTGGTTTATAAAAGCATTTCATGGAGCCATTTATTTATATTGAATAAAAAGTGATCAATGATAAAAAGTCATGACCCAACAGAGCTATATTGCCTGGAACATATATTCCTGTCAGGCAGGTGGGTGATGAGACTAAAATCAGCTACTCAAGGTCTGAGGGCGAAGTCGTACTGCTGACTGATTGTAGAGGGATGTGACAGCAGTAAGGTGTTCCCCTTGGACAACCAGCATCTGCAGCGATGCTGCCTTCTCACAAAGAAGGAACGGTTAGAAAAGGTCGACCTTAAAATTATCACACCTCATCCTACCTCACGGATTTTCGTCTCCGTCGGTAAGGGTGCCCACTAAGGGCTATTAAGAGCGGAGCTAATACTCAAAAACCCTTCATAAAAAGGTAGTGACTGACCGGCCTCAAGCAGTTGTCCGTTGGGCTCTGAGGTCACGCACCTAGGTCTCTAAGACAAATGCTAATATACCTTCCTTTTTAGGTTCCACTGTGTGAGCAGCCGGGAAGTGACAACCACTCTCATACCCGTAACAACAAACGAGATCAAACTAGTGCCCGTAACAATCTCCAATCGAACTACTTTTCTTGTTACTTTTTCGTTTGTTTAATATTCTTAGTGTCTAGTATAATCTGACTTAAGGACCTTTTGTAGTGCAGCTAGGTAATTTGGGCGATCGGTGGTGATTGAACCCATCGATCACTCAAACATATTATCTGATAAAAAGCCTATCGAGGCTCGAACCTAAAAGCCTTAGGGGACTACACAATGTGTTTGCTTGCATGTATACGGAATGCATAGCTCTTGGATAATGTGATTTACATTCATAGGTATATGCAAACGGTACGCTTGTGGGCTTACACAAAGAAAGCTCCTACATTTAAAAAAGTGTTGGGGATGTTAGATCCCCAAAATTCGCTTGATAATGCCGTATTTTGGTTTTCACCTTTGCCAGCATGGGCTGATCAGTTGACCTTGAGATCTCAATTCCCACCAGGAAAATCCATGGCTGTGAATGGCTGCTGTGTATTTTAGTGTACGATTTTCTTAACTGTCTCAAGGACGTTTCTATGTTGTATAAATAAACGAGAGTTGTATGCTTGATTGTACTGTGATTGCTGGGTGTTTGTAGAATATACTTTCTACGCTTACAAAGCCTTTTCACTTCAGCTTCGGATTCAAGGTAGCCTACCTGGACGCTGGTTTATTGTCTCGTTCGGGTCTATCGACTAAGGTAAACTCGTAATAGCCTCAAGCATACTAAGTGATGAACTTATCAAAAAGTGAGGCCTAAATTAACTAAACAAATACAGGTATGTGCATAAAAATTGAGTGTCAAATAGAGTGATTATGCCTATCTGCATATCATGAAAGGCTTAGGCGAAAGTCTGAGTACCACTGGTATAAATGCAACTCGTGAGGGGGAGTCCGTGGTAGCAAATACGTTCGTTGGATTGATGACCGTCTATTCATCCCCAGGAACTGTTCTGCCAATGATTATATAAAAATTCAAGGGTTTCTGATATGCATGTAACATTCATTTGCTCACAATGCGACGCTCACGTGGCAAGACCGTCCGGGTAACGGTTTTTTGTTACGCTCGTCTCTATGTATGCTTAAAACTATTACCAGTTCACCTTAGTTGAATAACGAGAACAAACAATGAATCAGCATCCAGGTAGGCTACTGTGATCCCTTGACCAGATCGTACCAGTAAGAAGTCTGGATATAGCGTAGAAAGTGTATTCTACAAACACCTAGCCAACACTTAGTGAATCAAAGCACTCAAATTGCGTTTATTTATACTCTGTAGAGACGTCCTTTTGAGAGTCACAAAAATAGCACTCACTAAAATGACACGGTAACCAATCACAGCCAAGGATTTTCCTTGTGCGAAATGTGATTTCAAGATCAACTGGTCGGTCCATGAAATCAATCAAAAATCAAGATATTTATCAATCGAATTCTGGAGATCTAACATCCCCAACATTCTTCACGTACACACATCCACGAGGTATGTTGATGTGCCCCGAATGGATACATACACATTCTTAAAAAAACACACCATTTAATGTCAATAAACGAAACCTGGCTGAAAAAAAATTTAACCATAACCGCAACAGTAACTGGTTTTTTAATCTTTACTTATTTTATTTACATTACGGGGTTGTGAAGATTGTTAAGTTACACATTTTTGAAAGCATGAATCGATCCAATTTTAGACCATCATTAGAAAACTGGAAGCACTGGACTACGGACGTTTCGTCCTGGTATGGGACTCATCAGTGGCAGTGCGCGCATCCACGGCTCCTGCGCCCCGCAGGATTCGAACCCAGGACCCTCGGTATTGTGCGCGAACGCCCTACAAGTTAGACCACTGAGCCGGTGTCCAGCAGCGTTAATGTCTAACTTGATCAACAAATTCACGCAGTTGCGCAACCTCATACTACACAGTCTTCGGTAGTAACTGTTTACACCCGAACAGGTTGAACTTCACAGTGGTCACGACGTCTTCCCACTAGAACTGGGAGAAGATTCCTCCTCACGAAGCTAGTCACTAACTAGTGAGCACAGGTAATTATTTGCAGTACGGTATTGTTGTGAAGATTGTTAAGTTACACATTTTTTTGAAACCATGAATCGATCAATGTTATTTTTAACAAAACATTTTCATGAATACTTCATTTTTATATAGAAGATGGAAGTAAACCACGTTGGTTGGATAAAGTACCACGTGCAGCGATTGTTCATGAACAACATTTACAATCTTCTGAATCATTACAATGGTTAACAAATATCGATAATAATAATAATCATAATCATACTGCATTACATAATAGTAATAATAATAATAATAATAATAATCATGATACCGATCTTGACAATACTACAAATCATATTACCACTACAAATAATCATCATCATAACAATAATAATTCTAATCATCGTATAAAATATCGTTTAAATCCTGATAAATTTTATAAAAATAAAGCCAAAGAATTGAAACTTCATTTAACTGAACCCCAACAACATCATAACAAAGAGATTAATAATACTACTAATAACACCAATGACAGTGGGAATTGTCTAGAGAAATCAATACATTCTAAACGATTCAAAGCCAACGCAATGGATTCCATGAAACTCTTCACTGATTGTCCATATTCTAGTGGTGCAGTTCATCCACAACAACAACATCCTCCCTATCCACCAGCGATGTCACCAGCCCATTCACTTTCATTGCATCAACAACATCAACCAAACGACAATGAATTCACCAATTGTGATCGATTTAATGATTATTGCGTATCGATCACATCCAATAATACATTGTTAACTAATCAATCGGATATTTTAAATCACAATAATAATAATAATAATAATAATAATAATATTCCATCATATTCAATGAATTCAAATCATTTTATCGAGAAAGATTTACTCATAAATTCAATCACTAATCATTTGACTACTGATAATAATGTTAGTAGTAGTAGTAGTAGTGGTTGTATGAGTGATAGAATCAGTCCACGATTAATGACCACCAGCACAATGACAACAAATTATAATATACCAACGGATACAGTTTTTCATTTCAATGAATTCATACATCCAAATTCATCATTGACAATGAATGATAATCATGAAATGACTGTAAACAATTTCCACAGTATTACGTCATCAACAGCATCATCATCATCATCATCATTGTCTCTTACCGTACCGTCGACAACAGCGATGATAGACACAACAGGAACGTTGATGAACACAACAACAACAACAACTTCTCCTAGTTCTGTGAATGCTATGATCATCAATACAAGAATGAAGAATAATGATGTTAATATTGAAGATGATGAGAAGCATCCTGCTACGGATTTACTATTTTCAGAACCTCAACAACAACATCATCATCAGCAGCAGCATCAAGAGCACCAGCAGCAAAAACAAACTGTGAATATCAACAATTTGGATGATCCTATTAGCCAATTAGGTGAGTCGGTTTTTATTTTTCTGTTTCTGAAAAGAAACGTATGTTTAATTGATTTTAGGAATGACAAAATCTTAAAGGGATACTTACTTACATACTTACTTACTTACTAGTTGACGCCTGTTACTCCGAATGGACCATAGGCCACCGACCAGCAGTATTCGCTAACCTGCACTGTCCTATGTTTCCTTTTTTTCCAGTTCTGTTCAATTCTCGTTCATTTTTTTTTTCATTCCTGTCTCCATTTCTCAGCATAATGTATTTCTTAGTCTTCCTTTTTTTTTCCTTTGACCTTGAGGGTTTCAAGGGAGGGCTTGTTTTGTGAGGCAGTTGGGTGCTTTTCTCAATTTGTGTCTGTTAGGATATTCATCCAATATCCTAAAAGAATTATTGGTCAATTTCTATTGGTTAATTCCGACTGGTTAATTTTATGGTCGTCCTAGATCTCAATGTCACGTACTACAATGTTGTTTCTTATTGGTCGTCTTAACTGTCAATGTCACAGACTTCGATGCTGTTTCTTATTCGACCTAAATGTATAAATACGCAGTATCTGTAAAGCTTCCGTTCCTTCCTGCCTTCCTCTTCACTGTGTACTCGACCCATTAAACAACTTCGTCTAACGGCGTTGTATTCTGATATGTAAGAGATTGCGAATAGAATTTAGGTCGTATTGGAATATTTGAATTCGGACGTCGGTAGGATTTGAATAGCTACGTAGCAGCAGCATTACAACAGTGTCCTATCCACTTCCACCGCTTCTTCCTGATTTTCACCTCCACTGCAAACTGGTTTGTTCTATCCCACAATAGGATGTTGCTGATAGCGTCCGACCAACGAATCCGAAGTATTCTACATAGACAACTGTTAATAAATACGTGTATCTTCTGAATGATGGCTTTGGTAGTTTTCCAAGTTGCCGCCCGATACATTAGAACAACTGTCTTGATATTTGTTTTGAGATAAGTTAAGTAATTTCAGTGGTTTGTAGAATGAAAAGTTTTATTTCGATTTTATAATTCAAACATTTTCTAGGCGTCAGATAAAAAATGATGCACATATTTTAACTAATGATTGTTGAATGAGATCCACACCACGTTCAACTCTAATATTTATCAACCTTTATACACGCATCTAAGTGAAGTATTAATCCTGTTTAAGACAGCTTGTAACTTCATGATAAACATGAAACAGACTAACTAACCAACTAACTAACTGATATTGCTTAATTGCTTACGCCTGTGAACCCCGATAGAGCATAAGCCATCGACTAGCGTTCTCCAACCTACTCTGTCCTGAGCCTTATTTTCCAGTTTAATCCGATCAGTGTTCATTCTTCTCATATCTGTCTCTATTTCTGAGAGAATTGTGCTGTTTTGATCTTCTTGTTTCCCTTTGACCTTGAAGGTGATAAGTGAGATCTTGTCTTGTAAATTAGTTAAGGCCTTTCCTCAATGTGTATCCTACCCACATTCAGCTATTCTCCATAATTTGTTCCTCCTCAAGAACCTGGTTTGCTCTCTCGTTCATTAGGTTGTTGCTGAAGGTGTCCGGCCAATGAATCCGCTTATTGACTTAGTATATGCCGATGACATAGTTCTATTCGGTGGATACGCTGACTAAATGCAGAGTCTTCTGACCATCCTAAGCAACAATGCAAGCATGTTCGGGATGCGGTTCTCACCCTCGAAATGAGAAATGTTACTTCAAGATTGGGTTGCATCGGCACCTGAACTAGTGATAGGGAGTGAAGTAGTCGAACGTGTAGACCGCTTCACTTATCTCGGGAGTCTCATCAGTGCTGATGGCCTGGTGACTGACGAAATCTCAGCTCGGATACAGAAGGCTCGATTGGATTTTGCCAACCTGCGTCACTTATGGCGTAGGCGAGATATCCGTTTGCTGAATAAAGGATGAGTGTACTGTGCAGTAGTTCGCTCCGTCTTACTTTATGGCTGTGAAACATGGCCAGTGAGAGTAGAAGATATTCGTCGGTTATTGGTTTTCGATCATAGGTGTCTTCGAAGGATTGCTTGTATATCCTGGGACACCCGAGTCAGCAACGCTGTTACTAGGAATCGGGTGCTAGGTAAGAATGGCACATCGATAGATGAAGTAATGAAACTTCATCAGTTGAGGTGGTTGGGACATGTGTTGCATATGCCCAACCACCGACCGCCTCGAAGAGCTTTGTTTTGTAGTGTAGGAATAGGTTGGATGAAAGTTAGGGGCGGCCAAATCAAAACATGGTAGAAATCCATGAAGTCATTGACAAGTGGACTGAGCCATGTCGGTACCTGTCGACTACCTGGTTGGAGTCCGCGAGATAATAATAATCGATGGTTAGAGACCTTGAATGACATGGCTCGAAATCGTTTGTAATGACCAAGGTGCATTTATGCTTTGTGTTCTCTCAAATCCTAATCTTCTGGATTCTTCAAATCCTCTAATTTTGACTTCCTAAACTTTTCTCACTGAATCAATCTTGTTGAATAATATTTTCTAATCCTAATCTCTCCGATTACTTCTAATACCTTTACTACCTCTACTACTATTGGATTTGAATTGACAATTATATCTCTGTGCTGATGCGGTATGGCAGCATGAACTGATGTACTTACGTACGAATTTCTACGTTGCATCTGACTCTGACTGAATGAATCCGAAATATTTTGCATCGAAATTATAAGCAATTACTAAGTATTGATATCCCTCCATTATTTACTATTTAACTAAATAGAATCATTTTATAATCTTTTCCCTTTTCTCTCTTGCCAACAACAGATGATCTGATTCTGTTAACAAATCCTACACAATTATTAATTGAACAACCAACTATCGATCAATTAAAATCATCTGCTCAAATTCTATCACCATCATTGTCATCATCATCAACAACAATCACGACAACAGTTTATAATGATGATATCACTAAAAATAATTTAATTTACAATTTTCTAAATACCAACTCATCGATTTCTTCCACTATCCTACTGCCAACTACTGATATCTCCCATATAAGTAGTATAAATAATAATTTGTCAGAAATTTGTGAACAATCACATTTCACCACAGTATGGAATAATGATTCATTAATCCAACCAATGAAGAATAATCATTCACAATTAAATGAAGAAGAATGTTTAACATTATTAAATAATCATCATGATTTATCAGTACAACAGATAAATGACTTCTCACCATCATTATTATTATTGCCATCTTCATCGATTTCTCTACTGTCCTCATCATCATCATCATCGTCTTCCTGTTCATCGTCATCATCCTCGTCCTCGTCGGTGTCAATGAAATATACTGAAATACAATCAGATAATCATCAGATGATAAATAAATTTTTACAAATTGAACAAAATTCCAATGAAATGAGTAATTACATGTTACCAGTAGAGTTCAATAATCACAGTGATGTATTGAACGAGAATCAATCATCATTATTATTGTCCAATGTTCCACATGCAATCAATATCACTGTTGATAATACAACTACTAATAATAATAATATTCAGTCAATAACTGCATCATTATCATGGCCAAATTTCAATGATCAAATTGATTCGAATAAACAAGACTTGCAAACGAAGAAGGGTGAACAAGTAAGTAATGAAATATGGAGTATGTATAATTATTTATTAGTAAAATGTGTACACTTTTATTTGTAGACTGTAAGACAAATAGATTAATTAATGACTTTCTACTATGACCTGTTTGTTTTCTAGTCTGTTAAACGAAAGTATTATTCATGTTCAAACTGAGTAACCTCCGTGCAAAATACTAATGCTTTTTTCAAGTCGTGACAACTATGATATTATTGCCGTTCAATAGGAACATATTCCCACAATATGCAAACTTTTGTTCGAAGTGGAAAATACAAATTTTTGGGATTTTCTTTTTAAATAAGAAGCTATGAGAACTGGAGTTAAACCATGTCAGATATGTATGAAGGTTATCGGGCAGAAGACAATAGAAGATGGTTGCGCAATAAAACGAACCAGTTAGAGTTAGGCATGTACACCATTAGATTTCAGAACAAGTGGTGTAAAGACTAAGCTTTCAAATAAGAACGAAGATCTTGATTTCGATCGTTTTTGTGGTGAGGCTATGGATATACACTGCAACCGAGTTCCATTCTTGAACAGAATAGATATCTAGCACCTAATTATTTTCCATGGATGTTTAACTTATATCAATCCATGACATAAATGAAAAATACATATTTCTATGATTTTAATGAGAAGCTATGACCAGTTGAGTTAAAAAACAAGTCAGATGTATAAAGGTTACCAACAGATGTATGTATACGTAAAATGATCAAGCGATATAGCGAACTGTTTGGTAAAACACAAGCTCACTATCGGATTTCGGGTGACCTTTTCGTCCTGGTATGGGATTCATCAGCAGCGCGCATCAATAACTCCTGTAACCTGTAGCATTCGAACTTAGGGCCTTCGATCTTGCACACGAGCACTGAACCTCTGGACCACTGAGCAGGTATCCAACGGTGTTAAGGTCCAGATTTGATCAATCCTCGGTCTTGCGCAACCTCATCCACTATCTTCAGTGAGAACTCCTTCACATCTAAGTAGGCTTCTCACTAGAACTCTGAGAACCTCACGAGGCAAGTCACTTACTTACCTACTTACGCCTGTTACCCCCAAATGGAGCATAGACTGCCCACCAGTTTTCTCCAACCAACTCTGTTCTGGGCTTCCGTCTCCAGTTCTGTCCAATGTTTGTTCATTCCTCTCATATCTTTCTCTATTTCTCGGCGTAATGTATTCTTTGGCCTTCCTGTTTTCCTTTTGCCTTGAGGGTTCCATGTGAGGACTTGTCTCGTGATGCAGTTAGGTGCTTTTCGTAATGTGTGTCCTATCCACTTCCACCACTTCTTCCTGATTTCCTCCTCCACTGGAATCTGGTTTGTTCTCTCCCACAGTACGTTGTTGCTGATGGTATCTGGCTAACGAATACGAAGTATTTTGCGTAGACAACTGTTAATAAATACTTGTATCTTCTGGATGATGCCTTTCGTAGTTCTGCAAGTTTCCGCTCCATGCAGTAGAACTGTCTTGACATTTGTATTGAAAATCCTGATTTTGACTTTGGTTGAAAGTTGTTTGGAGTTGCAGATATTTTTCAACTGTAGAAAGGCAGCCCTCGCTTTGCCAATCCGCGCCCTCACATCTGCATCGGATCCACCTTGATTGTCGATGATGCTGCCCAGATATGTAAAGGTGTTAACGTCGTCCTCCAAGGCATCTCCATCAAGAGTGATTTGGTTTGTGCATGTTGTGTTACATCGGAGAATTTTACCTTTTCCTTTATGTATGTTGAGACCTACTGTTGCAGAGGCTGCTGCTGCATCGAGGCAAGTCACTAGTGAAATGAATCATATGAATGATCAATAACCTTGTATATAGAGTTGGGAGTGAATTTTTGAATTCCAGCTTATTATTATCAGGAAAAGTTTATTTGTATATATATATTTTAAAAAAACACAATATACTACTAACCGCCGATTGATACCAATCATTTTTGATTATAAAAATAAAATTTTTTTTTCGAAAAATGAAACATCAAATTGAATTTTAAGAATTTTAAAGATTCCCATTGTGAAAATTAGAACAACACATATAAGCGAACAATATTGTTATTTTCGATTAGATCGTCATCAGGCTGCTTTACTCGCTAATATACATGAATATTTATGTATGAAAATGTGAAACCAATCAAGGCAATTTGAGTGACAATCACAATGAAATGAAATAGAGATTACGTCACCACATATGATAGGGAAAATTACAAATGGATGGTAGGAAGTTTTATCAATAGTAGGTCAATGGTGGATGAATAGACTTCAAATAATCATCATAGCACATCAAAACCATTACGTAATAAGCAACTGTGTTAAAAATAATAAGTAAAAAAAATAATGTCAATCGTTAGTTACGTGATATCCAGCCGCGAGAGAAATAGGGGTGTCACGAATTTCTTCTGAACACACAAATTGCTGTTGAATGTACGTATTCCCATGGCTTCAGCAATGTGTAGGAGACGGGATGGAACTCCGTTTGGAAATGATGGAGGTAAACGATAGATCACCCGAAAAGATCTAGATTTATCTACAATGTGACCACTGTCTACCAGGTGTGCTAAGATAGAACTGCGTTTAGTTTTTAACTGACCCTTCTTAAACCATGCTGGGAATGTTCACTCATTCATTGGGTAAGTTGGCTGGAAGTACGCCCGACTTGGCTATCTCCACAGGAGCAGCTGAATTTGTAAATGCACTTAGAGTAGGCTAACTCAGTTAACTTATCGGGTTCGGGTACACTACTACAGTCAGTGCACCTGTCTTCCTACTATCCACTGGTACTTCTGCCTGTGATATATGTAGTGACGTAATCTCTATTTCATTTCATTGTGATTATCACTCAAATTGCCTTGATTGGTTTCACATTTTCATACATAAATATTCATGTATATTAGAGAGTAAAGCAGCCTGATGACGATCTAATCGAAAATAACAATATTGTTCGCTTTTTATCTGTGTTGTTCTAATTTTCAAAAATTGAATTTTGTTTAATTTTTATGAAAGTATAAAAAAAGGAGAAGAAATTGTGTAAGATTATTTTATTTATTCAAGTACGATAAAAATTAATAATTTTTCGTTAATGTCAAAATATCTTTCGTTAGAAAAAAAACAAACAAACTTTTATGACTAAAAACAGTGTTTTATGTTTATTTAAAAGAAATAAAAATTTAAAAAAATAGTTTAAATGTAAATATTTGTATTTTGGGAGCGAAATTTGCTTATCTACTTATTCACACTCATCTTTTCTCTCATTCAAATTACAATTTGACCGCGCGCTCACACACAAACACGCACACACACACACACAAAAATCTGTATACATTTTGTTTATATTACATAAATTTCATTTTTCAAAGAACTAAAAAAAATTGAATTTTATCAACATATTTTAATTTCATGAATGTGATGATATTGAGAAAATGAATGAATTACATAGGGTTGTGGAGATTGTTGAGTAGTTGTTATTTAATTGATCGATCAGTTGCTAGACCGAACCACTAGAAAGTTCGGAAGCTATTAATGGCCGTTTCTTCTTGATATGAGACTTATCATCATCTTCGAAATCATCATGTGTTCACTAGTAAGTGACTAGCTCAGTGAGGACGTTTCTCCGAGTTCTAGGAACGAACATTTGGTGTCGCTGCCTGCTCGAAGGAGTTGGAGGACGGAGATTTGCGGAGATTCCTGGAGGAGTTTGAGGCCGCGGTGGAGCTGGTGGGTGTGAAGGGGCCCGGGGCGGAGTTGGTGGTGCTGGGGACGCTGCGGGAGGTGGGGCGAAGGCGGTATACGACAGCCTGGACGCTGCCGCCGGGAAGACGGCGTGGGAGATGGTCACCGGGCGGCTGATGACGGAGTTCGACAGCCCGGTGGACAGGGAGGAGGGACCGCAGAGGTTCCGGTTGGCGAGGCTGTCGACTGATGTTGACCCGTTGGTGCTGGCTGTGGAGCTCACGATGTTGCTGCGCCGTACGCTGCTGAGTATGGACGAGGAGTCGGGGGCACAGTTGTTGGCGTCACAGTTTATCGAGAGTGCGCCTGCCGCCGTGTCCCAGCAGCGGGAACTAGTATACGCCACACGTTGGGTAGATGCCGTACCCATTCCAGACCAGCGGGCAAGAACAATGACCGAAGTGGTAATCCGGCATATCGTAGCGTGTCACGGAATACGGACGGTGATATTAACTGACCAGGGTCCCTGTTTTGAAAGTGACGACAGCTTATTAAAAGAGAGGACGAGTGTGGTGTGAGCTACTTATAAGTAGTATATGACGTGAGTGTCAACGTAATGTCTGGCAGTTAGAACACAATGGAATTTGAATGAAACGCATGAATAGTGACAATGGATTGATGTTTTGCAACAGGAACAGTCCAGTTCTATATGATGATTAACTGATATTTTGCAAATTAAAACGATTTACGATATGGTTTTCCGATTTTACTGAGTAACTCTGTAATTTCCGTTAAATACAATCCGGTCGCCCTCACCTGTGTTCTCGTTCACTACATTTGTTCGTTCTAGTTACCAGTGGAGTTCAAGCCTGTTCAAATGTGAAGCAGTGTTCAGCGTAGATAGTGGAAGAGGTTGCATACGACCGTGGATTGACTGAAAGTAGACATAATTTAATACCATTCAACCCCGGCTCCCTTGTCCAGAGGTTAAGGGTTCGTGTGCAAGACTGAAAGTCCTGAGCTCGAATCATGCTAGTTGCAATTACTGAACCCCACTCTGATGTGATACTTACTAACTTAAGCCTGTTATTGTTCGTTGAGACTAAGCAGCCAACCAGTAGTCTCCAATCAACTCTTTCCTTCGCCTACCTTTTCAGATGTTTCCAATTGCTATTCTTTCTTTTCATGTTTATATCCAACTGTCAGTTCAATGTGTTATTTTGTTTGCCTCTTTTCTTTAAACCTTGAAAATTTCATGCTATGACTTACTTGTTAAGCAGTTTGTGAATCTGCACAATGTATGTACTATTCACCTGCAGCGCTTTTCATAATTTCTTCCGCAGATGGATGCTGCTTTGTTCTACAATACAATGGGTTGTTGCTAATGGTGTCTGGAAAACGGATTCGAGACAACTGTTAATAAATGCCTATATCTTTTATGTGGTGACATTCGTAGCTTTATAAGTTTTCACCCAACAAAAAAGAAGTGTCTTGACTTTGGTGTTGTAAATTCTGACTTTGTTATTCAGTCAGTCAATCAACAACAACATAGAACTCCATATGTACGTACATCCCCCCTCCAGATGAAAAATGTTGCTTCAAGATTGGGTTGCATCAGCACCTGAACTAGTGATAGGGAGTGGAGTAGTCGAGCGTGTTGACCGCTTCACTTATCTCGGGAGTCTCATCAGTGCTGATGGCCTTGTGACTGAAGAAACTCAGCTCGGATACAGAAGGCTCGATTGGCTTTTGCCAACCTGCGTCAATTATGGCACAGGCGAGATATCCGTTTGCTGACTAAAGGACGAGTGTACTGTGCAGTAGTTCGCTCCGTCTTACTTTATGGCTGTGAAACATGGCCAGTGAGAGTAGAAGATATTCGTCGGTTATTGGTTTACGATCATAGGTGTCTACGAAGCATTGCTCGTATATCGTGGGACACCCGAGTGAGCAACGCTGTTATTAGGAAACGGGTGCTAGGTAAGGATGGCAGATCAATAGATGAAGTAGTGAAACTTCATCAGTTGAGGTGGTTGGCACATGTGTTACGTATGCCTTCCCACCGACTGCATCGACGAGCTTTGTTTTGTAGTGTAGGAATAGGTTGGAAGAAAGTTAGGGGCAGCCAGACGAAAACAGGGCAGAAATCCATGAAATCATTGACTAGTGGACTGAGCCATGTCGGTAATTGTAGACTACCTGGTTGGAGTCCGCGAGATGATAATAATCGATGGTTAGAGACCTTGAATGACATGGCTCAAAATCGTTTGCAATGGCGCCGGTGCATTTATTCTTTGTGTTCTCTCAATTCCTAATCTTCTGGATTCTTCAACAGCTCTAGTTTCGACTCTTTAAACTTTTCGCACTGAATCATATTTCTTGAATATCTTCTAACCCTAACCTCTCCGATTACTTCTAATTCCCTTACTACCTCTTCTACTATTGGATTTGAATTGACAATTACATCTCTGTGCTGATGTGGTATGGCGACATGAACTGATGTACTTACGTACGAATTTCTACGTTGCATCTGACTGACTGACGTACGTACGTACACCAATTCAAGTTTTCATTTCACATTAGCACAGAGAGATGCAATTGTCACTTTAAATCCCATAGTAGTATCGGTAGTAAGCTGGATAGCTTGAAAGAAGTTTAAACCAGATATAACTAAATTTAATTACTATACCCTCGTTCGTTCGTCTGTTTTGTCTTGCCATAATATAAATTTTAGAAACTCTAATCAAAAAAATCTTTATACTCTGTCCTACAATCTAAATATATATGTAATCATAAATCGATGAGTTCAGTAAATTCACAGTCATTAAATTTTAAACAGTTTTCATGTGTGCATGACGGGGTTGTGAAGATTGTAAAGTTATACATTTTTTGAAACAATCTTCACAACCCCGTAATGCAAATCACCGGTGCTCACTAGTGACTAGCTTCGTGAGGAGGAATCTTCTCCCAGTTCTAGTGGGAAGATGTGACCACTGTGAAGTTCCACCTGTTCGAGTGTAGGCAGTGTCTACCGAAGACTGTGTATGAGGTTGCACAACTCCGTGAATTTGATCAAGTTAGACATTAACACCGTTAGATACCGGCTCAGGGGTCTAACGGTTAGGGCGTTCGGGCACAATATCAAAGGTCCTGATTTCGAATCCTGCGGGGTGCAGGAGTCGTGGATGCGCACTGCTGAGGAGTCCCATACTAGGACTAAACGGCCGTCCAGTGCTTCCAGGTTTCTAATGATGGTCTAACATTGATCGATTCATGGTTTCAAAAAAGTGTGTAGATTTCATGTGTATCAATCAGTCTATGGATTAGGTCAAAAACTAGTTTTAAATTTCATTTTCGTTTTTTCTGTTCATTATTTCAGAATTCCATTGATCTAAATGACAATGAAATGAATGGCAGATCAAGTAGTTTTCAAAATAAAAGTAAGTACTACTACTACTACTACTACTACTACTACTACTACTACTACTACTACTACTACTACTACTACTACTACTACTACTACTACTACTACTACTACTACTACTACTACTACTACTACTACTACTACTACTACCACTACCACTACTACTACTACTACTACTACTACTACTACTACTACTACTACTACTACTACTACTACTCCTACTACTACTACTACTACTACTACTACTACTACTACTACTACTACTACTACTACTACTACTACTACTACTACTACTACTACTACTACTACTACTACTACTACTACTACTACTACTACTACTACTACTACTACTACCACTACTACTACTACTACTACTACTACTACTACTACTACTACTACTACTACTACTACTACTACTACTAATTATAATGATTGTTTAATTTGTACAAGTTTAAATTATCCTCAAAGTAGATTGTTTGTCGAACATTGAGAAAAAATTGTATAATTTTCGTTGTATTAACTTTTTTTAAGATAATTAAACTAAAAAATGCTGAAAAGTTACATGTTTATAGTAGAATAGATAGAGTATGACTAGTAAATAAGACAGAGGGCAAACATTACTCTCTTTTCAATCAAATCTCATATCCTGTTGCACAAGTAAAATTCATATCTGGAATAAATAAGTAAATGAATAGATAGAGTCATAGAGTTTGAAGTGGGTGGTAATAGGTTCGAGTTCCGGAATGAACACCAACTAAGAAATGTGGAGTCCAAGATAGGATGAAACACACACATATACAGTATTCCACTGCTAGGCCAAATTCCGTATCTCTTGTCACATCACCCAATGAAGAATTACTTCGAGATAACAAATGATCGTATAATATGTACTAAAAGAAAAATGAGATATTTCACTGGAAAACTTAATATCCTCATCAGTCTACACTTGTAACTTGCAACTTTTATCGCTAAATTCATCATTCCTGCTTATTCGTAAACAGAATTTTTGCAATAAAGCTAATGCAATTTACACATTTGAAATCATCAATCAATCATTGTTAGACCACCATTAGAAGAAACCTGGAAGCACTGGATGATGGCCGTTTCGTCCTGGTATGGGACTCAAATGTGTAAAAAGCACAAACCTCTAAAACTCTACCCGAAAATACCGTAATAGTGCTCAGTAGTGACTAGCTTCGTGAGGAAATTCTCGGAGTTCTAGCTGAGGAGACGTGACCAATGGAGTTCAACCCTGTCGGGTGTAGGCAGTTACTACCAAAGACAAATGGGTGATGTTGCGTAAAGTCCCTAGATCAATCAGAGTTAGACATTACCACTATTAGATGCCGGCCCAGTGGTTCGATGGTTAGGCGTTCGCACACAATAACGAAGGTCTCGGGTTCGAAACCTGCGAGGAGCGGGAGTCGTGGATGCGAACTCCTGATGAGTCGCATACCAGGACAAGACGGTCGTCCAGTACTTCAGGTTTCTAATGGT
>OX103971.1:82998653-83016417 GCA_944470395.2 Schistosoma turkestanicum | reverse complement strand
AAACAGGGCAGAAATCCATGAAATCATTGACTAGTGGACTGAGCCATGTCGGTAATTGTAGACTACCTGGTTGGAGTCCGCGAGATGATAATAATCGATGGTTAGAGACCTTGAATGACATGGCTCAAAATCGTTTGCAATGGCGCCGGTGCATTTATTCTTTGTGTTCTCTCAATTCCTAATCTTCTGGATTCTTCAACAGCTCTAGTTTCGACTCTTTAAACTTTTCGCACTGAATCATATTTCTTGAATATCTTCTAACCCTAACCTCTCCGATTACTTCTAATTCCCTTACTACCTCTTCTACTATTGGATTTGAATTGACAATTACATCTCTGTGCTGATGTGGTATGGCGACATGAACTGATGTACTTACGTACGAATTTCTACGTTGCATCTGACTGACTGACGTACGTACGTACACCAATTCAAGTTTTCATTTCACATTAGCACAGAGAGATGCAATTGTCACTTTAAATCCCATAGTAGTATCGGTAGTAAGCTGGATAGCTTGAAAGAAGTTTAAACCAGATATAACTAAATTTAATTACTATACCCTCGTTCGTTCGTCTGTTTTGTCTTGCCATAATATAAATTTTAGAAACTCTAATCAAAAAAATCTTTATACTCTGTCCTACAATCTAAATATATATGTAATCATCAATCGATGAGTTCAGTAAATTCACAGTCATTATATTTTAAACAGTTTTCATGTGTGTATGACGGGGTTGTGAAGATTGTAAAGTTATACATTTTTTGAAACAATCTTCACAACCCCGTAATGCAAATCACCGGTGCTCACTAGTGACTAGCTTCGTGAGGAGGAATCTTCTCCCAGTTCTAGTGGGAAGATGTGACCACTGTGAAGTTCCACCTGTTCGAGTGTAGGCAGTGTCTACCGAAGACTGTGTATGAGGTTGCACAACTCCGTGAATTTGATCAAGTTAGACATTAACACCATTAAACACCTGCTCAGTGGTCTGACGGTTAAGGCGTTCGCGCGCGACACCGAAGGTCGTGGGTTCGAATCCTGCGGGGCGCAGGAGCCGTGGGTACGCACTGCTGAGGAGTCCCATACTAGGACTAAGCGACCGTCCAGTGCTCCCAGGTTTGTAATGGTGGTCTAACATTGATCGATTCATGGTTTCAAAAAAGTGTGTAGATTTCATGTGTATCAATCAGTCTATGGATTAGGTCAAAAACAAGTTTTAAATTTCATTTTCTTTTTCATGTTCATTATTCCAGAATTCCATTGATCTAAATGACAATGAAATGAATGGCAGATCAAGTAGTTTTCAAAATAAAAGTAAGTTCTACTACTACTACTACTACTACTACTACTACTACTACTACTACTACTACTACTACTACTACTACTACTACTACTACTACTACTACTACTACTACTACTACTACTACTACTACTACTACTACTACTACCACTACCACTACTACTACTACTACTACTACTACTACTACTACTACTACTACTACTACTACTACTACTCCTACTACTACTACTACTACTACTACTACTACTACTACTACTACTACTACTACTACTACTACTACTACTACTACTACTACTACTACTACTACTACTACTACTACTACTACTACTACCACTACTACTACTACTACTACTACTACTACTACTACTACTACTACTACTACTACTACTACTACTAATTATAATGATCGTTTAATTTGTACAAGTTTAAATTATCCTCAAAGTAGATTGTTTGTCGAACATTGAGAAAAAATTGTATAATTTTCGTTGTATTAACTTTTTAAGATAACTGAAATAAAAAAATGCTGAAAAGTTACATGTTTATAGTAGAATGGATAGAGTGTGGCTAATATATAAATCAAATCTCATATCCTATTGCAAAAGTAAAATTCATATCTGGAATAAATAAGTAAATGAATAGATAGAGTCATAGAGTTTGAAGTGGGTGGTAATAGGTTCGAGTTCCGTAATGAACACCAACTAGGAAATGTGGAGTCCAGGATAGGATGAAACACACACATATGCAGGATTCCACTGCTAGGCCAAATTCCCTATCTCTTGTAATATCATCCATACCATGACGAATTACTTCGAGATAACAAATGATCGTATATTATGTACTGAAATAAAGATGAGATATTTCACTGGAAAAGATAATATCCTCATCAGATACACTTGTAACTTTAAATATAATCAAATTCACTGGACAGTTTACATGGTATACAAAACATTCCTAATGTGTTCACTTATTATATCGTACCAAACGGTTACAGGATAATTTAGTTGATGATTTTACTCAAAACTATCTGAGATGAACACCCGAAAATATCGTAACAGTGCTCACTAGTGACTAGCTTCGTGAGGAAATTCTCGGAGTTCTAGTTGATAAGACGTGACCAATGGAGTTCAACCCTGTTGGGTGTAGGCAGTAACTACTACCAAAGACAAATGGGTGATATTGCGCAAAGTCCCTAGATCAATCAGAGTTAGACATTAACACTATTAGATACCGGCCCAGTGGTCCGATGGTTAGGCATTCGCGCACAATACCGAAGGTCTCGGGTTCAAATCCTGCGAGGAGCAGGAGTCGTGGATGCGCACTGCCATTGATTAGTCCCATAGTAGGTCAAGACGGCCATCCAGTGCTTTCAAGTTCCAAATGCTGGTCTAACAATGGTTGATAAATTCAAATGTGTAACAAACACAAACGTCCGAATAATGTAATCTAGTCTTCAAACCAAACTGCTGATATTGTATCTCATTTCTAATCACTTGCACTAATCTGTAACCCTCGTTAGAGATCCTAGTAAATAATAGAGTTTATTGAAATTCATAGAGAGGTGTCTCGATGGTCATTTGTCTCATCAAAATTTCTCAATATTTTGTGATTTAATCTTTACTACTTATCAGTAGTCAAACAGATTCACTTAAAAGTTCTAACAAGAAATATTCACGATATTCAATGTACAGGATTTTTTTTCGCTTCCAGGTCATTTATTGAATAAAACTATTGAAAATACAACTACCATTCCAATCAATTTGAATAAAGTCAGCAAAGCTTGGTCAATTATGTGGAATAATGGATTATTTCCAAATCCTGAACAAATTGATTTAAATGTAAATATCACTGAACGTCCTGCATTGAAATGGTGTCTTACTTTAGCTAATATTTGGAGTGATTTATTTCTACGTCGTATTTCAGTATTTGCAATGTCATTATTAGGCGATCTTATTGTACAAGATGACAAATCAGGAAAATTAGCAAAAAATGAACATTTTCATGAATTTCATCAAATTAATGAGCTACTACTACTACAAAATGATTTAAGTAGTATAAAGAAAGTGGAAGAAAAAGACCAAGTGGAAGGAGACGAAGCTGAAGAAAATATCAGTCATACGTCGTTGTTAAATAATGATGTCAATGAACCATTATTAACATGGGATGATATGTTATGGATAGCAAAAGTAAGTTATGCATTGAAAATATGTCATTTATCATTATTTAAGATGACTTATATTTGTAGTCAGACAATTAATTGAATATCATGAAGCAATGAATATATAAATATATTTTATTGATTTGTTCTTATTCTGACTAAACTAAGGTGAACCTTTTCATAAGCTTATAGTTACGTTTTGTTGGGGATGTTAGATACACTCAGAACTCGCTTGATAAATGCCTTATTTTGAATTTCACGTTTGCAAGCATGAGCTGATCAGTTGACCTTGAGATTTCATTTCCCACCAGGAAAATCCTTTGCTGTGATTGGCTGCTGTATATTTTAGTGTGCTATTTTCTTAACTGTCCCAAGGACGTTTCTATGATGTATAAATAAACGAGAGTTGTGTGCTTGATTGTATTGTGGTTACAGGATGTTTGTAGAATATAATTTCTAAGCTTATCAAGTCTTCTGTTTTGCCGTTTTCGAATCAAGGGACGAACGTAACCACTGACGACGGGGATGGTATATTATGTGTACTCAGAAGATGATTGATTTTACAACTATAATAAATGTGAACTATTACTGTCATATCTATGAATATTATTTATTCAACTGTTCTTGTGGTGGTGTTTCGTTCTCTGAGATGGATATTTTGGTTGTGTCAAGCTTTCATTGTTCTCCTGCTAAACGACATCATCATCAGCAGCCCAAAATTCAGATAGATAGAGGTGAAGTATTCGAATTTCTCAACGTTTGACTCATAGCATATTCTGCTGATCATGACTGGTTACTGTTGACCTTAAACCTGTCGTTGTTTGCACCTTTGTTTTGATTGTATCCCCCTTTTGATCTGTTTCTTGATCCTATGTCACCTATGATTTTTCTGATTTGTTGATAAATTGGGTCAATGTCGATGTGTTCGTTGGTTGTTGATTGACCTGAGTGTCAAGCTTCTAAAAAATTTCTAGTGTTCTCTATGCTCCCCCTATCCAGTATTTCCACATTGTTCCAATCGAATGTATGTCCATAATTGTCGGTATGTACTAATATAAGCGAAGCGTTGTCGTGGTGTTTGACTGCTAACTGGTGTTCACGTATACAAACCTGAAGAGGCTGTCCAATTTGTCCTCCATAGTTTTTTTCACAGTTTGAGCAATTTATTTTGTAGATGATATTTGGTTTTTCTTCCTTTGTCATTTTGTCCTTTGGTCTACATAAGATTGATTGAAGTGGCTCTGTTGGTTTGTGTGCAACACCTATTCCAAATGGTTTCAAGAGTCGTGCCGTATGTTCCGATATGTCTTTGATGGTTGATAGGATGATCCGTTTATTGGTTCCTTCTCTTGTAAACAGATCTATAATTGATGTATTAAAAACAGAAATTTAAGTGAACCAAATATTAGTGTGATTATAGTCGTAGGTAAAAGAAGTTCATTGTTATATAACAGTTCAAATATTGCATAAAACCCAAAGTAAACGAACAAAGAATGGTAGAAAGTAACTTTTAAAATTGCTATAAATAGGATACTTGGAAATGATGTCAACAGAATCGATCTTCAGCATAGCCTTAAACTTATAATACCTTCATAAATATTCCTATCATACATAACTGATGTCTGTCTAAGTGTTAGCTTTTCAGTAGTAGATTTGATTTGATGCTGTCAATAATCTTGAATATGTTAGTTAATATGATTGATCGACCGTGGTGAACTATATGTTCCAGAAAAGAAAGATTCTATACTAGTATCATGTTTGCCATATCTAGAAGATGTGTTACTTATAAGCTGAAAGATGTTTTTGTGAATTAAAATGACGGTCTAAATCAACGGTTCAACAACACCTAATGATGGAGGTATACGACAGATCACCCGAAAAGATCTAGATTTATCTACAATATGACCACTATCATCTACCAGGTGTGCTAAGATAGAACTGCATATTGTTTTTGACTGACGCTTCGTAAACTATGCTGGGAGATGTTCACTACTCATAAATTGGGTAAGTTGCCTGGAAGTACGCCCGATATAGCTATCTCAACAGGCGCAGCTGAATTTGTAAATGCACATTGAGGAGGCCAACTCAGGTAACTTATCCTTCGTTTAGGTAGACATCGCTGGTCGACTGGGGAATGTCAATGAAGTTTGGCAGCTTTGAATGTTCTATTAACTACTCTTATCAATCTGTCCTCCAGAGTATCGCAGGTCACATCTCCGTTTAATTGTAATTTCATAAATAAAGGCTTCTTTTGGATGGTCGAAACCACCGACTTCTTTTTTACGGCAGCCATATACTTCTTTATGAATGCGCTGGGATAACCAATCTCGATTAGTGAGTCGTTGATGAATTCCAGCTCCTGACTTAAAGTATCCACTGAACGTATTATATTTGCTCTGCTTGTCAGATATTTAACCAAATTTGTTTTGTAGCGGATAGGTGTAAAACTACAAAAGTGAGTGTATTGGCAAGCAATGGAATTTTTTCGATACATGCTTCTACTTAGTGAACTATCATTTCGCCTACTTAGTGTGATGTCAAGGAAAAACAGTTTTTTATCATATTCTTCTTCACCAATTAACGTGATTGCCTGGTGTACACTGTTGAATTGTTCTAAGAGTTTTTTTCTTTTCTGGTGTCCTGATCTACAATGATGAATGTGTCATCGACATAACGGCAAGATAGATCAAGTTTCTGAATAACTTCGTTGAGTGGTCCATTTTCTATCATATTTTATAAATTTTCCTACTACTATCCGTACACCTATCTTCCTACTATCCACTTGTACTTTTGCCTTTTTCATTTCATTGTGATTATCACAACAGGTTTAGTTAGTTTTTTGTTTTCTCATGTTAATTCACTGCTATTATATATAACCTTTAGATTTTGTATGATAATCCTTCTTTTTTTTTAGAATCGATTCACTGATTGTGTTCCAATCTTATTGATCAATTGTTCATCTTTTATTAATCATGATTCAATCACATCTAAATCAACAAATATAATAAATCATGAAAATACAGAAAAAGATTTCAAAAATTCCAATCATCAACATCATCATCATGATCATTGTTCAACGTTCAATGATGTATTCAATGATCAATGTGAAAAACTATCATTTCAATGTCCAATTGATAATAACAAAGATCAAGATCATTGTTCAATGCCACCGTCACCATCATCTCCATTCACAACAACACCAACGAATAAGAAATATCATTCAAAATTAATTTGTTTTCAATCAGAACCAAATCGTAGTGTACATTATTTAGATTTAACTAAATTAAGTAATGCATTAGGTGATTTAAACAAAAATTGTTCATTATTGACAAATTCTAATCACAGTGACGATAATAATAACAATAATAATAATAGTAATAATAATAATGAACTGAATTATCAACAAATTGCCGCTTATCCAATCTTAAAATATCTTGATGCTTACATAATACAATTAGGTAATTTTTTAGCTTATCATCCTTTGTTATTGAGTACATATATGGCTATAAAATTAACTAATCCAATATTGATTGATAAATCAACTAATAATCCATTGATCATTGAAAATAATTGTACCACACTGCCAGATCAACATCGTTATCAACGTTTAAAACGATTAAATGAATATTTTTTAAATTTATTTCATAAAGCAATTGATTATGTAGCAATGGAATTCACTCAATTGAAATCAATCAATCATAATGAAACAACTGATTATATATTATTACAAGAGAAAATTGCTGCCAATTCACGACGTATCATGTTAGGGGAATTTTTAAATTGGAGTCATGAATTCGATATGACATGGTTAAATTTTCAATATGATACATGGCAACAAGCTTATGATTATAATCGTAAATGTTTATTATTGAATAAGAAAAATACTAATGTAGAATTGAAAATATCTAAAGGATTAAATGCGTTATTTGATAAATCACAAAAATATTATGATAATCATGATGTTAATATTGATAATGATTTGATACATTTATTATGGGATACTAAAAACAATTGAACAATTGAACAATTGAACAGTTGATACAGTGAGATTCACACAAAAAATGTCATCATGCCAAGATTGATCATCCGTCTACTCACTATTGTCCAATCGATTCATGCAGTCAACAGTGTAAGGCAATCACAAATGTGAACACGTTAAAAGTGTTATAACATGAAATAAAGTAAAAGCTTGCCATATTGTACAGATAAATGTATAATAACCTTGAACATATTGATTTGTATCATTTATTCGTCTTTCGTCTTTCTTGTCTGTTCACATTTAGAAAAAAAATTATGTTGCAATTTTTGAACCATTAATTATTATTTTGTCTCAATAATTGGAAAAAACAACAGCCCACAATGACATTTCAATTTTTTTCTGCCTTTTTAATTCGGTTGTATTTTGATTTTGAATTTTGAATGAGCGCGCGCGCGCGCCTGAGTGCGTTTCAAACAAACACACAATGAATAGTGAATATGGTGTGGCGTAGTTAGTTTTTTTCATTCTTTCTTTGTTTGTACGGTGTATTATTTTTTTTCCCCATTTACAGACATTGTTCTTCTCTAGTGAATTGGTTTATGCATTTTCAAAAATATCCGACTATTATTTGTGTTTTTTTTCCTCCTACAATTAACCTTATTATTTATTTGTATCTTGATTACATTTTTTTTTGCTGTTGTACAAAGTTTATAATTTTCGGATCGTTAAAAAAAAAACTCTTCTACCATATAGATTCTGATTTATATCAATCAATTACAGAAAAGAGAGTAAAATAAAAACAGTTACACATCACTTCAATTACTTACTACATCAAGGATAGATACCTTTCGATTATTATTATTTTTCCACTTATCATTCTCATTCACCACTACTCACTCACTCACTCATTCAAAGTGCCTCTTCCATAAATTCAAAATTCTGTGAGCAGTGATCTGCTAATCATCTGTTGTGTGTTCTCCTCCTCTATTTGTATGTAGTGCCTGTTGTATTCATATTGACACCTATTTTTAGTTGTTGCTGTTGTTGTTGTAAACTTGTCGTAAACCATGTCAAGTTGATAAAATTCATGTTATTGATTCGATAAAACAATAAAAATAATAATAATTTAAAGTGCCTTCCTTCTACACTGAATTTTTGTGACTCACTTTTAGTTCATTTTTGAAAAAAATTTTGCATCAACTTTGCATTTTTTCTTATTTTTTGTTTATTTTGTTTAAAAAATCAGCTGTTCAAACTGAATAATTAGTAGTACAGTGATGATTACGATTAAAATAGTATTTATTATTACTACTACTAATACTACTAATTTACTAACAGTAGTAGATACGGTTGTAATAAAAAAAATAATAATAACAATATTCATCAAAACTCGTACTCTGTACTCAAATCATTATTTGTTTTTTCGTTGTAATCTTTGCTTTTTTCCGGAAGAAATTCAGTGTTCGTTTTGTTTTTTTTCTGAAAAACGAAAATTATTTTTTACAAACACTATTATTAGTAATTTTTTGCAAAATTATTGTCAACAAACAAACAGTGTGTTTTGGGTATCGCTCCTTTTTTTTCTAAGAAGAATCAACCATGTTGTTGTTGCCTTATTTTCAAAATAATTCAATCTAGAGTTAGTTAGTTGTGTCTTCCAACTCAAGTTCATTGTGATTGTTTCATGTGTGAGTGTGTGTGTGTGTGAGAGAGAGAGTGTCTGTGTGTCTTCCTTGTACTTATGATGATTCTTTGCCAATGTTAAAATCTGAACAAGTCAAAAAAAATTTTCCCGCCACTCTTGTTTGGAACAACAAGCGATGTTTCATCATTTCAATGTCGCGCCAATTACAAAAAAACTGTTTATTTTTTTTGTGGATAGAACAAAAACAATCAAACCATAAACACACAATTTAATTTTGTATAAAAAATCAATAGAACAAAATGATGTGAAGATAAAAAAATTTAGGGTTTCAGTTCATGATAAAAATGGTTGTTATCAATTTTGAATTTTTCTTTTGTTTATTTCAATAGATATAGATCGATAATGGTACAATGTAAGCCGAACAATTTGTCATTCAACTAGCTAGAACAGATCAAAAGATAGTCAGTTAGTTAGTTAGATAGATAGATAAATAATTTGATTGCTCTACTGAACAACCTCAGCATCAGCATAAACTTCAGATAGAAGACGTGATGTATTCGAATATCTCCATGTGCATGACCTGTAGCTTGTTCTGTTAACATCGATCCACCATATCAAAGATGGATAGATAGACAGACAGTAAGACATTATTAGTTTACTAATATCAAGGCAGCCTAATATAGATATAAACGAACCAAATATTGTTGCGTTCAATTAGATTGTCAACAGGATTTACTCTCTCTGAGTTACATGAATATTTATCATGAAAATGTTAAGTCAATCAATCAAGGTAATTTATTAATATGACTGAAATCATGAATCAGTCATTGTTAGACCACTACTATTCGAAAACGGGGAAGCATTGGAAGTCTATTATGTCCTCGTATGGGACTAGTCAGTAGTAGGCATCCACGACTCGTGCTTTTCGCAGGATTCCAACCTGGGACCTTCAATCTTGTACGTGAACGTATAACTTCTAGGCGATTGAGCAGGCGGCATCCAACGACGTTAATGTCCAACTCTGCTCAATCTAGGGATTATGAGTAAATAATCATAGTACGATGGATTAGGTAACTGCATACAATAGGTAAAAAAGTATAAGGTGTTAGTAGGAGGACATGTGTATTGTTAGTGTTAAGAATGATAGAATACAATAACAAAGGTTTTTATCAATGTTTGAACATTAGTAGTGGTAGTAGCAGTAGTGGTAGTAGTAGTAGTAGTAGTGTTAGTAGTAGTGTAGTGAGTGAGAACACAGGTGAGGCAACCGAATTGTATTTAACGAAAATTACAGAGTTACTCAGTAAAATTGGAAAACCATATCGTTAATTGTTAATTTCCAAAATATCAGTCCATCATCGTATCGAACTGGACTGTTCCTGTTGCAAAACATCAATCCATTGTCATTATTCATGCGTTTAATACACAAATTCCATTGTGTTCTAACTCTTCCTTTCTTGATCTTCCCCTATCTTCTTCTGCCAGACATTACTCTGACACTCACGTCATATACTACTTATAAGTAGCTCGCACCACAGTAGTAGTAGTAGTAGTAGTGTAAGTAGTAGTAGTAGTAGTAGTAGTAGTAGTAGTAGTAGTAGTAGGTGAAACTTGAATAAATAGAGTTAATGTAACCGTCACCAAAGTTTTAGAGTTACGTTTATATCAAGTGTGTAAAATGACTGACTACATACTGACGTATATCAAAGGAAAGTCACGAAAAATTAGCAAATATTTACAGGATACCAAAAATAATACAAATAGTAATAGAATAAAATAATTTATCAACTTATATCAACCCAACGAAAGGACATAGGTGTCACAAATTTCTTACTAAAAAAACTTAAATTGGAGTTGAATGATTGTTACGCATGCACGTAATAAACACTTCAATTTGATATAATTGAATTATTACGAGTTTACCTTAGTCGGAAAACGAAGATCAAGGAGGATCCGACGACACAACGTGCTACTCTAATCCGAGTGTCCAAAACCCACATTAAGTAAAAGAAGAAGAAGACTTGACATGAAGTAGATCATGTATTTATTCTACAAGCATCCAGAAAGTTTGAGGTCCGAGTCCATAGGAGAATGCGGATCCCGGACTAGGAATAATGCGTATTTATACAGACAGGTAAGTCGAATAGGAATCAACATTGAAGTATGTGACATTGACAGTTAGGATGACCACTAGTAATAGACCAATAGAACTAGACTTACAAATAATTCTCTTAGGATACTGGATGAATGTATCCTAACAATGCTGCTATTTCTATCAGTCAGTCAGTCAGTTGCAACGTACAACTTCGTACGTATGTACATAAGTTCATGTTGCCATACCATATTAGCACAGAAACGCAAATGTCAAATCAAATCCCATAGTGATAAAGACAGTAGAGATATTAATGGTTATGAAGAAGACTAGGGTTGGAAGACATTATTCAAGAAGTTTAATTCATTGAGATAAGGTTAGAAAAACAAAGGTAGAGGTGCTGACGAATCCAGAAGATTAGGATTTGAGAGAGCTCAAAGAGTGGATGCACTTGCGCCATTGCAAACGATTTTGAGCCATGTCGTTCAAGGTCTCTAACCATTGATGACTTTGGTCTCGCGAACCCCAACCAGGTAGTCTACATCTACCAACATGACTCAGTCCACTTGTCAGTGACTTCATGGATTTGTGCCATGTTTTGGTCTGGCCGCCCCTAACTTTCTTCCAACCTACTCCTACACCACAAAACATAGCTCGTCGAGGCAGTCGGTGGTTAGGCATACGTAACACATGTCCCAACCACCTCAACTGATGAAGTTTCACCACTTCATCTATTGATCTGCCATCCTTACCTAGTACTCGTTTCCTAACGACAGCATTGCTTACTCGGTTGTCCCACGATATACTCCTATTTCTATGACTTTTGTTTGATATATGTATGCGATGGGATCGAACTCCGCGTTAAGAAATGGTGAAATTAGTCTAGTACATTTAGTATATGATACTTCATGAAACTTATGAACAATTCATTGCCATCAAACGCTACTGTAGAGAAGAAAGAGTCTAGGCAACATATCATTCATTTCTTTCTAAATCGTCTGAGTGAAATTTCTACTGGATCTTTTGGGGATGTTAGATCCCCAGAACTCGCTTGATAAGGTATATTAATTTTGGATTCTGTTCATCGGCTGATCAGTTGACCTTGAGATCACATTTCCCACTAGGATAATCCTCGGCTGTGATTGGTTACTGTGTGATTTAAGTGTGCTATCTTGTGACTATTCCAAGGACGTCTCTGTGACGGATAAATAAACAAGATTTGTGTGCTTGGATTCATTGTGTACCGGCTGGATGTTTGTAGAATATACTTTCTGCGCTATATCAAGACTTCTCGTTAGTATTTTTGGGTCAATGGAACAGAGTAGCCTACCTGGACTCTGGTTTATTGTCTCGTTCTCGTTTATTGACTAAGGTGAACCCGTAATAGTTTTAAGTATACCTAGTGAGAAGTGTAACACCATCAAACACTACTGTAGAGAGGAGTCTAGCTGACATATCATTTCTTTCTAAATCATCTGTGTGCAATTTCATATCATTCAAATGATCAATATATTGATTACAGTTGAAATCACGAATGAATCATTTTAAGAACACTATTAAAAACTTGGAAGCAATGAACAACAGCCGTTACGTCCTAGTATGGGACTTATCAACAGTCTTAACCACATTCATTTTTGTAAAAAACTGAACTTCATGATTTCCAGTCATGATATTTATTCACGAATATTACTATTCATATATGGAAAACAGTTGATTCAATCAATTCTCTCATGCAAAAATAGGATTGTTCAACTTTGATTAATAAAATTCATCTCCACTGGAATATTTATTTTCTAGGGTTTCTATCGATTCGAACACATTACCTCTAAACCGCTGAGCCAGTGTCCAACAGTGTAAACAACTTTGATCACTTAACTTCTTTCAACCCATGGTCTTACATATCCCAACTAGGTAGTAGTATAACACCCACCTACTTACTAGCTTGACTCAATTCAAGTTATAAGTGATTTCATAGGCTGTTGCAAAGTCTTGGTTGAATAAAGAGTTTTAGAAAAATAATTGTTTTTTTAAAAGTGAATCCTTAATAAATGAACTAACTGATCGCTGTCATTTCTTTTTATTTAAGTTGAAGTCTATATAAAACCATTTAAAGCTTCCATGATGATATTATTGCATAGTATCATAAAATTGTTAGGATATTTATCCAATATCCTATGAGAATTATTGGTCAAATCCTATTGGTCGATTTCTATTGGTCAAAATTATGGTCGTTATAACTGTCAAAGTCAAATACTTCAATGTTGTTTCTTATTGGTTGTCCTGACTATCAATGTCACTTCAAATGTTACTTCCTATTGGTCGTCTTAACAACCAATGCCACAGAATTCGATGCTGTTTCCTATTCGACCAAAATGTAGAAAAACGCATTATCTGTAACATTTTATGACCACGACCAGGACCAGGGCTCGGTCCCGGATCCCTAGTCCGGAATCCTGATTCTCTTCTGGATTCGGACCTCGTACTTTCTGGATGCTTGTAGAATGCACGTTCTACTTCATATCATGTCTTCTTATTTTAACTAAATATGGGGGTTGTAATAATTGGATTTGAGTAATATGTCGTGTCACCGGATATCCGCTCTCGTTTCCGACTAGGTAAACTCGTAATAGTTCAAGTATATCAAGTTGACGTGTTTACGTGCAGACGTAACAAATTGTGAACTTTTGTCAAATATATTATTTCACTCTAGTAGACAGTATTGATTTATAAGATGAAAATGGCAGTAAACCATGTCAAACAAATTACCCATCGCTAATTTGCTAAACAAATTTTATTTCACCTAAAGTATTTTTTTATTCATCTAATTTTTATGAACCGAACCGGCGTCGTCACGAGACAAGTGATCATTTAAAATCCTCAAGGTCAAAGGAAGACAGCTAGAACGAAACACACAAAACACCGAGTACTTAAGACAGACATGAAAAGAATGACCAACGATGGGATAGTACTGGAAAAGTAGATTGGAGAATGTTGCGCGGTGGCCTACGCTCAATTGGGGGTAACAGGCGTAATTAAGTAAGAAGGTAAGTAAGCAAGTAGGTCAGTATGTAAGTAAGTAAGTAAGTAGGTAAGTAAGTAAGTAAACAAGTTAGTTAGTTAGTTATTGCACTAGTAAGTAAGCGAGCAAGTAAGTGAGTAAGAGTGTCAGTAAGTAAGCAAGTGAGTGACTGGGTAAGTAAGTAAGTAAGTTAGTAAGTAAGTAAATAATTAAGTAATTAAGTAAGTAAGTAAGTAGGTGCATAAGTAAATAAGTAAGTAAGTAAGTAAGTGCATAATTAAGTAAGTAAGTGCATAAGTAAGTAAGTAAGTAAATAAGTAAGGTTATTAACTGTGTCCACTCATACCCCGTGTTTTGAGAAAATACACTGTGACAATAAAATATTTTTCATATTTTTATTAGCAATCACTTTTTTATTGTATGTGCTAAAAACACGTCCGTGAAACAACAACTGACTGAATGACTGACTTCCAGTTAATGATAAACATCACACAGAAGACAAAAAAAAAGCACAACACAATTTAGAAGAATTATTATTGTACATGAATGATCAAAGGAATATTTTTCTTTCCCAAGAAAATCGAAATTCCTCTTTTTTTTGGGGGTTGTTTATTCACTCAATCAATGACAACACATCATGTATACTACATACAATACACAGAAAATCCATTTCAAAATGTGTGTACAATTTTTTTCTTATTGAGGAGGAAGGAGATATTGTGTAAGAGAGGGAATTTCCACAATTGACGCATACACATATTAAAGACAACACAACAGAAAACAATCAACACTAACAATAATAATAATAATGATAAAATTATACTGTACAATAAAATGTTGCAGGAATTTTTTTTCAATGACAATAGCAATAATATTCACAGTCATAATAACAGGGTCGTTTCGTTCAATTGAACTCACCGCTCCAAAACCACCACATACATATCTATTACAATCATTATTCACTTGAGCTACACATAATTTATTTCTTCATTCTTGGAAACAATTCTCTAAGGATGTTCGTTCATATAAATGAGATGATTATTTATGAAAGAAAGCTTATTCCATATTCACAAACACACACACACACACAAACACATTTATGGTGATATATATACATATAGACAACAGGTTGCATAATCCTCCCATGTGAGGTAGACGAACAGAAAATGTCAAAAACAAAACAGAGATGAACAAAAATGACTTTTCGTCGGAGAATAGACTAGTAAAAAACAGCAATTGAAATTTGAATAACACTATATTACTACTAATACTACTAATAACAAGAATAATAAAGTAGTTTCTAATCACAATTTGTCTATTTGTTCATTCTTGTTTTCAATAGAACAAAAAATTACAAAATTTTTGTAATGAACAACACGATGTATTGAATCCACGTGTTTGGTTATCGATTTTTTCCGATTGTTCCACAGAATTTCACTATAAAAAACCATACTACTTATAAGGATTATAGTAGTAGTAGTAACAACAACAAGAAAAAAAAACCAAAACTAATCACATTTTTCAAATCATAATGAAAAACTTTTGTACAACAAACAAAACCAATCAAATAAATGATCTTCATTGTTGTTTAAACAAATATAGAATTTGAAAAAAATTCATAGAGTACATCAACAGTGTATGGCTAAGATGAACATGAGAGGGGGATTATTACATACAGTTGGGCAATAAATAAATAATCATTTCCTTAAATTTTCAACTAATCAAGAAAATTGATTTGAAAGTGAAATTTTTTTTTGGGTTAGACTATACAAAACCATCATTATTTCCAAAAAAACAGAACAGAAATTTTGATTTTCTAGTGAGTGTACTACTCTACTGTGTAGTTTTTAATATTAGTTGAATTGATGAATGATTGGTTTGTTCAACAAACAGATTCACATGATTATCGATTTGACCAGAAGGATACTGGATGCGGACAAAATACCTCACGATTGAATTTGTGTTAATTCTGTTTAGTTTTATTTTTCGAGTGTATCATTCTATTAAGCGAGAATATGTTCAGTCTTATGCTGACGTATGTAGTAAGTAGTATAGTAGTAATGTGTTGAAGTGAATTGTAAACACGTATTCTAATCAGATAGAATATTGGTTTATTTGGATTCAGTCGACGTTAGGACATGTTCTTGTTTTTCTTTGTCAATATTACTAGCCCAATAGGTTGTATTACTTTCTAAATTGTTCATAAGTTCAGGTATTGGAAAAACACCTAGAGAAAATAAAAACAGTGTTTAGAAAATTATCTCAAATTAAAATTTCTATGAGATTACATAATTATTATCTCAATATGAAGTTATGAAGGTCATTGTTAGTTAGTTAAGTTAGTAAGTGTTAGGTTCGTCACTAGGTAGGTATGCTTGAAACTATTACGGATTCACCCGTAATCGATAAACGAGAACGAACTAGCGTCCAGGTAGGCGCTACCTTGATCTGTTGACTCAAAACAGTTAATGAGAAGTCTTGATATGGCATAGAAAGTATATTCTACAAAAACACCCAGCAAGCACAAAGCATTCAAGCACTCAACTCTCGTTTATTTATACATCATAGAAACGTCCTTGGGAGAGTCACAAAAATAGCACACTCAAATACACAGCAACCAATCACAACCAACGATTTTCCTGGTGGGAAATGAAATCTCAAGGTCAACTGACCAGCCCATGCTGCCAAACGTGAAATTCAAAATTAAGGCACTTTATCAAGTGAGTTCTGGGGATCTAAAAGTAAGTCAGTCAGCTTCAACACAAAGCGTCGTACATCAGTTCAAGTTGCCACACTAAATTAGCACACAGACGCAACTGTCAATTCAAATCCCATTGTGGTAGAGATATTACAAGTATTACTTGTAATGGGGAAGAAGATTAGTGTTCGAAGATATTATTCAAGAATTATAATTCAGTGAGATAACTTTAGAAATAGAAAGGTAGAGGTGATGGGGAATTTTCGAAAGTTAGAATTTGACAGAATACAAAGATTAGATGCACCTGCGCCATTGCAAACAATTTTGAGCCATGTCATTCATAGTCTCTAACTATCGGTTAAGATTGTCTCGCCGACCCCACCAATCTGATAGTTTACACATCTACCAACATGACTCAGTCCACTTGTCAGTGACTTCATAGATTTTTGCCATGTGTTGGTTTTGGCCATCGCTAGCTTCCTTTCTTCCAACCTACTCCTACACCACAAAACATAGCTTAACAAGACAGTCGTTGTTTGGAAATTCGGAACACATGCTTCAACCAACTAAACTGATGAAAATTCAGTAATTCATCATTAAATCTTATCCAGACTACAAATGGATTTAATTCAGACAGTTTTTGAACATTTAGAAAACTAGAAATGTAAGCCTTCCTTACGAGTTCAACAGATAAAACAAATAAGGAAATGTTTGATAAAAGAATGGCGTTATTTAATGTTGAAACAATAAAATACGCTAGTTTGGATGACCCAAGTTTATGGATGCAAAGATCAGAGGTTTAAAAATATGCAATTCAATGTGTTAAATTTGATCGAATATGATAACTGATTTTTTCAACTGCAGAAATCCAAACAACTTTCAAC